>OY744610.1:35365743-35693244 GCA_963556255.1 Allolobophora icterica | reverse complement strand
GAAGGATAAGGTGAAGATAAAAAAGGAGGAGGAAGAGGAGGAGGGGAGGAGGAGAAGGAGGGAGGAGGAGGAGGGGAGGAGGAGGCGGAGGAGGAAGAGGAGGAGGAGAAGAAGAAAAAGAAAAAAGAAAAGGAAGAAGCAGAAAAACAGAAGAACAAGAAGAGCAAGAAGAAGAACAATAACAAGAAAAAAAACAAGAACAAGTAGAACAAGAACAAACAAAGAACAAGAACAAGGAGAAGGAGAAGAAGCAGAAGGAGGAGGGGAGGAGGAGGAGGCGGCGGAGGAGGAAGAGGAAGAGGAGGAGGAGGAGAAGAAAAAGAAAAAAGAAAAAGAATAAGCAGAAAAAAAGCAGAAAAACAGATGAACAAGAAGAGCAAAAAGAAGAACAATAACAAGAACAAAAAGAACAAGAACAAGTAGAACAAGAACAAACAAAGAACAAGAACAAGGACAAGAAGTAGAACAAGAATAAGAACAAAAGAAGAACAAGAAGAAGAACAAAAGAAGAACAAGAAGAAGAAGAACAAGGAGGAGGAGGAGGAGGAGGAGGAGGAGGAGGAGGAGGAGGAGGAGTAGAAGGAGACTAAGAAGAACAGCAGTCCCTTAAGCTATAGCCATTATGCAGCCATACAGTAGATATGAAGTGCTAACGACTTCACTTTTCTTAGCTTCGGTATATGAGGGCGAATTGCCAATCCTCTCCCTCGCCGTCTCATCTTCCTACCTACGGTGTATGGTCAGTGTACTCATTATAGCTGAGTTGTCTAGGGGGCAAAGGTGGAGCAGAAATCTCGCACCAAATTATAAGCGTATAAGGTGTGAGATGCTCATAATGACCATGTTTCGGCGCTTTTCTTAGCTCTCTAAAATTACGCTACATACCCTATTCAACCTTGCTAACCTCACACCTTACGCATATTTTCATACCTCGCCTATTCCACCTTGCCATACCCTACCTTCATCCTTTATCATCATCATCATCATCATCATCATCATCATCATCATCATCATCATCATCATCATCATCATCATCATCATCATCATCATCATCATCATCATCATCATCATCATCATCATCATCATCATCATCATCATCATCATCATCATCATCATCATCATCATCATCAATGGCAAGCCCCTCTCCGGAGCGTAGCCGTTTCCATAATTCTCCGCCAACCACTACGACCTCCAGGCAGTATTCAGTCCAAAGCCACAACTCCTTACAATATTCCCAGCCCAAGTATCTTCGCGACCTCTTCACCATCCAGCCATCCTGCTCTACTCAATCATCCTCCTATCTCAGTTTTCCCGACTCTCAGTCACTGTTTGTCTCAAGTTCTCTAACCGAACCATGTGTGTAATGTAATGTAAATCTTCGAAATTTCTCAGCGCCACACAAAGCCACGTCAGTGAGACCAGCTTAATCACCAGCGTAAAGACTTCAGGCTACCCCCCATTTCAAGTTACCCCCGGGAATCTGAAATCGATTTCACATTACCCCGGGGGTAGCCTGAACGCGATTTCAAGTTACCCCTGCGCTATTCACATTACCCCTGTATGATTTAGCTAAAATGATAAATTCTTATGCTCACAAGTCATGATATGTATATTGAATAAAACACGTGAAACACACCAGATTGAAAGCTAGTCTCAATATTTGAAAAAAAGAAAAAATGTCACAGAAATTATAGTTTTTTTAAAACCACTCATACACTAGTTCAAAGTGCCTGACATATTACATACAAACATAAGATATACAAAGACTCAACCTAGTTGATGTAATTGTAATCTACAAAGAAAGACCGCTTGTTGTACATCATGTACTAGAGGGGTAATGAGAGTTTAATGATAAATGTTAACAATTATTGTTATTATTATGAGATAGTCGAAAAACGGGCCCATTAATTTGAGGGGGTAATCTGAAATCTTAGGGGGTAATCTGAAAAAATCTTAGGGGGTAATCTGAAAAAAGTTACCCCCGGGGGTAACTTGAAATCGATTTCAGATTACCCCCGGTAATGTGAACGCGATTTCAAGTTACCGGGGGGGGGGTAATTTGAAATGGGGGTAATCTGAAATCGCTACACCGGCGTTAAATCAAATCAAGCCCTATGGGCCATGGCCAGGTTGTTTTGACCATTCCGGTGCCATATGCACCTTACTCTGAAACTATCTCCCTCCCGAATTCCTCAAATTTTGGGTTCCTCCGTCAGTATTGCTTCACACCACCATCAACTTCCTCAGGGTCCTGTATCTATCATCTCTGAGGCTTTCCACTCAAAATTAAAGTCTCACCTTTTCAAGAATTCCTACCCTGACTCATCTGAACCTCCGCCTTGCGGCCTTCCAATCCTTCAAGTCGTCAACGAAATCGGTCCCAGCAGCTACTCTGTCTCCTCTCTCTCTTGTCTCTCTGGCAACTGGACTTGGACCACCATATACTATAGGCCTACTGTCTCTAGAAGCCCCTCTGATTGGATGCAGCGCTCGTGAATAAGCTGGTTCTCTGCGCTTAGCTTTCCAATGGCGCTTTATATCGTTGGATTTTACTATTACGATTACGATTACCTTATAACCTCCTTTACCTTGCCTTGCCTTGTCCTTATAATTTTATTTTATTTTTTTTTATTTCGGATATTTCTATAGCGCCTCCTCAAGTCTACTACTACTCAGAGGCGCTCCCGACTACAGCACTGGTATACTGTGTCGGAGTTTTCACGCCGAAGCGCCACGAGCAATCGCGAGTGAAGGACTTGCCCAAGGTCCGTACGCAGCGGCTAGAGTGGGATTCGAACCTGCAACCCTCCGGTCACAAGGCGCCGAACTTACCACTGAGCCACCACGCCCCACAATAATTACCCTATTAGTATTAACCTACTTTTTGATTCCTAATCTCTGAGTCTCCATGAGTGCACCTGCCATTTTTATGCACGCGCGTTCCTTTTATAGGCAATGATGGGTTCATTACCAGAATTAATGCTCAGTTCACTACATTTACGTGTGGAAGCATATTTCGATCCAAATCAATATTCGCTTCATCACAACAACGCGTCAATATCATGGCAGCCAGATGAGGCTGCCCTAAGAAACGTTACCCTGAGAAAATAGTCAGACAAAGATTAGCGATCCAACTCAATCCAAATTGATGCCTTATTAACGATTCCATCTCGGTGTTAGACTGTGACAGAGGGACCACGTGTCACGCTTTCCACCTCCAGACTGTTATATGCGCTAAGCCTTAAGTACCCGTGAAAGGGTCTGAAAAGAGGCCGTGACGTCTGATGTGACCCTAGAGGTTATGATTACCCATAACTTATCGATTGTAGAAGCCGGATTGCCGATGCTAAATCTAAGGCAGACATGCAGGAATCCCTAATATATTGGATTATGGATGGCTAAGAAGGTGCCACAACGTCTTCGTCGGTTGGGGCAATCTCAGCTAAGAGCCCCGCGGAGACCGCCTTCTGTTAGAGGATGCTTATATATAAGCAAATATATTTGGTCGGCCGATGATTAGTCATTATTAATAAGAGCGGGACCTGTTTTGCAGCGCTGCGACGTAAGCGCGTGTTGGACTCCAGAGTAGGCGAGACATGCTATGCCGAGGAAGTTAAACCACGCGTGTTCTTACAGCTTACAACATGTAGCATTTAAAAAATAGAGTACTTGTCGTGACGCATACAACACGTGGCTGTATGTAATAGTCCAGGCACTCAACGTTAAAAATCCTTTTTATTGCGCATTTAGATGCTATAGTATACAAGCATAATTTTTCTGGAATTTTTAGAGGGACTAAAATAGAAGATAGCCTGATATAGTGCCAGTTGAATGGTCTGCCTGTCTGATTGCCTTTGGCTCAGTTCGTCTGGCTCTCGGTTTCCCTGTGTAAGTACTTTCGTACTTTCGTGGTACATACTCCTCACTCTGTCTACATGTATAGGCCTACACAAAGCATTCAGAGACAGCGATCTCTTGGAAGGCACAATAATAAAATATTGATTGACATTGTTTAAAAGCGGGGGTAGGGTACCCCAGTCCAAAGAGTGGTGGAGGGACAAATTACGCCTATGTGTGTACGCTTGTGTGTGTGTGTGTGTGTGTGTGTGTGTGTGTATGTGTGTGTGTGTGTGTGAGTGTGTTTGTGTGTGTGCGCGTGCGGCATGATCATGTCACAGAGACACAGGACCAGAAATAGGTAGAGAGTCATATACAGAGGCAGATGTAGACACGGAGAAAGATATAGGACAACAGAAAGAAAGACATGCATAAACAGAGACATATAAATAGAGGCTCTGACAAAGCCGAGAAAAACATACAGAGAGGCAAAGAAAATATTAAAAGGGCCCTGAAGAGACACAAGGATCCTGTCTAATAAAAAATTCAAACATTTTTGGCCTGACACCTTTGAGATCTGCTAGAAAGCCAAGTTTCAGCACCTCTTCGAAGAGCGCTATAAAAATGATCAGATACATACAAGCACAGCGGCACACATACATACATAATAGCCTACATGCGTATACTTCCAGTGTATGTTTACTGGCCTGGTTAGCCACATTGGTTAAAGCACACGTCTAAGGTGTGCACCAGGTGTATCTGGGCGTGTGTCTATAGGTGTGTCTCTGGACGTGTGTCTATGTATCTCTGGGCATGTGTCTAGGTGTGTCTCTGGACGTGTGTCTAGGTGTGTCTCTGGGCGTGTGTAGGTATGTCTGTGGGCGTGTGTCTATAGGTGTGTCTCTCGGCGTGTGTCTAGGTGTGTCTCTGGGCGTGTCTAGGTGTGACTCTGGACGTGTGTCTAGGTGTGACTCTGGACGTGTGTCTAGGTGTGTCTCTGGGCGTGTGTAGGTATGTCTGTGGGCGTGTGTCTAGGTGTGTCTCTGGGCGTGTGTCTAGGTGTGACTCTGGACGTGTGTCTAGGTGTGACTCTGGACGTGTGTCTAGGTGTGTCTCTGGGCGTGTGTAGGTGTGTCTGTGGACGTGTGTCTATGTGTGTCTCTGGGCGTGTGTCTAGATGTGTCTCTGGACGTGTGTCTATGTGTGACTCTGGACGTGTGTCTAGGTGTGTCTCTGGACGTGTGAAGGTATGTCTGTGGGCGTGTGTCTAGGTGTGTCTCTGGGCGTGTGTCTAGGTGTGACTCTGGACGTGTGTCTAGGTGTGACTCTGGACGTGTGTCTAGGTGTGTCTCTGGGCGTGTGTAGGTATGTCTGTGGGCGTGTGTCTAGGTGTGTCTCTGGGCGTGTGTCTAGGTGTGTCTCTGGACGTGTGTAGGTATGTCTGTGGGCGTGTGTCTAGGTGTGTCTCTGGGCGTGTGTCTAGGTGTGACTCTGGACGTGTGTCTAGGTGTGACTCTGGACGTGTGTCTAGGTGTGTCTCTGGGCGTGTGTAGGTATGTCTGTGGGCGTGTGTCTAGGTGTGTCTCTGGGCGTGTGTCTAGGTGTGTCTCTGGGCGTGTGCCTAGGTGTGTCTCTGGGCGTGTGTCTAGGTGTGTCTCTGGACGTGTGTCTAGGTGTGTATCTGGGCGTGTGTCTATAGGTGTGTCTCTGGGCGTGTGTCTAGGTGTGTCTCTGGGCGTGTGTCTAGGTGTGTCTCTGGACGTGTGTCTAGGTGTGTCTCTGGGCGTGTGTCTAGGTGTGTCTCTGGACGTGTGTCTAGGTGTGTCTCTGGGCGTGTGTCTAGGTGTGTCTCTGGACGTGTGTCTAGGTGTGTCTCTGGGCGTGTGTCTGTGTGTCTCTGGACGTGTGTCTAAGTGTGTGTGTGGGCGTGTGTCTATAGGTGTGTCTCTGGGCGTGTGTCTAGGTGTGTCTCTGGGCGTGTGTCTAGGTGTGTATCTGGGCCTGGTGACATACTATTAGGTCCACAAAATTCCACATCTAAGAGATTTGAATCTCGAACTAGTCTAGTAGTCTAGTAGTCTAGTACGGTCAGTTAATGGCGTGACTCCCGTTCAAACGGGCACGCCGTGGTGAAGTATCACCTTATGGTTATATCATTATATTCACCAAAACACGAGCGGGGTAGAGACCATACGGTCGCTAGAGAAAACCGTACACACTTATTATGTTATGTCTGGCCCATTTTATAAAGTGTAAGGTCTATTAAGTTTGGCCACTATAGAAGGTTTTAGGCCATCTGGCGAGAAATGAACTCTATAACAGCCAGAACTTTGTTATTAAGTTTTCGTCTGCCCGTGGTTTTTGTGCTAGCTGCCAATGCTCCATTATAGATGTGCTTTTAAAGGATGGTCGGCAAAAGTATCCCAGTAGAATTTGACGTCTTACTGTCTGTCTTGTGTCGTCTACTGCATATGGCCTACATATATACATACATACATGCGTGCATGCATACATGCATTGCTAACAAACATAATACCTACAGACACACACATACATACATACGCCCTCTGTGAAATGCTGCAATACTCACGCACGCAGTAGACTATAATATGCATGCGGTACAATGCTTATATAATGCCGTTGTTGATGAGTGGAGAACACTCTGGCATCAATGAATTGGTTGCGACGTCTATGGTGAAAGACGCAAGCTTTATAACTACTGCAGATCATACAGCACAGAGACCGCAGATCTTTCCACTGCACAACATTCATGAACTTCTAACGACTGTTCTTCATTTTAAAGCCAGTTCCATACAGTTGCGCTATAGAAGTTCTTAGATTAGATTTAAAAGCTCAATCAGCGACAGCGATTTCTGGAAAAAGAGGTATCAATACGTTTCCAGTGCAAATAATTCAGTACAAATTCTGAATTTCTTGGAATCTGCTGGAATCTTGAAGTGGATATTGCCAACTATCAGGAAAGAGGAATTAAGAATACTTGCCAATAAAAGACGCGTGGAGTCAACTGCACCAGGTAGGTATAGGCCTACAGTGCGTTCATTATTATATCATTGTTACTTAAGACTCGTGTAATTTAATCAGATACTTTATCTTACGTCAATGAGATCGTAAAATTAAAGCATGGCCTACTTCATACAGAAATCTACTTTATATTTATTGGGCCCCTAGTAGGCTACCTAGTTGCCACTAGTGGCACACTGCGTAACGGATGTGGGTCCCATATCGGTCCCGCAGTGTGCTCACCAGTGGCAACCCAGTGCGAGTTCAATAAACATGACTGGCAGGGATATGGTCATAATATTAAACCTTCTCCTATCCTCAACAATTCGACACCTACGAGTTAACTTTCAGTTTAAGACCTTGTTGCAAATTGTCTGCGAATTTTAAAGTCAACTGTCAGAACCTAATACCCTAATATTTTATGCCTATGAATAATTTAGGTGATTTTAAAAGTAATCTGTCCAAACAGTAATTTGAGTGAACTGTGAATTTCTAGTCTAGAGTGACTGATAGAATGATGGGAACCACTTCGTCCTGTCGTCTTGTGCGAGCGTTTAGCCTCATTGGCTTACTGGTCGTCTCTATAGCAGTCACAGAATACGGTAAGTGTGGCACCAGTCATCATTATCATCATTATCATCATCGTCGTCGTCGTCGTCGTCGTCGTCGTCAGTCAATTTGGAATAAATGATCTCCAGTTTTATCGCTCACTTGTTAAATCCAGTGTTGGTCTTATGTTCAGTCAAAATCTGTCCATCTGTCTGTATGTCTGTCTGGCTGCCTGCCTGTCTGCCTTTGACAAGACGAGGTGAGTCGCGTCATAGTGTTTATCTATCTATCTATCTATCTATCTATCTATCTATCTATCTATCTATCTATCTGTCTGTCTGTCTGTCTGTCTGTCTGTCTGTCTGTCTGTCTGTCTGTCTGTCTGTCTGTCTGTCTGTCCGTCCGTCCGTCCGACCGTCCGTCCGTCCGTCCGTCCGTCCGTCCGTCCGTCCGTCCGTCCGTCCGTCCGTCCGTCCGTCCGTCCATCCATCCATCCATCCATCCATCCATCAAGCCATCTATCAATCAATCTATCTATCCATAGGCGTATACCCTGAGGGGCAGCCGGGGCACGTGCTCCCCAATAATTGAGATGGACTGTACACCCAATGCAACAAGTGTAGAATGAATAACCAAATCCCCCACCCCCAATATTTTTTACAAATTTACGCCAGTGTATCTATCTATATATCTGCCTATCAATCTATCGCTATCTTTCTCTTTCAGCGGTAGGACATGTCCTTAATGAGCTTACACGTATCAACGATGCGATCTCCATGCTGGCACCCCGTCAAAAGAGCGCCCGACAAAAGAGCCCCGACAAAAGAGCGCCGACAAAAGAGCGCCGACATAAGAGCGCCGACAAGAAATGCTTCACGACAAATGGTTCACTTACGAAAGGTTCACGCTCTTTCAGCTTCTGGTGTGAGCTCTATTATCATCGCTCATCCAGCTTACAGTTTGAGTATGTTTTCATTGATAATCCAGCTTCTAGTTTTAGCTATATTTTCACCACTCATCCAGCTTCTAGTTTGAGCTATATTTTCATCGCTTTTCGTCGCCCTCCAAGCTTCTAGTTTGAGCTATATTTTCATCGACAATAAAGCTCAGACTAGAAGTTGGATGGCCGATGAAAATATAGCTCAAACTAGAAGCTGGAAGATCGATGAAAATATAGCCGAAACTAGAAGCTGGATTCTCGATGATTATTTAAAATAGTAATTATTTATCGTGAACCATTTGTCAGTGAACCATTCGTCGGTGAACCATTTGTCTTGGAACCGAAGTGTAATAGGGCCTAAAACAAATTTATTGTATTTAATGGAATGCATCGAAAACAGATAAAAGATTTATTAACGGATTACAAAGATTAAAAAGATTACAAAGCAAATCATGTTTTCTTCCGTTCCGAATACCAGGATTCTGTTCGCGTCATCCCCCGCGATTTAATGGTTATGTTGGCGCTCAACTATGTAACATAAATAAAATAAATACTTGTTTATTTCCCATACCAGTTGATACAACGCAATTGGTAACAATCAGTGATAAATGTTTAGTGATCTGATAATCTCTCAGCTGTCTCTCAACCTTGCACGCTAATACAAGTTTCGGTATTGAATCCTCGATATAAAGTTTTCGCCGGCGCTCTTATGTCGGCGCTCTTATGTCGGCGCTCTTTTGTCGGCGCTCTTTTGTCGGTCGCTCTTTTGACGGGTCACCCTCCATGCTGACCTGTCTTTGACCTTCTTTCATGCTGTATGCCAGAAGTCTCTGTCATATCCTTCTCCATGACTACTATTCCATGTCGTCCTTGGTCGGCCGCGCGGTCTTCTCCAATCTTTCGGGGGCTTGTTCTTATTTGGTCCACAGGGTTCTCTAGTAGGCCTAGTACCCGTCGTTAGAAACTGAGGGACTGCATACCCGAGATAACTCTGTAGGCCTATGCGTTTCAGACCGTGGCAGAGAGCGAGGTTCTGCCAGATTACCCAAAACCCGACGAAATGTGACAAATGTGTCGAAAATGCAAATCAATTTGCAACCAATCGCGTTAGATATCCTTAAAACTAGTTTGGAACCCAGTCACCCAATTTAATCTCCTGAATATTATATTCTGAAAATATTATGAAAAGTTAGTTTTTTGCGTAAATAATTTCGTTTTCAATTCGAAAATATATCCGGTTGAAATTCAATCTGGGGATTTGGATTTTATGGATTCATTTCGCACCCCAGATAGTCGAACGCCTTTGTCCTCCTCGTGAACGCCAAGTTCCCGGCATGTGGTTCATATAGGGAATCCGCAGGCAGGGGCCGCAGGGCGTCTACACCATAGAAACCTTGGAGCAAATGCTCCATCCAAGAAATAGGGGGGAGGGAAAGATCTGTCCGTGTGTGTGCCACCATTTTAGGGGGAAGGAACGGGGAGGGGGAAGAAGAGGGGGAAAAGGGACGTTGCTCCAATGACTTAGGGGGGGGATAGACGCCCCTGTCCGCAGGATTCTTCTGAGGCACCAACTGTGTCTACAGGTTTTAAGTTAAGCGAATCTATGGCACCTTTTATGACAGCTTGAAAACTGTTCTATTTGGCCGTGCTGGAGTCGGGAGCGGCTCTGAATAGTTATGTTAAAGAGGCGCTATATAAATCTATGAATGAATGAATGAATTTACTGATGGCGATTCTGTGCTTGACTATACCTGTTTGGGTGTCTTGGTGTGTGAAATTGTGAATGCATCCACCATGTGCACCAACAGCATAGTCTAGCATCGGCAGCCGTTTAAAGTCTGGCAGGGTGTATCCTCTATTGTTCCACGCTGCGCTGAAAGTCAGAGGCGAGGACGGCTAACTGTCTGGATATCAACTCGAAAAAGACCAAAATCCAGACCACCACGGTCTTTCCCTTGGTCAACTACTGTATACCAACAATTAAAGAAAAATGATATCGTCTGCATAGATATGAATCCAAGTCGATGACGATAGATCGTAGGCCTAGGCCTACCGGTCCCTGTGTATAGGCCTGCAGGCTATGTGCACAAATTACGCTTCTGAGATTCGAACTTTAGATGTAAAGATGGAAGACCGATATTCTTACCTAACTGAAGACGGCGAAGTCTGGAAATGGTTGCGAATTAGGCAGTGAGATACAGTGAAGAGGACAATCAACAGTCCGTGGACTAACGAATAGTCTGCGGACTAATGAATAGTCTAACGGCATTAGGGTCCTACCGTGAATGCATCTAAAGAACTGAATAAGTAGTAGTCTGTATAGGCCACTAGAATAGACCAAGTTCGTTTAGGCCTTAATAATGATGATTTGCGCAGACAATCTCGTATAATCTTTATGTTATGCGTCCTTTATTGTTGCGCAGGTTCGAAACCTGGAGCAAATTCGATGTCGTTGCACAACAGATTTGGATCTGATGACTTCGCCAAACGCAATAGTAAGGGCCTTCACTCAGATATTAACACTGATTATAAGAATTATCAGTAATTAAGCACAGTAATGACAATGACAAAGCACAGTGACAATGACTAAACGCCACGAGATTTGTGTGAAAGTATGGAAGACAGGAGACTATAGACGTAAGAATGGACACAATCAACAACATATAATCCACTCCCCAAGAAGGGAGACACGCTCCAATGCAACAACTATAGAACTATCGCTCTGGTCATGCTAGCAAGATACTAGGCCTACTACGCGCGTGATTTTAAAAGAATGCAGCTTAAGCTAGAAAAAGAGATTGCACAGGAACAAGCTGGATTCAGGCCAAAAGGAGGCACGCGAGACCAGATTGTGAATCTGAGGATTATACTAGAAAAAGCAAGAAAGAAACATCAACCGATCTTTGCTTTATTGACTTCACAAAGGCCTTTGATATGATCAAACATGATCAGCCTGGTTAACCATTCTTGAAATGGGACTTCCGCCTCAATGGACACGAGTATTCTGTACAAACAAAAACGCGCCGATGTCAAGACAGGCGGTCAGACTTCAGCATGGTTCAGGGTAAAAAAGGAGTCCGGCAAGGATGCAGCCTCTCGCCATGCATATTTAGTATATAGGCCTACTAGCAGAGCACATGATGCGAAGGCACTATCGGGATTCACCGAGGATTCAGGATTGGCGGAAAGACGCGGATGACATCATCTTAGTGGCTACATCATCAAGAGATTGTCAGTCGAAAATGCAGCAAAAGAATGCGGGATGTTGATCAACGCGATAAAGACGAAGGTACGGTAATGACGACATAGAGGAAACACTCGAGATAAAAGCGGACACCGGAGAACTGGAGCTGCAGCCTGCAGGTAAAATCCTTTGTGTACTTGGGAGCAGA
The DNA here is from genome assembly GCA_963556255.1 of Allolobophora icterica. Classification (NCBI taxonomy): domain Eukaryota; kingdom Metazoa; phylum Annelida; class Clitellata; order Crassiclitellata; family Lumbricidae; genus Allolobophora; species Allolobophora icterica. The sequence continues at coordinate 35,681,505 of OY744610.1, read as the reverse complement.
GTAACTGAAGAGGCGAACTGCACGGATCCACGATGTTAAATCAAGGCTTTCCATGGGGATGGCGGTCATGGTTTAATTGGCGAAAACATGGAAGAACAAGTCAATACGTAACTACGCCAAATTACGGATGATGAGGGTATTGGTATGGCCGACAGCAACATGCGGATGTGAGGCCTAGACACTAAGGGAAGAAGAAGAGAAACGCATCCAGGCGTTCGAGAACAAGTGCGTCAGACAGTTACTAAGAATTGATTGGAGAAAAAGATGACCACCGAGCAAGTATACACGCTGGCGAGGACCAAGAGCGAACTATTGAACCACGTCCGAACCCGCAACCTATGTTACTTCAGACACATCATGAGGCAACCGAGGGACAACATCGAACGCAGCATGATGACGAGCCTCATAGAAGGGGTTCGCAACTGCGGAAGACGGAGAATATCTTGGACATCATAGAATGTATTGGGCTATCAGGAACCAGCCTAATGGACGCAGTACGGAATAGAAAACGTTGATCCATTCCTGCAGCCTACCATCGCAAAGCGACGACGGCGACATGACATGACAAGCACAGTAAGATGACAACAAATTTATATGGCACTCGTATTTAAAGAACATTCTCGACAGCACGTTCCTCTGATGCAAGTAAATGCAAGTAGGCCTACTCCAATACCGGTACCGTTCAAGTACAGTAAAAGTAGTAGGCTACTGCATACTTTACTGTCTAATCGCCTATATATTTGTATCAAGCGAACGACCTTCCATTGTCTATTCAGAACTAGGGGCTTATACATCTCTCGCCCTCGATCACTCATCCGTAGGCCTAACCGCCATCTCTTCGCAATTCACTCAAGCGTATCATCGTCTAGGATTCTGAGGCTGAGCGGAGAATGATTTGTCCATAATAACCACGGAATTGATGGGATGGGTTACAAAGATACGGCACTCCAAACTGAAAACTCACCTCTTCAAGAATTCCTACCCTAATCCATCTGGTCCTCTGCCTTCCAAGCTTTCTCGTCCTCAACAAAACCCTCCGTAACAGATGATCTGCCTCTCTCTCTGATCTCTGGCAACCGGACTCGGACCACCAATGGACATCGACCTCTGGACAACCCCTCTGATACGACGCAGCGCTCGTGAATAAGCTTGTGCTCTGCGCTAAGCTGCAGGCCCTACTGTGGCGTTTTAGAAAATTGGATATTACGATTACGATTACACACTTAATTATTGCAAAGCAAAATGTCTTTTAAATCCACCAACGTGGGTTTTTGAGGAAATCTTTCTTGTAATTCACACACCACACGCGCGCGCGCGCGCACGCACGCACCCACCTACACACACACCTACACGCGCGCGCACGCACGCACCCACCCATCCAGCTAGTACCTACACACACACACACACACACACACACACACACCTACACGCGCACGCACGCACGCACCCACCCACCTACACACACACCTACGGCGTACGCGCACGCGCACATTATTACAAAAGCGCATCCAAGAGGTAATTACTGCAGCTTACTGTAATCAGAATTTTGCTTCAAACAGATTAGGCTAATAAGTAATTAGCAGATTTCTGTGATAATTTCTGTGAAGCTAATTATGTTAAGTAGGCTAAGCCATAGGCATGACGATGCGTAAAAATTTAATGTAGGGCAATACATATAACGATTGTTTTCTTGTGATCAAACAAGCGTGGTGGAGCAAGAAATCAGTGGACGCAGCAATGGACTCAGTTGGTAAGTTAACCATGCAGAATATTAATAATTAATCCCCTACTAAACACATGTCTGTTTTCTTGTTAATCATGAGCTTCGATGTCGTTTAGGCTGGCGTAGATTAGCTTTATCATAATTATTAGTTTTTGTTGAAGCAGCACTGTGTGTGTGTCGCGTGTGTTAGGGAGGATTAATGAACTAATATCTTCACAGACGCTAAACAAATAATCAGCGGACACGCAATAGCAAAGACACGTTCTTACTTACTGAAATGTGATGACTTTCAATCTCCATTTACAATTCGAAGAACAACCCGCTATTCTGGATTTAATCTCTATAAAAACAGTCTTAGACGGATGATGGTCGGTGACTCCGTGGTGTAGTTAGCACAATTAGAAATGGCAATAACGCCGGCGCCATCTTGCGAGTAATATGAATAGAACAAGCTAGAATAACAAGTTCCAAATGTTTGAAACAAGCCACCATCGGGAAATCCACACGCACATAGGGACAAGGGACGTACGCTCTTACGAATGTAGCTAACTGGTTCTGTTCTGTGTGGTATAGACTCTTGTTTATTTTAATCTAATGTTTATTTTAATCTAATGTTTATTTTAATCTAATCTAATGGCTTCTATTGCGCCGCTATCACCATACACAGACGTCCTTAAATTATGGACGACCCCGACCACATTCATCTGAGGGTAGGGTTCCAAAAGAAATGGGTAACCAAAGGAGGACACAGAAAGCCGGAAAGGAGAACAAAGGAGGACGCATTGAAGGTTTCACTCTGGAGTCAGAGGGTCTTCTTATTAACGAAGTAGGCTAACATTGAAAGCTAATTAGCACTTTGACCATGTAGATACATTGTAACATTACTCAGGTCGTGAACTAGAAATGTCTGTAAAAGAGAGCTGCAATAAAAAATCAAAAATAAGTAAGTAGATTAATTAGGGGAACTTAGGTACAACATGCACATGTAAAGTTGTTAAATGCAGCCACAAAATAATAGCCAATAGCCCAATACAACAAATATACAAAGATTCCGACATTTTCTGGGTTTTTAGCTTTGCCTTCTGGAAAGAGGACAAAAAGGAGGACATATCCTCCTTTTGCCAGACGTCTGGAAACCCTCAAATTGAGCGTGAATGGACAGTCCATGTCCTCGCCATCATCTTTGCAAAGGCAGTGTACAGTCGATGTACTTTTTTCAGAAAAAGTTCATTTGAAGGGAAGAGTTCATTAGAAGAGAAATCTTGAACCATTTGACTATTTGTATAGTATACTTTACACAACCATACAGAGTCCTTGACAAGAAACAACATTATGCAATCAGAATATAACGAATTTCATGTTTCATTTTCAGAATGCTACATAAAAGTGTGCGTTCGGAAGCTTTCATCCTGCGACGATCATCCCATCCTGGATTTAGATCGATGCAAACAAGAGAACAGGAAATGTTTTGAAAGCTGTTTCACAACAAAATGATGAAAAGAAGCTGCAATCACATTGTATGTGCTTCAAGAAATGTAAACAGTGAATATATGGCTACACACGATATTCTGGAATAGTCATAATGCCAAGAAAAACATTAAAAGGTTCTGGAATCTTAAAACCGCCTACAAATTTGTCTTAATCTGACTACAATACACTGTTGACAGTATTACATAACAACAGCTGCAACGGCAAAAGAAACCGGAAGAAAAAAATGAAGTCTACTTGCCTATATAGCAATACATACAGTATTGCCTTTTTACTACTACTCATACCTAGTAATAACCGGCCCATGCTATACACTGATGACAAACACATTACAACTTCCTGTAGTCAATGTCAACCCATTTTCTGTAGCAGTGCTCACATTTTGTAATAACCAGCACCGCTTCAAATTGCTGACAAAATCCAAGTTGATGCTATTGCAGTCAGTCATCCCATTTTTACTTAGCAATGCTCGTATATTGCATTGACGAACACCCTTTTACAAATTGGTCAAAGACAAACAGGTTAATGCTGGCATGGGTCATTGCCTTTGCTAAGTATAGATAAGCTAACAGCACCGCCTTACAGAACATCCTTACAACCGATACGATACGAGATGATACGAAACTTACATCCTGGTTAACGTTGGAACAACAGCACTGCTTCAGACAACTGATGATTAAAAAGACCCGAATACATTTGCTTCGATCACTTTAGCTGCAGGAGCCGCGAAAGGGTCTAAAGTTACTCCACAGTCAAAGCAAATACCAAGCCACAATCATAAATGTAAGGTCAACATAAACTGCCCTTACAGCCACAAGAAGTCGTTAAACACTGGGTAAGAGCACAGCTTAAAATTGGAACAGATTGCACAGTTCAAATTTGCAATTGCAAGATCACAAGGTGAGTCCCTAGTCTGATTGGGCTATCATAACAATAGTAGCTAAGTTAGATAGATTCACTGTTGTACCTAATTCTGACCTAAAGGTCACAAAAGTTCACAAAACACCACAAACATACAATGAAATGCTAGGAACAACAAAGTGATGCCATGGTACTTAAGACGATTTAAGTTTCAGCCACTTTTTCTCTGTTTTGTAAGTCTGCATCAGAGAGCTAGAAACATGCAGTAACAATGCCAAACTACGTTTATCTTGCCTCTAAATAATAAAAGAGACAGCGTCAATCACCTAAACAAAATTATTATACAAGTAAATGTTGCATTGCCTCAAATTTAAAGGACTTGCAAATAAATAACAGCCCATGGGGCACAGTAGCCAATTGGTTAGAGCGCTTGCCCTGCAACACAGGAGTACAGGTTCGAGCCCTCCACTGAGACGGTTACTATGTAGGGACCTTGAGCAAGTCCTTCACTCATAATTACATTAGAAACTAGTGCTAAATAAATGCCTAATAATAAATTAACAATGCCACATTGGTCGGCTGACATTAGCAACTGACAGTAGGAATACTGTTTACAGGCAGTCACCTATGAAAATGAGCTATATTCCCTGATGGGATGGGCACCGGTTTATCAGGCTGCCAGCCATTTTGCTTAAGTTTCGTGTAAAACTTTTATGTACAACAAAGTGTGGTTAGTAGTTGGTTCAATAAAGATATACTTACTTACTTACTTAAGTTATAGGTCAAGACAATCATAAGAAACTTTGCCATGTAGGTCACAAACACAACTGGACTCTTGACAGTGGCTGCAAAAGTAAAGGTTTCCTAGAGCTGCAAGATCAGGGCTCAACCTGCAGGCTTGGAAAAACACATTTGCATATACTTCTAGCAGTGCAAGTTCACCCAAAGCCACGATTTGTTATTCATTATTCAGCATTATTCATTCGTCACATCAACAGAGCTCAGAAACCTGGTCTCGTACTGAATGACCTTCCAGCTCAAGTGCAAAAGTAAGACCAAATCAGTGACAGCATAATCTTTTGCTACAGGCTTAACTAAGAGTCAGTTTCACATTGTTCACTACAAGTAAACGTTAATGATACATACGTTCTAAATGGGAATGAAGCCCTAAGACGTGAAAACAGAAACCTTAAAGTCTCCATCTAATTGTCTCTCAAAATGGGTTTTTAAGCCACAATTTTCTAGAGAGAGACTTTCCAATTATAGAATATGTTTCCTGTCACTGCCGATTAGAAGATTTGTTGCTGATCATAGATGCCATTCATACAGTTACTCTAGGCATTAAAAAATGAATCATAATATTATGTGCAGTCCAGCACCGTGTTCTTTCATTCGCCAGTTTCGTAATGACGTACTGCATTTTCTGCATCTGCCAGTTGTTCAAATTGACTGCTGATTGTAGATGATACGAGTTTCACAGTTATTCAGGTCGTTCGATATAGTATCGTGCGTGTGCAGCCCAGGACTTTGTTACAACCTTTGCCAGTTTTACAATCACACGTTTGTCTCTATACTGCAATGTAAAACACACTCGCGTTATTTGAATGCACTTTATGCATGTAATCAAAACTTTTTTCAGAGCGAATCAAAAATCTCTCATAAACACTCAATATATTAGTACTGCCTGCTAAATACAACTAACAATTAAATTTCAACAATAGGATTTTCAAAATTAAATGCTTACAATACACTTCCTTAGCATACAATACTTCTTCAGACTGTAAAGTGGAAAGAAGATTGATACTTGGACCTAGAAATACCTACAGGGTTTGACCGAGGTAACACAACGGACTATATTCACTTCAGCGATTGTATGTTTTCCTTGCTGGTGCTTTTCCACAATTCATTGTGCCTTTTCAACCACTGTCTGAATTGGACTCCTCGTGCAACTTTATATTTTCACAGCTTTTGCTTGATACTTTTCCCTCAATTATTTTTCACCACAGAACATGGAGAACTTCTACATCTACTGGGAGATGGTTGAATGGTAGCATGCTAGCACGAAGATCAGAAAGACATGGGCTCGATACCCACAAGCCCCATAAAGGTTGACTCAGCCTTTTCACACCTCACACTCCTTAGGAGATGACTGTAAAATGAGCAGTAGGACAGATGGGCACCTTGCAGGCTGCCATACAGTTAAATTCGACTCCTGGTTAGCTTGTTATCATCTCTTACTGCTATATCATGTAATCTTATTGCATAATTCCTTACTGCATAAATAGGTGTAACATTATACAAGTTGCTAAATGTAGTGCTTAAGCTACAAACGGCCTAATCACACCTGGTTTTAGCTAATGAATAAACTAAACCATTCCTTTTATTTCCAGCCTTAAATCTGATAAACAACTCATCAAATCAACTTATAACCCAAGCCATAAAAAATATTGTTACAGTACCAGAATATCACATCGCTTTGGGTCGATATCCTCAAGTGCGTTTTTCTTGTACTCGTAAATCTGCTCGGTTCCATTAACATTCATTGTAACCTTGACTTTGATGACCCTGGTCAGACAAGCCACAAAACAACTTGCACAAGATGACATCCATAATGGCTAAATATTCAATTGAAATCTGTTAGGCAGCCAACATATGCATCTCATATGGTTTGTGATACCTCAACCAGCTAATTGGCATACAGTATGGTAACAGTGTAATGTAAATCTTAGAAATGTCTTGGCACCACACAAAAGCCACGTTAAGAAGAACAGTTCATTCACTGGCGCTATATAAAATCAAGTCTGCAAGACCCAGGTTGCTTGGTCCGTTTCGGTATCAGATAAAAAATAAGAGACAACATGGTGCTATGATGGAAATCAATGGTGGTGGTCAATGAGTGGGGTAAATGTGTTACTTACCAACTCACTCACTCTCAGAGGCTACAGAAAATCGACTGCTGTAAGGTAAGATAATCAATTCACTTACTCTGAATCATTATCTGTTTTGGCTCTAAATTTTTGAAAATCTGATGCTCTAGATCAGAGTTTCCCAAACTATGGGTCGCTCTGGCAAGTGGGTCGCCAAATTGTTTCGAGAAACATTTATTTTTTGACAGCAACAATATTTGGCTATGATTGGGCTATAACTAGCTGGATTGCAATATATTGTAAACTGTTTTTACCTAAGATTCCTTTTAATGCTCTAAATTGCTAAGCACTGAACGTAAATGCGCATACATGTATTTCAATACCAATTTACGAAGCAAATTTTAGTACACAAGGCTTAATTTTACAAAGTGGGTATCGAGACTGCCAAGATATTCACAAGTGAGTCGTGACCCAGACAAGTTTGGGAACCGCTGCTCTAGAGTTTCACCAAATACGATAAAATGATAAACTGATGTTGCAAGCAGGTTTCAGAAGAGGCATTTAAATCCAAGCAAATGTCCTCAGTCAGGATCAACGATACATTGCAGATACATACAACACTCTAATTAACATGCAGAAATCTGTACTACAGGATATTCATTTTGCCATGGAAAATCTGTACTAATGACCTTAATTCATCCATACAGCTGTGTAACATCTGCATGCTGGTAACTCTTTAGCATGATCAATTAAAATCTGACGAAATCACAATATTCAAAATCACGAAAATTCATCATTCACTAAATTAACAGGTATTTTCTGTGATAAATGGTAATACCCCAGGTGGTTTTTACGGCCTGCATCAACAGTAGCCGCTCATAGTGTGTTCCTGGGTTGAATGATTATTAGGCTGGACTCAGTGTATAAACATTTCTTTACAGGTTGTCAGGGTTTAATCACTGCCAGGCCAGACAGAAATTTCATGATTCCTCTTCCACTTGTGCCTCTACCAAACTCAGTTATAAAATGAGTTCATGGCCTCATGTGTGGGTAATCAGGTTGCGAGGGAGAAGACTGGTCACCCACCCTCTTGTATGCTGAAGTTAAGAAAAATTAAGTTGCTAAATCTTCATATCCAATTATCCATGGCTGCCTTAAGGGATAGCTTACAGCACTGCTCTTCCCTTTTTCTTCTTCCAGTGTGTGACAACCAATTGTCAATTACACACAGCGCACCAGGTTTCAAACTACAACTGCAATCAATTCCTTATGACGCATCAAAATTCAAATCTGACATATGGCAGTCAACTACAATGGCATTAATAAAATGTCAGCCAGGGCTATAAATCTCTGCTTACCCGTCATCAAAACACGGATCAACGAAAACTCCTTCTTTTGGCTTTGATTTGCCAAATATACCTTTTTTTGTTATGCCCAGATTAGGCACACTGAGGTAGACGCTGGCAAATCCTCCTTTTGGATCATCGTCATTGAACGTTACTGAAAAGCAGAATATTTATCAGAATGTTTAAAATGAAATATGCACAAAAACCATTTTGACAGATAAAAACATTGTCAGAGAGTTTCACCAAGTGCTGCCACTGCAAATATTCATGCTTAAATTAGCAATAGTTTTTCCTTTTCCTTGTCTATACCTTTATTCAAGAGATACGTGAGACGTGGTAGTCAACTGTTAGAGCGCTTCCCCTGAAATGCAGAGAGTACGAGTTCGAGTAGGGATTTTGAGCAAGTTCTTCACTCACAACTGCTCAGCACCATTGATTGTCACTTGGTCATTAATAGACAGTGGCGCTTAATAAATCATATCGTTTTGACGATTTGTATAGCACCGCTCACAGCTGAGGCCACTCAGCAGCGCTCCCAGTGCGAAGGCCCCGAGAGAAGAAAACGGTTTTAAGCACGGAAAGGGATGTAGGAAGAGATCCAGAAAGTAAGGTTACCCGTAGAGAGGAAGGAAGGGTATTCCGCAGAGAGGGCCCTATGTTGGCAAAAGATCTAGTTTGAGCTATAGTAGTCCTGGCACACAGAACAAAGAAGACATGACGGTCGCAAGAGCACAGAGGTCAGTGAGAAGCTGCAGAAAGAGGGGGGCACATGAGGTTCCTGAGATATACATAACAATAATAATAATACTTCATGTATCTTCCCTTAAACTGGTAGGGAAGGCACCACAGCATGTAAAGGTCCCCTCGAGATTCACCAGTGTTTTGCAAAGCAAGAAAAACATATTGTTATGCTGAACAGTTGAATTCACGCATATATACGATACAGTTAGAAACTAGATTGCCTGCAATACCTGGACCGGGCCAATTGGTAGTAACATCACCCTCAGCCATTCTAGGTAACCGGGTCTGAATCTCAAAGGACATATCTCACAAATCCAATAAGATGGATCACCAGTTATCTACAACAAAGGAAGAACATTCAAGAAGACCGACAAACATTATGTATCTTCAGATGACTATGTCAACATTAATTATATTCATGGATCTACTATTTATCAGTTTATATATTACAATTATTGATTAAATAACCAATTTATTATTCTCAGAATAATATCCAAACTTGATGTTATCAACAATCTTAACAAGTCATATTTCTCCCATTATTAAAACAATGTATTTGCTTAAAATACTTAAGCATATGCTATGACAAATCAATTTCCATCTGTTTTGCCCAGTTGGTCGTCTTTACACCTGACATATTTATGTATCTTACACGACTCTGTCTCTTGTGAACAATACTCAGCCAGAATGCGCGCAGACCATTTCCTATGCTGCATACCATCTCTAGCACATTTGCATTTCACCTATGGGGACCTTGATCTTAACTTAGTCCATTCTTTCTCTGTTCGTTCTACGCTATTATATCTCGTGGTCCAGCTGCTTCACAAGTTTCCTCCACGACCATGGGCACCAGTAGTCTCTAATGAATCGTGAACTAACACGACGATGCCCTATGTTGAAAGGTGATGTCTTGAACGTAGCTTTCGAGAGCGAGCGATATACAGATCCAGTAAAATACAATAACAGCATCTAACAATTATTTAATGCCCTCATCCATCTAAACTGGATGCAACATCTATCTATCCCTGTCTTAGTATTATTGTCAATTAGACCATAATTATTATCATCGCTCGCGATTGCCGGCTAGGGTTGGGAATAATTTATTCATACAGATAGCTCAATATTGCTCTTACGACTTTCAAATATAAAACTTATTCATTTACAGCCAGATAAACAATTTCAGGATAGCGATCAATTATAGCCTTTCGATTTCGTCTCTATCGTTGTATTTAGCCAGTGATTTACTGTTTTCATGACTGTTTTTGTCTTACTTTCCCTTTCCGCCATGATTCATTGGAAAGTTAACCCTAAATTCAATGGAAAGTTAACCCTATATTCATAATTAGGGTCTATCGTTTTCCAGTGAACGGAACAGAGCGAGTTGAGTACGTTTAATGTAGAGCAAGTAAAAGGTCCTTGATTGTAGTGTAAGCGGGAGCAATTCAGTCATAGTCAGAGAGAGTAATAGGGCTTCTTAGCAGCATTCAAATAAAAGGAAATCTCGATGTTTTGGGAAGGCAAAATTCGAGGATAAAAAATATGAAGACTAAATCTGGGAAGACTAAATCGGGTTAACTAAAAGGCAACTAAGACAAAATTTGATGACATGACGGTCGTTCGCTGTCCCGATGACCTATTAAACTGAAGGGGTCCTCAAGATTTCTTGACTTGGCATAGGCCTGTGCTCTTTAATTATTTTAACGCTGATGGCAGTATATAAGCTGGTAGAGGGCCTACTCTTTCTAACAGACGCAACACGAAGCTAACAGTTTGGCTCCAAATTAAGGCATTTGTTATCAGGATGATATGCAATTACAATGCAGTTTGTATACCAAAGTGCGGTTAGCAATTGGTTCAAAAGGGTATACTTACTTACTTATGTGTGGTCCTGAGAAATTAGAAAGATTTAGCCAACATCTGCAGTAGGCCTAGGCCTACATTTCAAACTCCCATTATTATTATTATTATTATTATTATTATTATTATTATTATTATTATTATTATTATTATTATTATTATTATTATTATTATTATTATTATTATTATTATTATTATTATTATTATTATTATTATTATAAGCATCTGGATCTGTCAGTGACTGCATAATTAGGCCCCTATAAGCTACACAGAGCCTGTTAGGACGTATACGTAGCCTATACCATCATGTGACAGCACTATAAGAGGAAGATATCGAATTAACTGGATACCGAGGCAAACATCGAGCTTATAAATGGTGTTGCATCTCTTCAGGAAGTATAGTACATTCTGAATCTTCCTCAGGAGAAAGAGGTAAATAAACCTACTAAAGGCAAATATTATAGGCTACTGACTTACATATGTCTAGGCCTATAATAGATATCTAAAGGGTCGGCAATGATATATATATATAAGGTCTGGTGACTGAGCATGGTGTAGGCCCACGTACAGATCTAGAGATCATGCAACTGGAGTCACGATTGCGAACGCTATATTTGGTGCAAGAGATCCTAGCGCATATTGCTATAGCGATGATCTCTCTCTACATATGTGTCTCTCGTTCTCTCTCGCTCTCGCTCTCGCTCTCTCTCTCTCTCTCTCTCTCTCTCTCTCTCTCTCTCTCTCTCTCTCTCTCTCTCTCTCTCTCTCTCTCAATCACTCACTCCTCACTGATCACTCCTCACTCACTCCTCACTTCATCTCTCTCTCTCTATTGCTCTGTCAATCTCTGTATATATTTCTCTATTTCTCTGCATCTATAAGCTCTGCCTCTCTCTCTCTCTCTCTCTCTCTCTCTCTCTCTCTCTCTCTCTCTCTCTCTCTCTCTCTCTCTCTCTCTCTCTCTCTCTCTCTCTCTCTCTCTCTCTCTCTCTCTCTCTCTCTCTCTTTCTCTCTCTCTTTCTGTCTGTGTCCAGTATGAGAATTGTAGAAAAAGGACTGGGGGGTTAGACCTTGATTCATGTGGAGTTTGGGTGTGCAATGAAGACTTTACTATGGGGTCCTAAGAAAGACTAGGGGGGTTGAACCCCCCAACCCCCCAACAATTCTCACCCTGTCTGTGTCTTTCTTATCATAGTATTTGAAATCATTCATTTTCCCTTTATATATGATCTACGTTGTAAGCCAGCTCTGGATCGAGCGCCTCTGAAATGTTTCTCATTTCTCTCGAAGAGGCCCGGCCTATACAAATTCCTGATTATGATTGCGCTGTTGATGCATAGGGAGGGACATATGGGCTTAATTAGTATGCCTAATTGGCTCAATTAGTAGGCCTAATCGAATTCCTCAGTAAGCTCAATGTTGGGCGCCATAGGCGGCGATCCCGGACGGTCGAGGGGGACAAGACTCCCACCTTCAACAGTGGGGAACACAGTATGCAGTTGTCCGCCCCCAAATTTTGAAGACACAGGAGAAAAGGTCAACAAATTTTTTCACCTCTTTTTTGACCAGATCAGTTCAAAAGTGTCCCTTGTCCCCCACCTGTCAAACAAGATCGACGCCAGTATGAGTGCTAAGCTTACAGTTCCAATCTCAATCAGGTATTTATATGTACGCACTAATTAATAATAATAAACGACATACAAACACATTTCTTGCAGATAGGCTACTCCATTACAACGCCCCTATAGCTGTGAGCTACATCTGGTACGTCCACTTGCAAACGCAGGTAGCCTCGATAATAATGCATGCGCTATTCCAAATTCTGCAATGACACGTAGGCTAGGCCTTTACGCCTCCTGCAGTAGCGGCCTGCTAAAAAAATTCTTGCGGAATGTAAATAGACCTAAGAAATAAATTATTAGAATGTCTATCGAAACAGGGCAAAGTCTCAATATGGTATCTGCTGGCTGGAACTACTGCATGCCTAGTAGGGCTTACTTCAAACAATGCTGAATATTATGATGTTTTGACTGTACAATAATTCTGAGTTCATTAATTGTTACTTTTAATACTATTGTTCTTGCTTGCTTGCAAATGTGTTATAATTATATTCAAGTTATTGAGGAAATAATCATTCTAAAATAATTCTAATACACATTCTCCTGTAATTTGGTAGTAAAAAAACGCTGCTTTCTCCGATAATTATTTTGTTTTCTCTTTGAAATTCCGCATACCGAGTTATTGAAACCGTGGAGCACACACTGTACGTCTTTCTTCCTCATCATATTTGGGTATCGGCGCTCCATAATCCTCCCACCTCAACGAGCAGCCTCGTTAGTTTCAGAATCAAGTGTTCGTCCTGTGAAACGTAAATATGACAAGTTTTATCCGTAAGTAGCGAGAGTGGTAGCAATTTATTTTGTATCTTGAGATAAAGTTAAAACTTTTCTATGAAGAAACTAAGTGACAGAGGTTGGTCGGTTGGTCTGTTTATTTCTATGAGCTCTCGTCAGATAACACGATACTTCGTGAACTTCGACTCCGAAAATTTACAAGTGTGGGCGTTCACCTCTCACCCGTAATCATCGCCAACGCCCCCTCGTTTTTGTGATACAGTAATTTATTTTGCGACTCGTTTGGTAGGTTATAGCTTGAAATCGATCCAGGTTTGCGTTATTTTTGAATTTTTTTTATTTAACGTTATTCTTCGAAGATTGATATGAATATAATAATTATGTTAGCAATAATAGCTCGCCATGACTTGAAATGAAAGTTCCAAATTACGATCATTTCAAGTCTGGGTAAACGCCAAAGTAGTTGTACATTAAAGTTTTAGAAATTTTGAGTAACCTTTTATTAATACTAATCCATTTTCATTGGTTGTGAATCCTTACTGGTTATGTAAAAGCATTCTTGTTATCTTTGATCAGTAGTAGCTAACTTATGATAAAGCAGATTGATATTTTAGGCATCTGGACATAAAACCAAGCATGGGGACATTCTTTTAATCTGTCTAATGACTTCTATAGTGCCATTATCATAACACACCATGCATCAATTGATGGTCGCTTCAAATGAACTGTTGTTGAGAATCGTAATCGGGCGTAGAAGCACAGTCAAAATCCATTTTGGTAAGGAAACCAAAGAAATTAAACTACAGTGAGTTAGAAGACACGAGTCTTAAGTTTGGAGCTGAAAGACAACAAAGAATCTACAGGGTGTGTGGAGCAGGACAGCAAATTCCAAAGCTTTGGACTAGTTACCAAGAGTCACTGGCAGCCCAATACAACTTTAGTTCGAGGCACAGTAAGAGTCTCTTTATCAAGTGCAATTGTTGCTTGTATTAGAGATGAGCAGCAGAGGTAGATTTGGCGGACAACAGACACATTTTAAGCTAGGTTCTTTGTTCAACTACTGCTCAGCCTGTGCAGTGAATGCAACATGGGTGTGATATGTTGTTTGAAATTCTTTAAAGTTCTTTCATAATGGTAGGGTCTTGTGTATAAGTTACTACTGGTGCTATATTTATGTGATACAGTAGTCACATTGTTGGAGGTTATGTGGCGTGTTGTAGGTTCTTTATCAACTTCTGCTATTTACTGTTATCTTAAAACTTTCCTGTAAGTTCTCAGTAAAAATTTCCTTTATAAAAGTCATTTTATGTCATACATACATAATAAGTTTCAACCTTTTCAAATTTATTATCTTTTTTGAACTTTTGTTTCATTTTCTGTTTTTGTGCGAAATTTTTATAGCTTAAATGTTTGTTTGAACATTTTCGTTTTCTTCAACTTTGTTTAGCTTACAATGTTTGTTTGATGTATGCGAGAGAAACTGCTTATAGTATTGAAGCTATTGTGGCATTTTGGCTCAGTGGTAATGCTGCTTTCATATATATCACAGTATGTTGAGAAAAATATCTTAAGTCTATTTAAATCCTGTCTTAGTTATGTTAGTAATGTAGTTCCGTGTTAGAGATTCATAAAAAACACTGCACAGTCTAAATGTTTTATGGATTATTTATGACTGAACTTTAGCGGCTGGGTATTCCCTCAAGGAATGAAATTTCAGGCGAAAAGGCTGACGAGAGTATTTTCAGTGTAATGTGATTGTAGTTTAGTGCCCTTATGGCCAGCTATTGAACTTTGTTTTATGATATTATTGTAAAGTTCTGCAACTGCATTTAAACAGATTTAATTTCTAATTATTAAGGTGTTATTTGAATTTGCCATTGTAACTGGGTTAGAATTTTTGGTTTGTACTTATTGCAGTGTTAGTTAAACAGGCCCTTAGTCAGAAATACAGAGTTGCCGTCCAAAAGCATTCGAAGTCCTGACGGTTAGACGCTGTGAGCGTAGGAAGTCGCGACCACCCGAAGTCCTGCCACCATACGAGTCCAACTGCAGTGCCTCTATGCGGTTTACAGAGCCTTATATCAACCCCTACTCCTTACAGAACTGTCATCTGAACAGTGGCTCTTGAGAAGAAGCTGGGTATGCTGGAGGAGAATCATGCACAATTTATGCCCGTCCAAAATAATTTTCACCCGTCCAAGATAACTTTCACAAGTCCAAGATAATTTTCACCCGTCCAAAGGACGGGTGGACGGGTGGCTGGTTAAGGGCCTGTAGTTAAACTTTTACTAGGTTTCTTACTTTGAAATCATCTACTCGGTGTGAAAAATGTCAAAATAATATAGGGAAACTGATTTTTTTTGTCAAAGTTGGTAACACAGTGAAAGGTGGTTAAGGAACTAACATGCATGCATTTGGGATATTTCCACTGATTTACTGTTGATACATGTTAGCCGATTGGTTACAACAACAACAATAATAATGATGATGATGATGATGATGATGATGATGATGATGATGATGATGATGATGATGATGATGATGATGATGATGATGATGATGATGATGATGATGATGATGATGATGATGATGATGATGATGATGATGATGATAATAATAATAATAATAATATCCTTTATTAATTCAAACTGACAAGTATGCAGAAAGATTACATGTTGTAGTAGTAACAGATGATAACAAATTTAACAAGAGTTGAATTTAACTGTATGGCAGCCATGCATGGTGCCCGTCATAGTTACTGTGTAGGGACGTAGAGCAGGATGTATAGCTTAAATGTTTAATTCACAATTGCTCAGTACCACTGATTGATGCATGGTCATTAGATGGTGGCACTTGTTAAATGCAGAATAATTAAAAATAATAAATACTATATATCGGTACTGATATTATTGTGGCAGTCTGGAACAAAATAAGGGCAATATTATGATGTGCAGGATTAAGCACAAATACTGATTTACTGTAGTCAGGATGAGAAAAGTAAAGATCTCGTGACCAAAAGTGGGACTTGGGGAGGAATTAATTTCCTTTCCATCTGCCCTTGTGCTGGCAATGAATGAATCCTAAGGTCCTGGACAGGTGGCCAGTGAATTGCAGCAGTTTTGACGTTTACTTCCCAACTTACGCAAGTACCAAATTATACTGCTTTGGTGACAGAGGCATGTGTGTGCAAAAAACTTGCCCAAGGTCGAACCTGTAACCACATGATCATTGAGCAAGCTGGTTGCCGATCATACAGTGGTTTTCAAAAGGTGGTACGTGTATCACTAGTGGTATGCCAGGTGTCGCTAAGTGGTACGTGAAAAAATTCAAAAGATTTCATTCTTAAAATTATATATTAATTTTTGAATTTGTCTACCTATGGTCCTACGCTAATTGCAGGGGGACTTGTGCTCGCCTGTTGTTTTTGTTGTTCTGGATCTTTGCTGGTGGTACTCCAATATTCGATTTTTTACCTGGTGGTACAATAAAAATAAAGTTTGAAAACCACTGCGTTAGACCACCCTGAAAATTCCAGGTTCATTTCAAGATGCAAAATACAACAACACATTTGTAGTGTGCCACTTAAACCTAAGATGACCAGCAGCACAGTGCGTAGTCTGTGAGTAGCCCTGTCGGAACAGGCAAGTCTTAAATGCTCCAACGTCAGTTGTCCCCTGCAGGGCTTTAGATCAAAGCGTTCCATAACACGGCCGTTGTCGTAACGTTAAATGGAGGTTCTGAGCGTTCTTTTTCTTCATTCCAAGCATTTTAGCATTGGCTTGACGTAAGAGTGCAACCAATGTTCCTCTAAGCGAAAGACTTAGGTGCAGTTTGAAAATACTGCACAGAAGATATTTTTGATGAATTTATGCTGTTTCACCATTTCTTGCAGGCTTTATTCCACAAAACTTGCATGCAGCCGTGGATCCTAGAAGGAACATTTAATAGTTCAGTTTATGAAAAGGCTTCCAATGATACTCTTAAAAAGTTCATCTGTGGTTATTTCTTTCAAAAGCTCGAGCATTTCTTCATTTCCAATCATTGTTTTAATTGTGTCAAATATTTAATTTTTTTAAACAGTTTCTTGTATCTGTTAGGTCAGAAGTTGTACTTTTCTGTAGCAGTTAACCATATGAGTAAATCTGCATTCTCCTGCCCACAGTTGATTTATCTAAGATCTGACACCAAGGGACTTGAGTTTGCTTTAAAATTCTGCTGCCTGTTTAGACCGAGCTGTTATTTATTGCTCATTAAAGAGAGGCACTTCTGAGCAGTACAGGTAAATACGATTACTGTAAATTGCCAGGTGTACGGCCACGGCATTTCATAGTTCACTGCCTGGTTCAGAGGCACGCACACACACAAACAGGCACACACGTGCAAACACACACCTACCTAGCCCAGCTCCACCCCCTGAGTTGCCTGGCCCATATGTGACTTTTAATGCTGGGCGTGTTGCTGTCTCTGGGACCTTGATACCTAGGCCTGACTCAAGTGCCCCACCCCGCATTGCTTAGCCGATATACTACGCTTTGTCAGTCTAGTTTGTGGACATTCAGCGCAGTTAAGGGTGTGGTGTTGCTTTATTCAGGTAAGGCATGTTGTCAGGTTGAAAGTAATGCTTCCTAAGGCGACAGCACCAGGCTGTATATTGCCTGCGTAATGCTTAAACGGCTGACGTTAATATAGTGTTGCCTTTGTGGTTGTATGTTGTCACCAGTGGTTGTCTTCTGTAAACTGTTGTTGTCATTTGTGCATTTTAGTTTGCGGTTTGTGTTTGATTGTTAATGTAGATTGTCTCCTATTCGTGATTGGTTGGCATTTGGGCATTTGGTTGTCAGTTTTGTATTTGCTTGTCCAATGTGCAGTTGGTTGTCCAATTTGTATTTGGTTCCTCAATGTGCTTTTGTTGTCAGTTTTGTATTTGGTTGTCCATTGTGCATTCAGGTGTCCAGCGTGTATTGGTTCTTCAGTGTGCTTTGGTTGTCAGTTTTGCATTTGGTTGTCCACCATGCACTCGGTTGTCCAGTCTGTGTTTTTATTTCTTCAGTGTGCATTGGTTGTCGGTTTTGCATTTGGTTGTCCAAGGTGCATTTAGTTGGCTGATGTGCGTGTGTGCTGACTTTGGCTGTGCAGTTGGTTGTGAGTTTAGAAATTTGGTTTTGAGTTTAGATTATGCCATTTTTGTTTGAGTAATTTGACAATTGCGATTGATTATTTTAGCATTTCAATGCAAAAATGCATTTCTTCAAATGTTTACGTGAAGAATGAGAACTATTATGGATTGGTTTAGGGCTTTGATTGCTGCTACTGTAGATCTATATGAAATCTTGGCAGATCACAGCTCTTATTGTTTTCAAACTTTTCTTCCAGATTCCAAAAAGTATTCAGTATTAGTAATATTTAAATAATCATTTTCATGTTACTGTTATTATTACTCTATTATTATTGCTGTTACATTTTCTAATATTATTGCTAATAGTTTTTGGCCTAAAGTTTCTGATAATCCTTCAGGAATTGTTACTATTATTATTTATAACTAAAGTATTATTTATGAACATATAATATATATGTCGTCATCATGATCAGTTCATGACGCCAGCCATTTGGCGGCGATGGGTATGAATAAATTATCTCCATTGTCCTCAGTCATTTGTCAAGTCTATTGCCCCCCCACCCTTAGTGTTGTTCCAAATGATGTTATGTGCTCAGTTATATTATCTATCCAGCGCAGTCTTTGTCTGCTTTTGCCACCACCAACAACAACGAAGACGAAGATGACGAATATATATGTAATTTATATAATTTAATTTATGTATATATGTACATCTATATATATATATATATATATATATATATATATATACATATATATATATATATATATGTGTGTGTATTTTCAAGTCATATGATATGATCTACTTCACAGTGATTTGGATTGGTTATTAGTTTTAAGATTATTTGCTTCAGTTTCAGATTAATTGAATATGATAAACTACACAAGAATGTCTAAATGTGTAATTTGTTAGAACCCATCGAATGCTGGCAGTGACACTTTTGGATTTCTTTGTTATTTGACTGTTGCATGCAAAGGGTTAACATTACCAGGTAGTGTAAGAAATGTGTGTTATGTGTGGACCACTTGAGCCTCATGGCGCCTTCATTATCAACCCGGATAAAGATAAAAGTAACTACAGTTCTCTACACATATCATAGCATTAAAAAGAGAACAATGCCATTGTGTGCGGGCATTGAACTTGATTATGTCTGATCAGTTTGCAAGCAACATTACGACTAAACTTATGCATGTATACATATGTAACAGAAGAGCGAGAGGCAGTCATGGGTATGAATTGTTAGCAACTTCATTTTCTTAGCCTCGGCATATGAGGGCGGGTGACCAGTCCTCTTCGTTGCCGTCTCATCTTCTCACCGACAGTGTATGGTCAGTGTACTCACTATAGCTGAGTTGGCTATGTGGTGCAGGTAGAACAGAAATCTCTGCTGTGGCTGGGATTTGAAGCTCCGACCTCTCGCTTGACAGTCCAGTGTGCTAACCACTACACTATCGTGCAACACCTGGCGGGTGACCAGTCCTCTTCGTTGCCGTCTCATCTCCTCACCGACAGTGTATGGTCAGTGTGCACTATAGCTGAGTTGGCTATGTGGTGCAGGTAGAACAGAAATCTCTGCTCTGGCTGGGATTTGAACCTCCGACCTCTTGCTTGACAGTCCAGTGTGCTAACCACTGCGCTATCGTGCAACCCCAACATATATGATAACTATTTTGTAAGTGTAGATTTGTAACATTGTGTGTGCTTGAACGCACAAAAATATTCTGCACTGCCTTCCAGTCTAGGACAGGAATTAAGTTTAACATCCTCCTCTTAGGAAGCACGTTGATAGTCTGTGTGGCTCCAGAATAGGAAACGAAATAGCTCTGCTTTCATGTCTCCAGCCTGGTCCGTGGTTGTTGTGTTCAGCGGCCCATGGGGACGTGATGGTCCGGTGTTCCTGTACAATAAGGTGGGCAAACTGCACATTCTGGTGCTTGGACCATCCTTCTAGAATAGTCTTCCATATACTGTTCTGTTCAGCCAGAGACAGCTGAGGAAACTCTTTCAAGCTATCAAGACTGCTGTGCCCTACCTGATCTGAAGCATGATATATATATATATATATATATATATATATATATATATATATATATATATATATATATATATATAAAAATAAATATATATATATATGCACACACATATATATACACACATATATGTATATAATATATGCACATACATACACACATTTATATCTGAGTTTATTTGTACATTGTTCCCTTTTACTGTGAGATTCTTACAGGTGTTACATAAACAGCCAAATGCATACATACACATTGTACAAATTTATATAGCGCCACTCCAAGAGAGACTCTTATAGTCTATTCTAATGACTTCTATAGTGCCATTGCCATGGTGCACAAGGTGTTGGTCGGTCGATGATGGCTTTAACTCTTCAACCACGAGAGTGTACTAAAAGCGACTATGAAACCAACATGGCTGGTGGTTTAAGTGCTAAGTGACATCATAGTAAACTGTTATAATTTGTTGGAGAAGCCGGGTCAGAATTTGATATTATACGTGCATATGGTTTGGACACGTAGAGAGAATGCCAGTTGACTGAGCCCCACACAGTGCACTACATGGAAGATTCAAAGGAAAAAGACACAAAGGCAGACCAAGACTACGCTGGATAGATAATATATAACTGAGGACATAACATCACTTGGATTTGAGCAACTGTGAGATTAAGCGGGGTGGGGGGGAACAGACTTGACAAATGACTGAGGACAATGAAGATCATTTATTCGTACCCATCACTTCCAAATGGCTGGCCTAAGGAACTGATTATTATCTGCTCTAGAGAATTTGTGATGCTAATTTGTTTGCTTTGTAATATCCTTTCTAATGTATTCTTGTTTAGAACACACCTATTAACGTTGGGGAGCTTTTTGTGGGGTGGTTGGGTTGGGGTGTGTATATGAATGCAATTATTACAGGCAGGTGTAGTTAGGCTGCTGTTTCCTTTGACTGTCTCTGTTGAGAACGGAATGGAATCCTTCGTGTAGGGTGTGCTATTAAAATGCAGGTGTGATCTTGCACCACCCTGCCTCACCCTTTGTCCATAAAGGGTGCAGTAATGGCTTCACATGTTTTTTAATCGCTGGCTTGAATCCGTGGCTCCCTTGACTGAATGGTCACCCTGGGCTCACTATTGTGAAGCATTGCAGTCCATTTTTAAAGTACACAGGAGTTTATCATCTTCTAAATTTTTAACTACTGGTGGTGGGATAGGTGCAACAAACCGCTGTGGCCTACCTGATTTGAAGCATGCTGTATATATATATATATATAATTATTTATATATATATATATATATACACATACATACGTACATACATATTACATATACATATGTATGAATATATATATATACATACATACATATTACATATGTATGAATATATATATATATATACATAGATACATATTACATATACATATGTATGAATATATATATATATACGCACACATTTATATCTGAGTGTATTTGTACATTGTTATATGGTGTCATGAAATGTACAGTAAACTTAGAGTATAAGTGCGTCATAATTCTAATTGTTTAGCATTACCTGATATGCTACTCATATATTTTGAAGGGCCATATGCTTACCTATAAAAGCTAAGTATATGAAGAGGTATAATTATGTAATTATAGTTTCTGTCTAAGAACCCTGTCATAAAAGTGATTATGGTAGCCATCCTTCTATATCCAGGTCCTTCCAGGCTAGGGACTGGCACCACCCAGTATGAGGCCGTGGAGCTGTAAATAGTCCTATGACATAGGACAGATAATGGAAATGTTTAGTTAGGTAACCTATTGCACAGGTCCTCTGTGTCCGCCCTTCACTGGCTGTGTTCTGGCCTGTTCTCAGTAATTATCTCCATTGTTGCCTTCTTGAAATCCACTCCTATTAATTAAGCCAAGTTGGTTGCCTTTTATGAGGTTCTATCTGTTTTTGTGTCTTTGTGTTTGCCTTTACTGTATTTATGGGTGTTTGTGACAGTCATTGGACCTGGCTTGTTGTGAAGGCCTTGCTGTGGCAGGTGAACAAAGCCTGTTGTTACTGTGATGTACAACTTGGCTTGGAAACCTTTCTAAACTCACCTCTATGTAGGTTACTTCTCAAACTATGATTTACCCTTTTATGACCGGGCCCAAAGTGCTACATTTGATCAAATTTCCTTTAAGTAAATAGAAATAATATTTCTATTTACTTAAAGGAAATTTGATCAAATGTATCTATTTAGATAAAATCAAATATATAAAATGCAATTTTTAATTTCATATCTTGTCAATAAATTTTTTTACTAGATGTCACTTTTGAAATGGTTTAACTTACCATTTGGCAAATGCCTTTGTATTATTGTTTTATGACATGTATTAGTAATACATAATTTTATGTGGATATGGAGTGAAGCTTTTTGTTGGAAACCACACACCAACCAATAGTTGAATGGTAACGCTCTTGCTTGAAGAACGTAAGATCTTGAAAGACGTAGTTTGGTACCTGTAAGCTCCCTATAGGTCGACTCAGCCTTCTACTCCATAGGAGCAGCTGTAAAATGAGCGGGCGCCTAGCAGGCTGCCATGACGTGTGTTCAGTAAGATCTTGATAATTGTACAGTTTGATAATTGTACTGTCATATATTATTATATTATTACAGTTAATTCAATTCGAAAGAACGTGCTAAGAGGTATCCAGAGGTGAGACCAGATGGGCTATAAGTCCCACTAACACTGCCACCAAGATGACATTTGTACAGTTACATGTTCCTATAGTTTTCATTGACTTTATACTTGTAAGTGTTGTGAAATGGTGTTTTTTAAAGACTTTGCTAAAAGTGACCATCAATTAGCACTTTTCATGGCGGGTGCGAGTAGATAATTTAGTTACAACATTTACTTTCCTTGAAAGTATATATCTGCATGTTTGGTCATATCCAATTATGTGTGTAGTTCTGTATGCAGGAATGATTGATCATTTGCTGTCACTGTACAGTTTAGAAAGAAACTGGATTTTTATGGTGCTGTAGTTTACGAGATATTGCACTGAAGTGTGTGTCTACCAGTGAATAAGAGAGCTAGCTAAGTACTCCACATTTGAATTGAATTCCTATTTAAATTGCTTTACAAGTCATGCTATGGGCATGTTGAAGCATCTTATAGGTTTGTTTTAAAAATTGGTGTTTGCATATGATTTTGCTGTATTGGAATAATATAGTCTCGTGTAGAAGTGTACAGTAATGTTGATTATATTGAACAGTTTTAGTGTTGTTTATGTATTATATACAATACAAGTGTTGAGTATGTATTTCACATTGGTATGTAGTGTTGATTGTATTGAATACTACTAGTATCTGGTTATATTTAATACTAGTAGTGTTTGATTATATTGAACACTAGTTGTATGTATGTGGTGTTGATTTGACTGGTAACAGAGGTGAGTGTGGGCAGAAAATGTGGAGTTGCATGTACATTGTAAACACCAGAAATAGATCAATAAATAATGTCTAATCGGATTTGCACAAAATCTTCAGAAACTGGTGGGCTCAAATCTGCAATGTCTTTGGAATCCTGTCTAGTCTTAGGTCATGTACACCATTGTAGCAATATTTTTGAACTTAATAACAATGAGCTGCATTGGTTTCCCAGTCACTTTTAGTACAATCTTGTCGTGTAAGTGTTAAACACTCGAAGAAGAAAGAAAGTGACTTTGCTTATATCTATTATTTAGATCTGTATGATTATGGTTTTCTTTCTCTAATTCTAAATCTTATTTGTAAACACAAAAGCGTTTTTAAAGTCTTGTCAGTATAACGGCTTTTACTGCTGGATACCAGTTTTGAAATGGTTTGACATGTTGTGGTATGTAGAGAATGAGTTTAGGGACGTCTTATGACAGCAAAGGTCTTTGACGTCTTCCCTCTGTTGTTGATTCTGTGTTTGTGGTATGCTTTGTATATATCTACTAGCTGTAACCCGTGAAAAATCACGGTATATAAAACAATTATTATTGCAGTGATAACAATTAAGCTTACTTCCCCGTTATATTATGACGTCATATTATAGGCCTATAGCCGTCGTCAAGACAGCCGTCGCCAAGGCGGCAGTATAGTGACGTCACAATAGTGTTTGTTACGGGACAGACAGACAGACAGACAGACGTACATCGGTTATTATGTTGTTTGATATTTGCTCAGGTCTTCCTGACTTGTTGTTTTCAATTGTGCCTCTTCTGGATTACTATAATTGACTGAATTTCACTTTTAATAACCATCAGTTGATGGTGCTATAGAAGTTGTTATATTAGATTAGACTGATGGCACGGTTACTCTACACGACCCCGACATGGTGGGCGTATGTGGGAGAACGGGATAGGAGTGGGCTCCAGTAAGTAATGAGCAGGTTGATCCATCACCGGTACCTCCCTGACGAAATCCAACCTTTGAGCAACTTTGCTGGGAGGCTGACAATAATCTTTTCTCTGTGGTCTTAAGAAACTCGGGTCACGTCTTCTTTTCTCTGTGGTCTTAAGAAACTTGGGTCACGTCCTGCATGGGTTACTACCACCCAAAAAACCCCAACTATACACCTTACGGCAGCAAGCGCATGATCACTCATTACCACTTGCAGATGATCTAATGCGTGAAACTTCCATCATTAGAATGTTATACTCTTATTGACGGTAGGCACTAATTACTGATGCATGTACACCAGGGTGCGGGTATGCAACCGGTATAATAAAGAACATACTTACTTACTTATTTACTTAACTGACGTCCCAAAGTTATTGTTAACTTGGTATGGATTCCACCAAAAAGCTGCTTTTATAGTTTTTTGTGCATTGAAAGGTAACAGATCTGAACTTGAATTACAAGCTTTCTGTTCACTTACAAAAAGAAGTCTTTTCACGCCCATAGTGTTTGCTGCAGCACAGTTTTTGCAAACAGGGGAGTCTGCCTACTGATGACAGGTTTTGTGATGCATTTAACACTACTTAAACTACCATAAACAGTGCTTTTGTGATTTAAGTAGATGTTATAATAATACTAAATGGGTAGATAGCTAATTATATGCCTTATTAACAGCCTTTGTAACAAACACATCTAATTACTTTGTTGTTTCCTATGTTACAGTTGGTCAGTTCGTCTGTGAACCACCACCAGCCCTTCTGCTGATTAGTTCTCTGCGATCTGTGCGGTGATTTCAACTGACCAAAATGAAACCAGAGCAGTGTTTGTTGGAGCTGTCTGTTGCCAATAACAGTCATGGTCTTGATGCAAAGTCGTGCAAGTGTTGCTGCCATTGCAAGATGAATGTCAAAGTGGAGGCCGATCAACAGGGGCAAAATTCGAAACCAACCGCAGAAGACGTTCACTGCTTCGTGGGTGTTCATGTCTCGGCTGCTTCGAACATTTTAGAAAGCGAGTTTGGGAAGAAGCGCCACGTGGATGATGGTTTTGACATGTGCCACACGACCAAACAGCATCTGGAATTGAAGCCCAGTTCGGAGAAGAATTTTTCGTTGAATGGTAGAGTCAAGGAAGAAAGAGCGTCGAGTACGTCCGACGTGGTTTCTGATTTCACTGTCAAGACGGAAGACGAGGATGAAACCGAAGCTGATGTTAGTCGATATCGGTTCATTTGAGAAAATCTAAAGAGCTTTCAATAATTTATTGCGTATAATGCCACTAGGAAACTTTGGCTTATCGTCATTTTCCTAGTTTGCATGGTATATATGACTCTTGTATAGTGTGTGCTGTTGTGCACGATCTCAAGGCTTCTGTGGCACATATATCATCATAGATTTAGCGATGGCAGATAGGTGCTTCTGAGTTAAGTCTTGAGCTAGAGCCCAGATAATTTTGTGTTGTTGTTGACGGACCACTACTGACAAGTTTATAATCGCGGGGTTGTAGAGCCACACTTGAACTATGGGAATATAAGACATTTTATAGCTAAACTGATAGTTATGTAAAAATACTAATTTTCAGGGTTTAGTTGAAAAATTATTAAGTTTTAAGACAGTTTTGTGGCTTGGTTACCAGAGCTCCATGGAGTGGCACTGCTTAGAGAAACACTGCATTGAAGAGTTCAATCATAAAATTGTCAGAGGGGTCGGGTCGTCCAAAGATGACAAACGGAGATCCAGTCCGTTTACCAGGGAACCAGAGATAGAAGGAGGCAGAGGACCTGCTAAGATGGATTAAGTCTGGGCGAGAAGGATTGGAAGGCGCAGAGGAAGGATGCATCTAGGTAGAAATTCTTTCAGTTGTAATAGTGGAAAGAAAGCCTGAGGGGTGATAGACAGGGGAGTGTGAGACAGATGGTGGTGGGGTGGTGGGTGAGCAGCGATGTTTTTGGAGGATCTACGTAATCCTTCCTTTGCGCTAGAATAGGAAGTAGCACAACAATGGAATTTCAAGGAAAGTTGCCAACCATTGTTACAGATCACAGTGACATCTGAGCACATTTTCAAATGATGACTTTTGAATTATAGATACTGATGTAGTTGCATTTGCCTTACTTGTTGTCTCCAGTTGCAAGTTTTACTGTTTTACGTAGGATGTGCAGACAGAACCGGTTGATTTGTCCGTGCGGAAAAGAACTTATTCCAACAGATTTGAGTCGGAAACCTGTTGTGCTTCAAGAGACACAGAAGGTGAGAGGCATTTTAATCCAGCTGCTAATAATACAAATATCAATAGCATTTGAAATTATTCGTTAAAATACAATGAAAATAATGAGATTAATGTGTCAGAAGAAGAAGAAACAGTTCTTAGCTTAGGTATGAAGTGTTAGTGACTTCGTTCTCTTAGCCTCAGCATATTGAGGCCAGATGGCCAGTCCTCTCCCTTATTGTTTGATATGCCAGAATTTTATATTAAACTTGCTTCTTGTACAAAATACACTCCTCACCATACTGTCTTGGAGAGAAACTTAAGATTTTATGTTGGAGAGAAACTTAAGATTTTATGTTGGAGAGAAACTTAATATTTTATGGGTTGAATGAAGCACTTGTTTACGTTTAGGGTCCGTTTTCTGACGTCACTATGTTAGAATTTACATCGTATATATAATTATATATCCTATAAAGAGGGTCTGATATTATAGTTCCCTGTTAATAAATACCACTAAGTTGTGTGCATGCCTCTTAATTAACATTACAAGCATATGATTGCACAACATTTCTTGACAAAGACGTTACATATTTGAGTACTATATGTTAAAAATGTTTTCATTTTGACATATTTTTCAGATGTAAAAGTTGTCAAATCCAGTTCATTGGACAACTGCAGACAACCGTGCCTGTCCTGCCTGTCTTTTAACCACCTGTCAGAGTTAGCGAGGTAACGGATAGTGTCCAGTAATAGAAGTTCATCTGCAAATAATATGAGTTAATAAGAGTTCAGTAATATAAGTCCATAATTAGAGTTCAACATTGGCTTGGATAGAATCTGATACACAATTGAAGATTGTTGTTGAAGGTTGTTGGTTTGATGTCAATACTGTCTTTTTGTACTGGTGTGTTTCTATCAGCTGGTTAATTCTTTAACGACGAGAGGTGTTAGTGTTCCATACATTTTAGTACACGCTCGTCATTAAAGTGCTAAAGGCTTGTACACATGTGAGTATATAGTAGTAGGAGTTTGGCTACACATGTGTCTAATTTATGTAACGTAGCTGAAGGATTAGCATTCTGTCATGCCTTGCTGTCTGAAGGTATATCGTAGGCGAGCATTTTTAGGTACTTGATTCGGGTCAAGAAGCTCAAACTGACAAAAGTCATGCATTATTTATGAGCATTTCATGCCTGTGTAATTTAAAAACTATGTTGAATATCTTAAAACTTTAGTGCTAAAAATACCAAATAATTTACCTGGTGGTTTCTTTGTTGTATATAAGTAATTTTTTAATAATCTAACCCAGGGGTTCCCAACCTGGGGTGCCGGCACCCTCATGGGGTGCAAGATGGCATTTCACGGGGTGCAACAAAGAGGGAAAGTATGTTACTATTGTACTGTATGCACGTAGAAACTATCTGTTAACAATTTTTCTAATTGCCCAATATATATTTGCATTTTATGCACTGAGTTAAAAGCTTAATTTTTTAGTTCAATTAGATCTAACCCATTAAAATGAGAAGTCATATTAAGAATTGGTATTTGAGTAATATTTAAAATATATTTAACCTACACTGAAACCTTCTAAGTTGTATTTAAGAAATGTGATATTTGATGTATAATTATGAGTGAGTTTGTAATTTGTATCTCATGTTTAGTGTGGTTAGCATTTTGATTTTAGTGAGACATAACCATAACCATAACCATAACCATGGTAGCTGATTGGTTAGAGCGCTTGTCTTGTAACACGAAGAGTACGGGTTCAAACCTCTGAGACAGTTTCTGTGTAGGGACCTTGAGCAAGCATTTGACTCACAATTGCTCAGCGCCTTTGAATGCTGCTTGGTCATTGGATAGTGTCTCTTAATGAATGCACAATAATAAAATCAAAAATACTAATTTCATTATTTTTGTCTGGTTGTGTTTGTTTTCAGAGACTTTGTGAAGCCGCACAAGTGGCCTAACTTCCCAATTAGCTGCAGTCCTTTTGACGTTTTGAGCCTACAGAAAAAGTGGTGTCCTGCGCCGAACCCTATGCACGCACCGTTGACCCCGCCTTCTGACGACCCAAACAGCCCTGGTGGGTCGTCCGCTGGGTCTCCATTCTGCGTATCCTCATCGTGTCCCTGCGACAGTCGACCAAGAATGGTTCCACGAACGGCTGCAAAGGAACAAGAGAAACGTCGCCTGCACAAATGTTCCGTGTCTGGCTGTAACAAAATGTACACAAAAAGCTCCCACCTAAAGGCTCACAGTAGGACACACACAGGTCAGCATTTTAGATTTGTGCATGACAGTCGTGTGATTAGTTTGCTGGACTCTCAGCTATTGACGGATGCCTTGATCTTACTGTAGCACTTTCTATTTCATATATCCATCAGGTACTTGGCTTCTACCCTCAGCTGCCCATCTCATCTCCCCTTAGCGACTGATAGTTCCTGTGATTCAAGTATTGACAAGTGGCCTAACTTCCCTGGCATGTTAATCTCATTATACTCATTCATTCATTCATTCATTCACAAGAGCCACTGGTGAAAATGGGTCTAAAATGATGGTTCATTTGAAATGTTTTCGATAAAACTGAAACATTTATATATTATTTTGTATGAGACACTTCTGATTTTCGTAGTTGCCGGTATGCACAATGTCTGTGATGATGATCTGTGAAAATTTCATTTTAGGTGAAAAGCCTTATGCATGCAATTTTGAAGGATGTTTGTGGAGATTTGCACGCTCAGATGAATTGACAAGACACAGCCGGAAGCACACGGGTGACAAACCGTTCAAGTGTAGCCATTGCGAACGAGCGTTTTCGCGATCTGACCATTTAGCATTGCACATGAAGAGGCATTGTTTGGCATAACTGAATTTAAAATTTTTAATTCTGTAAATACGCCAAGTCGTTTTCAATTGTTACTTTGCCTTGTCTGACACAAGATGTGTGTTGTTAGCCAATGTCCTTTTGTGGAAATTATTTTCGGGTTCTGCAGAGTTTCGCGATTTAGAATGCTGACAAATTCTGTACACTTTACGTGAATTTTATGAATTGAAATATCTGTGTGGTTCTGATTGGATGCAATACACCAGAAACTGACTATGACACCATCTTTACAAGAGCCGCCTTATTTTATGAAGAAGAAGAAGAGCAGTCCCTTAAGCTAGCCCTGAGACAGCCATGGGTATGAAGTGCTGGTGACTTTGTTTTCTTGGCCTCAGTATATGAGGGTGGGTAGCCAATCCTCTCCCTTGCCAGGTCTCATCTTCCCACCTATGGTGTTTGGTCAGTGTACTCATTATAGCTGAGTTGGCTACGAGGTGCAGGTGGAGCAGAAATCTCGAACCAAATTTCTGCCCTCGCAGGGGATTTGAACCCCTAACCCCTCGATCGACAGTCCAGCACGCTAACCACTACACTATCGAGCACCCAATTTATTTGTATGACTATGTTATAATGGAGGGTATTTTCTATTGCTGAAGCCACGTCCCTGACCGAGTTGTATCTGAATTCGTGGTATAATGCGTGTCATAAGGGGTCTCTGTTGTACTGATCTTAGTTTGCTGTGCTTAGTATTCCGGTATAGTTTACACACACAGTAACATATTAAGTTTCTTCCCTTTACCAGTCGTTTCACTCTCCCATGACATTTCCAAACATTTCGGATTGTCTCTGATGTCAGCCTCTATATTCTGAGTTCTGTCTTTTGTGAAGCAAACCTCCTGTATCGTCTGCAGTAGTTGTGTTACGGTTTATAAAGTGTAATTGTAACATCTGTGGGTATTTGTCTGTACAGCGTAATTGGTAAGAGGAATCCGATGTGTACTGCTTACAGTGTAAACATCAGCTTTTGGCATTTTTGATTGGAAATATTTTTATTCACACTGTGATGTATTTTTATTGCATTCTTTAGACGGTATTTAGATTTGAGACTTGAGTATATGTTAATATTTGATTTTTGCAGAAAATTTTGGTTATAATCATGTAAATCTGTAATTTTGTATAATCTGCCAAGTTTGCAAATGGCAACCTATTTGTATTATGTATGTATAGACGCTGCACTTTTTTGCAATTGTTGGAAAAGTTTTATGATATTCAAGACTGCTTATGATTTCCGTAGGACTCTAGATGTTAAGCATAGTGTTGGCAACCATTGAGCATAGTGTTGTAGCCCAAATAATAGTCTTTAATTTAGCAATAGTCTGGTATAAAGTTTCTTGCCAAATTTTTTCAGCTAAGTGAAGTTCTCTGTAGAAGGTTTAACCAGATTGCATTTAAAGTGGAGTTTGCTGAACAAGGTTCAGTTTTGTTCTCTTTATATTTTGCTTCTACGTATGTAGTTGTATTTGGATAAAGTTGCTGATTTTCTGTAAGTTAGTCTAGCAGCCTTTTTAGCAAATGACTTTTGAGGAATTTAACAGTTTTATGGCTTTAAGCCAAAACTTTGCAAGTGTAAAATTTCTGTACCTTTATTGCTAGCCATTGCGAACTTCTTGTGAATTCCAAGAAAAACATGTTAAAAACTTTGAGTTTTCTGTTGAGAAGTTGATATGGGGGAATTCGTCAAGTCAAAGGCTGTTCGTAAAAAGAATTGAGTGACCTAAATCAGATTCTTTTAAATGACGTTACAGTAGACTGCATTTGTCCTTCGCATTTGCATCCAGTATTTGAATTGTAGTGTTTCATGTGAAATTGACAAATTCATAGGAAAGGTTAACCAAATGTGATTGCTGTTATTTGTGCAATTAAGGCAAAATGTAACTTAACTTGCCTGTCAAGACTTGCCATTTTACTCTGGCTTTTGCATGGCTCCGTCTTTACTCCTGGTGAAAATACGTTTATACCTCAGATACGTATTTACTGAGTTGCACGTGTACAAAGTGCTTTGATACTACACCTCTGAGGACTGTTACGGAATGGGCTGTGTACCAAGAACACCTTGCCTTCAAAGGCTTTTCTAGTAGCATACAATGGCACTTCTGCAATTTACGGACTACTGGTATGTAGTCTAATTGTTCGTTTCGTATCCCTTGCTTTTTTGAGTGAAGAATTTGTATGTTATCTTGTAAGTCACACTATCCTCGATCTTTCAGGCAGCGCTGTAGCTGACACCTTTGAAAGCTCTGTATATATTATAATTACAGTAGAGAGTTTTGACTGCTCTGTTTCACGGCAAATTTTGCGACTTCTTGAACTGAATTTTCTGTAGCAGTAACTTGCAGTTATTTGGACAAATGCTTGAGAGAATGATATGACTACGACACGCTTCGAAAACTATTGCATATACATGTATATCACTGCAGTTAATGTTTAGTTTATTATTCATAACCTAGGAGGTGCTCAATCTAGTTTTAGTAGGGTGAAGCATTTTATGTACGATGACCAGTATTTTTGCACTGAGTATATATCGAATAGCACTGCTGAATGATTATTATCGTTTGCCGTTTTCAAATGCGACCATTTCACAGACTCTGTCTCCTATGCTGTGTATTGATAACGATGCATTTTGTACATAAAGATGTCGTTGATTAAGAATTGTAGACTGCAGTGTCATTCTATCCAAGCTGAACTTTTCGTTCTGTTCTCTGCTAGGTTTCATTTTGTTAAACAGGTTTTTGACTTACTGTGGTTTGGTTTTCATGTACAATCGGTTGATTATTATACAGGTTACTTAACATTAGGTGCATTTGTGTACTGTAGGGTAAAATGACTTTCTTTATGAACAGTGGCAGATGCTTTGCTACTGTGTAATGCCATTCTCCTGTGTGATTAATAATGTGAGAGACGTTTCAGGTCTCGTGGTTACTAGTTTGACTGCCAATGTTGAGACAAGGCAGCAACTGCCACCAAGACAAGAATAACTGTTATACCTGAAAGAGACCTAAGACCTGCCCTAACACAGTCCTAGATGAAGAACACTTATACCCGTGATCACTCCTCACTTGGCTGAGATGTCTGCCCACACAATCGTTTAGATAAATTATATAAGAAGAAAAGCAGTCATAAGCTAGCTCTGAGGCAAACCATGGGTATGAAGTGTTAGCGACTTCATTTTCTTAGCCTCTGCATATGAGAGCGAGTGGCCAATCCTCTCATACGGTCCATTTACTTGTAGCGGAGTTGGCTAGGGAGCATTGGTGAGGCAGAAATCTCGAACCAAATTTGTGCCCTGGCTGGGATTTGAACCCTGACCTCTCGATTGACAGCCCAGCATGCTAACCAATACACAATCGAGCACCCTCCTATATTATTTCTCACAAACACACATGTAGATATATACATGTTGGTTGGTGTGTATGAATTATTTTGTAACACCCAACTTTTGCAGTAGCTGTTCCCAGCCTTAGAAATTGTCACAGTGTAGTGCCTGTCAGAACCTACTAATCTACTAGATTAAAAGTAGTTTACAGGCATATTCACATGAAACTTTATCAGTCCCAGTTGTGCCTGTTTTAACTCGTAATGGAGGAAAAATCAAACTAATTTGAATCAAATCGTGTGTGATGGCTATAGTTGTAAATGTAATTATAAATCTCCAGAATTTATTGGCATCACACAAAGCTGCATCACGGAGACCAGCATAAATGCTGATATCGAGTCCACAAAAGCCAGGTTGTTTGATTTTGGTGACCGGGTGGAGTGGTGTAGTTGGAGTGATGTATGTGACATCTTTGGTTATGTTTGATTTAAAGACTTGAGTTGAAGAAGTTGATGTTAAATGTTCGAGAACAGTGCCAATTATTTCACTGGCCGTGTTGTTTTTGATTTGTTTCATAATTTGATATGACTTAGGTTAAAGACTTGTTAAAATGAAATTATCTGGTACACCGTACATATAGCCAGGTAATTGAAGTGTTCCGCTGTGGCGAGTTTGGAGAATTTTGTATATCTATATATAAGAAACATGATTGTATTTGTTGGTGCATTGTTACATTTAGGACAGAATATGACTTACATAATTTTCTGGAAAAGAATGTGGTCTAACTGTAATTACTGATTTATATAGCACCTATTCAAGAGATAGGCGCTATAAAACATAATCAAGGCGCTCAACTGTAACTGATTGTTTTTTTATGATAGTGTCAGAATCTTTCGTGGTGGTTCCTATACTTCCTAATCTCTGAAGAAAGTTCTCTATCCTTCAAGAGAGGGAGGGGCAGAGAACTTTCTTCTCTGAATGCAGAATTACTGAATTTTCTCAGAACCTAATGTAAAGGAAGTAAGTAAGTGTCTTCTTTATTTGACCAGTTGATGTAAATGCACTCTGGTTGACATACATGTCAGACAATTTGAACAAATACAGCATTCTAATCAAAAAGGTCTTTCTCATTTGACCATCAGCCTTAGGTAATGTCCGATTGTGAGCTCTTGTGATACCACACCCTGCTGTATATATTTATGGCTGACAGGATTGTGACAAATCACAATACACCAAGAAGGGGGTTTAATGAAAGAAACTGCCAAATCGTTTTCGTTACTTCATGTATGTAGCTCATTTTGATAAACTTAATAATAATAATATCTTTGCTTTAATTAAGCGCCTGCTAACTGCACTGTACAGTGAACAGACATATAGTAGAAACGGCAGCCACGCAGGGCGCCTTACATACATGTATACAGTAGAAGCACATAACAGTTTTACAGGAGTCGAATCCAACTTTTTAACGGCAGCCACACAGGGCGCCAATCACGGCCTAACACTTAACTACCGCCGCCATCTAGCGAGTAGAAGGCGGAGTAAACCTTATGGAGGGCTATATAGCATTGTTGCTGTTCTCTGGTTGGACCTCCTAATATTCACAATAAATAGGCTTAGCTGTAGCTTACGGTATGCTTGTCTTTGTTTAGATGGTTCGCACATACAAACGAAAGAAAATGCAGCTGCTAAAAAAGCTAAGGTCGCTACCACACCCTGCTGTATATGTCCAAAGCGCTATTGTGATCGCCATTCAAGCAGTGGCGTAACAACCATATAACGAGGGTGGACAAAGTCCAGGGGCCCCCGAGGTCTCAGGGGCCCCAAGCTTTTTTACTGCGCACCCTGTGTCATAGTCTGCTTTAGGGCCATATTCTTTCATTTTCCCCCAAGCAAAATTTTTTTAATATGGTTAATTGTTCCTTCCGATGACATATTTAGCCTACGGTCTTCAAAAGTGCCGCAACCAAGCCCATGTAGGTCTGAGCATCTCTGCAGCCTGAAGTAGGCTAGCCTGTATATATATGACGAATGCTTCATGATATAATTGTATACACCACAGCTCTATGTACGTGTGGTGTCTATTATCTAGGCTATAGGTCACGGGGTCGCCGAGGTCGGGCTATATGACCCTGATCGTAGTAGAATCCAGTTGCCTATGAGTCAGATTCTCCCTTTCAGGCGTAAACACTGCATACACTTAAGTTTACGGTATACGCATATCTCTCAACTCCAGTCCTAAGAAATGCCTGAAATAATATATGCCTGATTGCACGTCTGTTTATGACTCTCTCACTCACATGGATCTGCGATGGCCCTATAGCCAGTGGCAGAGCGCTCCTTCTCCAAATTGAAACTTATGCAGATGTAGGCCTATCTTAGATCCACTATCTAACAGAACATGCTTGATGGTCTTGCTCTTCTTGCGGTCGAAAACGAATGCGCAAAACAACTGAATATTAATGATTTGATAGACACATTTGCTAATAGTAAAGCTAGAATAGCCAAATTCATGAATCAATTCTCTGAAGAAGCGCTTCGCACTGACGACGGTGACTGGGAGAGTGACAAACAGCACACAAGCAGTAGCTAGTTCTGGGATAGATGACGTGATGTGAGAGCTCAATATGAGAACTACAACAGACATTACATTACTGTGTACGTAGGCAATACATTTTTGGTGTATTCTTGTTTTGTCTTGAACCATTAATGTGACTTGAACTATGGACCATTAATCAGAACGTTTAATACTCTTTTTTTAACTTAACTGCAGTTTAAAATAGCTATCTCATCATTTTCACTTTTTTATGGGTAAGGGCCCCCGAGCTTAGAATGTCCAAGGGCCCCCGGCTAGGTTGTTACGCCACTGCATTCAAGTCATGGCAAAAATTGTCCTACATGCAAAAATGGTATCATGCGGACCTTCGATAGTCGATACCGCCGTGTGCTATAAATGCTCTTGAAAGCAATAAGACTTGAAACCTTGTTTTAAGAATGACAATTTTGGATACAAGTTAGAAAAGAGAATGTTTAATTAGCCTGTTTTAGAATATAACTTGGGTTGTAGTTAAGTCCAGGGCTTAAAATGAATAAAAAAAATTATAATTAATACATAAGGGATTGAAAAAGCTTCAGCCGATATTATACCTAATTTTTGGAACACTATTCCACATCTGCTCGTTTTGCTCAAGTCTCTTATTCATTTCTCAGCTTATAACTTACTTTTTCAAATGAACTGTCACCACATCTAATTTCTGGTATTGACGTGTACGGCTTGGTTCTGGCGCGCCATCGGTTGACGCCTTGTGCAGTAAACAATGGTAGTAGGCCTCATAGGCGTAGGCCTAGACTCTGGGGGGAGGGCAGCCGGGGCACGTGCCCCCCCCAATAATTGAGATGGACTGTACATCCAATGCAACAAGTGTAGAA
The DNA here is from genome assembly GCA_963556255.1 of Allolobophora icterica. Classification (NCBI taxonomy): domain Eukaryota; kingdom Metazoa; phylum Annelida; class Clitellata; order Crassiclitellata; family Lumbricidae; genus Allolobophora; species Allolobophora icterica. The sequence goes on along the minus strand of OY744610.1, from coordinate 35,644,900 downwards.
TGAATGACCAAATGCCCCCACCCAATATTTTGGACAAGTTTACGCCAGTGGTAGGCCTAGGGCCTATGTATAAACCAACACCGTGCCCTCTCTGTCTCTGGCCCAGCGACCTGGAATGGGCTCCCAGTAGCGCTGCCCCTGACCCCAATTGATTGCTCTTCTCTCTTCCACTCTTGCCTGAAAACTGTCTTGTTTGACCGGGGTTGGACTGGGAGCGCTCCTGAGTAGATAACCTTGAAGGGGCGCTATATAAGACCTCTGTAATAAATAAATAAATAAATCTAAAGAACAATAGTTGTTCTTCATAGTTCTGTCCACTGGATTGTGGTATTGGAATGCGATTTTGATAAAAAAAAAGTAGGATTCTTAAAACATAAAGAGCCTTATGAGATTGATATTCACCCGTTTAAGCTAACCCCAGAACTTCTATAGCGCCACTACCAGGGGCGTAACTTTGGTATAAAAAGTGGGGGTAGGCTACCAATTTCTTACATACACGAAACAAGGCTGAGACTGTGATCACTGGGAAGGTTCAATAATGAAATATCCATTGGCATTGTTCAAAAAGTGGGGGTACGGTACCCCCTAGTCCAAAAAGTGGGGGGTACGGGTACCCCTCGTACCCCCACAAATTACGCCTAATGGCCACTACATCGAGTCGATGTTATCTAGGAACATCAACCTGGATTGATTCGGTCAAAGTGCACCGTTTGTGAACAGGCATGCAACACATAACGGAACTTAGTTCGAAGCAAAATGTAATAAACCGAGAAAACAAAAATTTAGGCCTATGATTCGTGTTTTTCAGAGTGAGGCTAAATTATTGTGCTCATAATTTAAATACTGCATACTCCATAATATAATTTAATTCGTAGGCCTAAAACCTACAATGTAACGTGGAATGCGCAGTTTACTACACTGGTCAGTGGTCAACGCTTTGATCTGCACTCGGTTGACTTTGGTAATGCTGTGTAGGCCTATATTGGCCTTTCCTACTCCAATAGGGCCTATACAAACCAGTCTATACTAAATGCTGCTCCTCGGCTTATAGATGATATTCCTAAAGTGTGCCTACATCTCTGCCTTTATTCGTGACTCCCTCCACTGGCTTCTTGCCCAACAGAGAATTCAGTTCAAAGCATTACACCCTCATGCGCAACTGCCTCACTGGGTCTGCTCCGTCTTACCTAATGAATATCAGCCCCCTATAGTTCCTTGCCTGAGAGAGCCTTCTTGCGATCTTCGGCCCGTGGCCTTATGGTTGTTCCGCGTATGCACTCTTCCCCGGCCCAATCCAGGAGCTTTGCCTATGCGAGTCGTTCAGCCTGGAACAGTCTTCCCGGTCCCTCCGCTAAGAGCTTCTTGCCATCTCTCCTCCAGTTCCGTAGACGCTTGAAAACCTTTCTTTTTGCTGGTGCTGGCAGTGACGCGGGTCGAGAGCGCCGCTGATTATAGTGGCGCTATATAAATATTCGGTTACAGTTACAATTACAATGGATAATAAGTAGAATAATAGCGACACTGATGATTTCACTTAAAATTATTACACCCGTTGCGACTGTCTTTTTCATAAAGTCGCTTTATGACGTCATCGCCAAATGACGTAATTTTCCTTTGTTATCTCCAGTTCTGTCGAACGCTGCGGATGGAGAGACAGACAACTGAAACTTTCGAAAATTTCGACGAAAATGATGAAAACGACGACGAAAGACGACAAAGATAGTGGAGAACATGACGAATAACAACAACAACAGTTCCAGAACTGTGCGGCATTCGATCATCGAAGTTAAAAAGAAATCATTCGTAAAGTAAGACATAAATTTTATCATCGTCAATTCAATGACCGAAAACAAACGGTCAATATGGAATGAAGTTTGGTTAAACTTGAAATAAATTAAATGAAAAAGTAATTTGATGCAAGTAAGAAACGAGTATGAAAGTAAATAAGAACAAGAAGTATTACATGCGCAACTGCCTCGCTGCCTCTGCCTCGTCTTACCTAATGAATTTTTGCAACCCAGTTTCTTCCTTGCCTGCTATAGGGCTTCCTTGCGATCTTCGGCTCGCGGCCTTATGGTTGTCCCCCGTATGCGCTCTTCAACGGCACAATCCAGGAGTTGGTCTAAACTCGGCCAAGTCGAGTCGGTCGTAAAATCTTCGACTCGATCGACTTGCAAGTCGAGTCGATCAAATGTTTTGACAAGTCGAGTCGATCGTTGTTCCCTCGACTTGACTCGACTCTGAAATATTTTACCATTTTTGGCGGCAAGGCCTACGTCACCCAGCGCCAGTGGCGGCGATCTTGTTTGACAGGTGGGGGACACTTCAGAAATGATCTGGTCAAGAGTTTTGACCTGAACTGGTTAAAAAAGAGGTCAAAAAATTTTTTCACGCTCACGCGTGAGAAAATTTGCTGATCTTCTTTTGGTGTTTCTTCAAAATTTTGCGGGGGGAAATGTATGGTGTGTCCGCCCACTATAAAAGGTGGGGGTTTGTGCCCCTCGACCCCCCGGATCGCCGCCCATGCCCAGCGCCCAAACTCATCTTTGTACACGATAATTTTCTTTTGTTCAACAACTAACTGTGCATATTGTGAGCGATTGCACATAACTTTAGAACTTCAAACAGTTGACAGAATAATATTTACCTTAGGCATAGATTAGCTGGAGACTAAACTCGAGTTTAAAAACAATCAACAAAGCAACCGCATTATGCCGACGATTGTTACCTTGCAGTCCCCGCATCAAGCATCAATGCCACTGAGATGGAATTCGAGCACATTAGGCCTATACTGCCTGGGTACACAGCTGTAACCTAAGCTTTAATATTATGAGCAAGACTAGTGAAATAGGCCTAAACTTCACGCGCCCTCGGGGTCCATTGGTACGCCCGATCTTCCATTCTAGATGGTATCGCTAGAGTGCACAAACTGTAGGCCTACACCTTAATACTCTTGGTGTCGAGCTTAATCAGAAATGTGGGTTCTCTAGTCACACCAAACATCTTATCATTAAGGCAAAGCAGTCCTTCTACGCTCTCCGGGTTTTCAGGTCATACGGGCTTTCGGAGGGGCTGTTTAGGACCTATTTGATGTGATGCGCGCCACGCAGTTGGCACGCCCGTGTGGTGGATAGCGCGAGGCCCAAGAGGGAATACATATATAGTCTGGAAGTTGGTGCGTCAGAGGTACTTACCTTCATCATCCCCCTCAGTTGAGGAACTTTGTAATAATGCCGACGTTATAATCTCTTTGCTAGTATTTTGCACGGTCCCTGCCATGACATTGTATTACATAACCTATTATGCTGCCGCCGATTAAGCTCACTTGCCACTCTCTGCGCCCACGGCCCCATAACCGTGAGCTTCCAAGGTATGATAACTTATCTCAGAAATGCTTCCTCGTTAGGATGCTATACAAATAACTATGCTCTCCCTGAATCAGGCTACTTTACACCTCTTTGACCCCCCTTAAGTCCCACTTGATTAGTAATAACTTCACTCTTATATTATTGTTTGATTATAACAAGTCTACCATATTTGATTGTAGTATGCTTACCATGTACAGCGCTGTGAGTTTAATAGTGCTTTTTAATAAAGAATTTACTTACTTACTTACTTACGTTTACAATGTTCGGATAATGAATAATATGGTTGCAATAATTGTCACATACTGTGGTAGCTTTGTTTCGCTGCTCTTTTTAACCTTAAGCTATGCACTACAGACTACCATGGGGCGTCTATCCCCCCCTAAGTCATTGGAGCAACTTCCAATTCCCCCTTTTCTTCCCGCCTCCCCTTCCTTCCCCCTCATTAATGGTGGCACACACACTGACAGATCCCCCCATTTCTTGGACGGAGCATTTGCTCCAAGGTTTCTATGGTGTAGACGCCCCTGCAGACTACTATAGTGACTAACTTGAGTAATCTTGAGCAGTTTAAGGTTTTTTGTCTGGAGTATGTAGTATGAATTTTGACAGATTGGCTCAAGTCAACCACAAACCATATCATTATTATGCCTGAAGTGTTAATTACCAGTTCAATTACAGTTTTTCAGTTTGATGAAGTGTGCAATTGAAATTCATAGGTAATTTAGGTGCTGGAATGTAAGAATGCATGTGGTCAGGGAGTCTATCCCCCAAAGTCATTGGAGCAACTTCCCCTCGTCTCCCTCCTCTTCCCCTTCCCCTTCTCCCCCCAGTAATGATGGCACATGCACTGACAGATCTTCTCCCTATCTTTTGGATCGAACATTTGCTCCAAGGTTTCTATGGAGTAGACGCCCCTGCATGTAGTAGTCAGCGTTTTGGCCAAGAGACTAGACTACAGTCCAAGTCGACTAAGTCGATCGTTTATTTGCCAGGTCGATCGAGTCGACGAGAGATCAACTAGTCGACAAAGTCGATCGAGTCGATCGTCGGCCGAGCCAAGTCGATCGTAGCAGTTCAACTCGATCGATCACGGGGTATATGCTGGCATCGATGCGGGTTGAAAGCGCCGCTGATCTGAGTGCGCTATATAAGTTTTCGGTTACAATTACAATTACATGAAAGTAAGAAAATTTCATAGCGTGCGTTTTCTTCTTATACTGCATCTGTTGTTCATGATTTTGTTAAATATTTATATAGCTCGTTTTAAAGTACCATTCAGGACCGTTCCACATAAAAGTGTCAAATCGCCTCCTAATCAAAGTAAAATTGCGAAGGTTCCTCTGTCTGTTCCTGTCCCTGTATGTCGCAAACAGTGACAAAGACGGAACGATCAACGGACGACAGAGAGACAAACATACACAGACGAAAGCAATGGCAAACAGAATGGCCGACGGTCAGACTGTAGAACGCAGCGAGCATTATGACGTCATTTAGGCCCTTTAATGTAGACCCCGCTAGAGAAGAATAATTTGACGTCATATAAATTTTTGAACCATATAGGCCTACGTCATTTTATGTAGGTAAAGAAGAATTATCGAATTGCATTCTGTAATATTGGTATTCATTAGACCTGTATTATTCGTATAGATTCCGCAGAATATTGAGTGCCGCGTTGTGACCATGCATGCAGAGGAACCATTCTGAAACAAGATGAAAAATACCCGAAGACGAATGAATGAAGGCTGGTTCTGAAGACGTTTGAAGTGAAAGAACGAAGACGATTTTGCCAATGTAAGTTACTCGATTTTAGGCCTCTTTGCTTGATTAACCGGTAGGTTAGGTCTTAAAAATTTAGTATTAATTATCTGTTAGGCCCTAATAGATTAATGTATACGAAAAAGAATTCAATAGTCTATTTACTCGGCATATAGGTTCGTCAGTGATAGCTAGTTCACGAAGAGCAAGTCTTGCAAATTCAAGAAGACATTTTTCAGACCAATTTAATCGAGTTTCAGAAGGAGACCTAATTGATAATAGACCCATGTAGATTTGACAAAGCAGTAGCGCTGGCCGCTGGGTCTTTAAGTATAATTTATATACGGTTCGGATCTTCCTCAAGGTAGCGCCCCCTCCCCTATTTAGACATCAAGGGGCTTACACGAGTATTTTTTTTAGAGGATTGAGTTCATGTCACGTAGGGTAGGCCTAATAATGCCAATCTGTATCGGCTGATCGTATTAAGCTAGGCCTAGATATGCCATATAATTTTTGCTTCTCTATGTTTTGAGAAACCATATATTAATTATTAAGCCGACGTTTTATGCATTTTTAATGTGCTACTATAACATTGCGTTAATTAACCACATTACATTACATTTAATGTGCTACTATAACATTGCGTTAATTAACCACATTACATTACTGACATATTAAAGATGTGGTATGACCGTGTATAGGTCTATATTAAAATATAATTTCGTTTCATTTGCATAAATTTTGTAATCGTAACAGTAATCGTAGCCTGGAAAATTTCTAAAGTGTGACTTATTCACGAGCGTTGCTTCAAATCAGATGGTCTATCCAGAGATACTAGCCTATATTGAGTGAAAGTTGGAAGGTCAGAAGAGGAAGGAGACTATATAGAGGAACTTAACGAGCATTAAGCAGACCGCGGATTGGATAGATCGTCTAGATATCGTGTAGCGGCTGGACTTAGTTTTCAATGGGAAAAGCCCAAAAAGTGATAGATAAAGAGGGTTTGAGACAATGGATTCCCAACAGCAAAGTAATATGGAAACCATATGGGCTTCATATGGGACCCCATATGCAAAGATCCCTAGATTCATATGGTTTGCACCCGACAGCCCATATTGAATGCATATGTGCAAACCATCTGGGCTTAAAGTGGTATCCATACGGCATCTATATGGCACCAGGTGATCTAAACCATACGTATACCATATGGATTCTAAATAGAATCTGTATGGTTTCTGTATGTAACTCTAGCTGATCTACACCATATGTATACCATATACATACCAGATCAATCAATCAGTCGAGCATTTATGTAGCGCCGCTTCAACGAAGTTATTCAGAGGCGCTCCCAGCCCAACCCCGGCGAAAGAGAACAACAGTCTTTAGAGCAGAAAAGAAAGCGGTGGACGAGTTTCGAAGAAGAGACCGCAGCTCAGAAGGAAGCCCATTCCAAATTGTGGGTCCGACCACGGAGAAAGCGCGCTGCTGCATAGTAGCGGTGCGTGCGAAAGGAGCAGAGAGGTCACGGGTGGCAGAGCGAAGAGAGCGGTGACCAGGTGGAACAGAGGCACGAGAACGGAGCTCACGCAGAAAGAAGGGAGTGCAGCCAAGCTGACATTTCCAGACAATTGAGGCAACCCGGTAGACAATGCGTTGCGAGAGTGGTAACCAGTGGAGGACATCACGCATGTATTCAGAGACATGGCAAAATTTAGGAATGCGCCCAATCAAGCGCGCAGCGGAACGCAATACACGTTCGAGGCAGTTCAGTCGAGTGAGGGGAAGTCCAATATAGAGAACAGCAGCAGTCAAGCCGACAGGTAATTAACGCATGAACGAGAGTAGCAGCAGATTGGGGGGAAAGAGAGCGGGAAACAACGCGAAGCTGTCGTTGCTGAAAGTAGCAAGCCCGGCTCAGCTGCAAGATATGCGGAGAGAGGGTGAGTTCTGAATCCAAGATGACGCCAAGGTCTCTGATGGAGGTGGAAAAGACGATTTGAGGGAAGTCAGAGGTATGACAAGCGTGATCAATCTTAGCAAGCTGCCTAGGGGGTGGTGCCCAGCCATATGTATTGAGTCTTAGAGGGATTCAAGCGAAGGCGGTTGGAAAACATTCAGGCAGTCAGAGTCAGTGGAATGGCACATGAGGCGGACTGCAGCAGCGGCGTCAGAGGGAAAGCAGTGGGTGTCAGCCTGTATGTCATCAGCATATAAATGGTTGGACAAAGAGCAGGTAGCAAGAAGACGACTGAGATCAGAGGTGAAGATAATATAGAGGAGGGGGCCCAAGACTGATCCCAGAGGATGGCCAAAACGGACTGGGGTCCAGAGGGATCTGGTAGAACAGTGAACAACCAATGAGAAGCGGTCAGAAAGGTAGGCCAGCCACTCAAGGGCTTTTCAGATAGACCGAAGGATGCTTTACCAATCTGTGTTCTATATAGGATCTATATGGTTTCTATAATGTAACTAGCTTATCAACACCATATGTATACCATATGCAATGTATATGGTATAGAATGCAGATTGGTAAAGCATCTGTGTGTATATTATACATACAGATGCTTTGCCAATCTGCATTCTATACAGAATCTATACAGTTTCTATATGTAACTAGCTTATCAACACCATATGTATACCATATACATACAGATGCTTTGCCAATCTGCATTCTATACAGAATCTATACAGTTTCTATATGTAACTAGCTTATCAACACCATATGTATACCATATACATACAGATGCTTTACCAATCTGCATTCTATATAGAATGTATATGGTTTCAATATGTAACTAGCTGACCTACGCCATATGTATACCATATAGATACAGATGCTTTACCAATCTGCATTCTATATAGAATGTATATGGTTTCAATATGTAACTAGCTGACCTACGCCATATGTATACCATATAGATACAGATGCTTTACCAATCTGCATTCTATATAGAATGTATATGGTTTCAATATGTAACTAGCTGACCTACGCCATATGTATACCATATAGATACCAGATGCTATACCACTCTCCATTCTATATAGAATCTATACGGTTTCTATATGTAACTGGCTTATCTACACCATATGTATACCATATAGATACCAGATGCTTTACCAATCTACATTCTATATAGAATCCATATTGTTTCTATATGTAACTAGCTGATCTACACCATATGTATATAATATTCATACCACATGCTTTACCAATCTACATTCTATATAGAATCTCGATATTTTCTATATATAAGTAGCTGATCTACACCATATGTATGCCATATAGATACCAGATTGTTTAGCAATCTGCATTCTATATGTAATATATATATAGTTTCTATATGTAACTATGTCTACACCATATGTATGCTATATAGATACCAGATGTTGTACCAATCTGCATGTCAGATGCAATATATATAGTTTCTATAAGTAACTAGCTTATCTACACCATATGTATACCACAAAGATACCACGTTGTTTAGCAATCTGCATTTCAAACAGAATGTTCAACAGTAAACCATCTTTGGTCTATATAGCACCCATATGCATGCATCTTCTGTAAGTAATCAGGACATCTACGTACAACATATGCACCATGTAAAACACAGATATCCTGCTTATGTAGTTTTCATTTGAATGCACATCAGTAGAACGTCTGCATTCTAAAAATCCTGTCAAACTTTCCATGACAAAATAAATATAAAAATTTTATTTCACCACAAATGGGCAGCAGAAAAAACACATGCAAAGGAGAAACAACAGAAAAATATACACATACAATGAAAAAAAATAAGCAGCTTGACTAACTGAGAAGCAAATGCCTTTCATAAACATTTATCCTGAAGTCACTAATGTTACAATTTTTCAATATATGACAGATTTCACAAAGTATCTCTCTGTCGTTGTGCAAACAATGCTTATAGTTCAGTTAGTACAGTGTTATTACTGTAGATTAACTTGGACAATACTGTCTAATAATATCAGCGTGAAGCGGTAAACATCCAACATATCTGAAAGTGCCCATCAATCATTGTTATTTATTTAAAAAGCCTCCAAAATATTCTGTTCCATCCATTTGTCAACCTTGCATACTTACTGTAGGTAAAAGAAACATATTCAAATGCAAAGACAAGTAATGGTTCATAATGTGTTTCGAATAAATGCAACAGAACAATTTCATCCATGTGTCCTTTAAAGAGCTATTATTACCAGACTTGTAAACTTTTCAAAGTATTTCACTGAGGCTCAGTTTAAACTGTCTCATGCAGTCAAAATGACTCAAGTATTTTGCCTTTCAACACATGGCAAAATCAAGCACTATTGGCAAACGCTCACACAAATATTTATGGGCACCAAATATCCTGAGCACTATAGATTTTGCTATGTTGAACCTCACATCCATATAGTGTATTCTAATTCACAAGTAACAATTATTTTCTACATAGAAGTCATTCTCTCTATCAGATTAACAATATTATTATCCACAAAAAACTGCATATAGTATAGGGATAACACCTCTCCTTGTCTGACACCACAAACTAATTTGAATATTGTAGAAAATACACAATTCCATCACACAGCTGCATCCATCTACTAAACCAGAGTATCAAAATTATAAAAAAATCTGTGTGGAATATTCGTCATCATTACTTTCAAACACAAACCATTATGATTTACTAAACAATAGATCTGAGTTCTGTATATATTGCACTATCGCAACCAGTTTTTCCCTAAATCCAGACCGAAGGTCAGAAGAACGCAGATAACTGCTATACAGTTCAAAAAGACACATCTGAAACAACTTTGCAATATTTCCACTAAGTGTTCTATCACGGTAGTTGCTACTACAAGATAGATCACCTTCTTAGTTTCCACAAAAGGAATTATTACGCCTCCACCAAAATCATTGGTCCATATCCATTATGCACTCTACTGTGAAACATTCATGTTAGTAAAGACCTAACTATTGAGTGTGTACACAGCAGTTGTTCAGGTTCTATGCCATCAAAACCTGCACCTTTACCACATTTCAGTTCACATACACATTTGATATCTTTTTATATCTATTGGTCTGATATATTCTTGACCAGCCTTATGTTTTATATAGTCAAGTACGCACCCCACAAATTCATCACTCAATTTCTTAATTGTAAAATATAAACATGTAGGTTATAAGAACACAATATGCAGAAAAGTATTATACCCCTTAATGCACACGGTTCCCACAAATTAAAATACCAAAGCAATAAAATAAGTAAATAAGCCATTCCAAGTATTTTTGATCACCAAAAATATTTTTGATACAACTTAATAGCATCGAATTGCTGACCATGGAGTTAATACATATCAATACAGTTTACAGAGCTCTATCAAAAGCATAAGTTTATGGAGAGGTCATTAACGTCAACCAAAAAGAGGTCCGACTAACTCCCTCATGCCAAGATATGACACAGACAAGAAAACAACGTATGTTCACTCAAGATAGAATGCACGCTGCATGGGTCCAACATAAAAATTTATTATGGGACATGTTCCTCAGAGTTACAGTGTTATCTGATCTGATGTCGATCATGCTATCACCAGACTATGTTGATTTTTCTTTCTCTGTCATGAGAGTTTGTAAAGACTGCAGCACATTTCAGGCAGACTTCATTGTCCGTGACTGGCAAACTTCATGTTTTAACGGCTCCTACAATGCAACAAACAAGTTCACACAAAATTAAAAACCAGATGCTTCACCCAATAAGAAGTTAATAATTGACAACGATTGCCACCAGAACATCTAAATCAATTTCTCAGAAGAGGTATAAGAATAATCTCTATTGCCGTGGCTGGGCTGGGAGCGCTTCTGAGTAGGTTTCTTGAAGGTGCGCTATATTAAATTTTTGAATGAATGAATGAATGAATGAAAAAAGAATAATGTCAAGGAAACAGCTTTCATAGGTAGAGAAAAGACGAGTTCATCCAGAAGTAATTATTACACAGCAGAGCAAGAATTTAACTTTTTCTGATGTAATAAGACACAACAATCAAACGTTATATATCTATATAGCGATACTAAGGCAAAGCGAAATAAATATATAACATAATATCTCACAGTGAAATAGACCTTGGTCTCAAAACTCAGTTGACAAACATCTTCTTTAAATCAATTCAATTCAGACAGATAATATTCAGCTGCATAGTGTCGTAGTATCCCTCTCTCTAACATTACACAAAATACTCTATGCCCCGCCATTTCGTCTCTCCTCGCCTCTCCTCGCCTCTGTTCGTCTCTCCTCTCCTCGCCTCTGTTCGTCTCCTCGCCTCTCCTCGCCTCACCGTCTCTCTGCGACTCTCTCCGCCTCGCTTCACCTTTCCTCGCCTCTGTCCGCCTTTGCGTACCACTCATCGCAACTCCGTATCTCAAAGAGCCTCCTCGCCTCTTCGTCTTTATCCGCCTCTCCTCTCCTCGCCGTGAGTCTTCGCCTCTCCTAGCTTAAATTTCTCTCACCAGTAGTGGTGATACGTTGGGAACCAACGCAGTCCTCGGAATCCTATGTTGGGTACCAGCGCAGCCCTCTGAACCCTATGTTGGGTACCACCGCTGTCCTGAGAAACCTACATTGGGTATCAACGAAGCCCTCAGAACTGTATGTTGGCTACCAGCGCAGCTCTCAGAAACATATGCTGGGTTTCAGTGCAGTCTCTACAAACAGAGTACCTCCCTCCCCATCCGTCCCCACCCCTCCTCCCTCCCCATCCCTCCCTCCCTTCCCTCTTTCCCCTCTTCTCCCTCCCCACCTCTCCCGCCCTCCCTCCGCTTCCTCCCTCCCTTACCCTCCCACAACTCTGGCTCTTTGGACCTTAGTCGTATCATTCCTTTCAATTACTGTAGGATCTGTTCATTCACTACAAAATGAAAAAGACCGCAGTCTTAGCCAAACTGATTTAAACGAAATCTGCATTATTTAGACATGCGCATGAACGTGTGAATGATAGTCAGCATACGTGTTTGGTCTATTGTAGGTTCAGCACATATTCTCTACAAGCAATATAGAAATGCACCACACGCACGCACGCACACGCTCACACACTCATGGTAGGAAATGCTGACCTGTGCAGTAAAATTTCAACATGTTGGGTACCAAGACGTGCAGGATGACGCCTTGTATGCTAAACTTAATGCTTTTAGGTTTTTAAAGACACTTGATATGAGAGATTGAGTATAAAACTTACGAATTTCCCAAGTCGCATAGTACTACAAAGTTAGAAATTCTAATTTTCTTAAAATGCATGGAACGACGACTTGCAAACTTGAGTTACAACGCTTATGGTGAAACCCGCGTCGTTTGATGTTTTCTTTATCAAACTTCTGACTTGTATGTTCCTGAGATGCGTGAAATGTTTTGAATGCAATGTACTGTAATAGAGCACTTACACAGCGTCTCTTAAGTACCTAACAGAATTACACGTATATGTGTGCTTAAATGATATTCTGGCCAGAGTTCTGGGAGAAGGTAGGGACGGACGGGAGGAACAGGTGGGGAGGGAGAAGAGGGGAAAGAGGGAGGGGAGGGAAGGATGGGAATGGAGGGAAGGGAGGTACTCTGTTTGTAGAGACTGCACGGAAACCCAGCATATGTTTCTGAGAGCTGCGCTGGTACCCAACATACAGTTCTGAGGGCTGCGCTGATACCCAATGTAGGTTTCAGAGGACTGCGCTGGTACCCAACATAGGGCTCAGAGGGCTGCGGTGGTACCCAACATAGGGTTACGAGGACTGTGTTGGTCCCCAACGTATCACCACTACTCTGGCCTCTTCATCTCACTCCTCGCCTCTCCGTATCTCATCGCCTCTCCTCGACTCTCCGTCTCTCTCCTTTTCTCCTCGCCTCTCCTCGCCTTGCCTCGCCTCTCCGCGTCTCTTCTTGTCTCTCCGTATCTCTCCGCCTCTCCTCGCTTATCCTCGCCTTTCTTCGACTATTGGTCAGTCTCCTCGCCTCTCCTTCCCACTTCGTCATTTTCATCGCCTCTTCGTCTCTATTTCCTCCTCTCGTCGCCGCTCCGTCTCTCTTTTCGCGTCTCCGACTCCCATCGCCTCTCCTCCCGTCGCCGTAATTCTCCTCGGCTCTTCTCGACTTTCTCGCCTCCCCGTCATTGTCAACGCCTCTCCTCGCTTGTCCGTCTTTCTGCGTTTCTACTTGCCTCTCCTCTCCTCTGAGTTTCTTTCGGCTCTCTTGCTTCAATTCATCGCTCCGTCTCTCTCCATCTCTACTCGTCTTTCTGCTCGGCTGTGCGTCTCTATTTCTGCCTCTATACTGGACTCTTCGTCTCCCCTCGCCTACTCTTTAGATGGATTTTGGAGTCACCAGCTGATATGGGTGGGTGACAAAGGGTGCGAGCGAGGATGGGGCTCCACCCATCTCCCCGCTGCGTCTCCTCTCTTCCTCATTCACTTCGCCCCTTCTCGCTTCTCCTTATCTATCCTACTCTTCTCAGCATTACTCGCCTTTTCGTCATTCTCCTTGCCTCGTGGTCTATTCCCGCCTCACCTCGCCACACCGTCTCTCTCCTCGCCTCTTACAGCTTTTCCGTCGCTCTCCGTCTCTCTTCGCCCTTCCTCGCCTCTTCGTCATTCTCCTCAGCTCTCTCCGCGAATCTGCTTTAAGATTTATTAAGTTCCCAAAGAGTCCAGTCCTGAGATTTTTTCTGTCAACAAACGAATCTACTCAAAAGACCTTTTAAGTTTTCACAGATTCTAGTCGTCTACACTTACAATCTCTATGAATAAATGAATCTACTCATAAGATCGATTAAATTCTCAAATATACTAACCACATGTACATCTGCATGCTCTTTATACCAATGCACCAATCAAATATCAGAATCAATAATATTCTGAGAGATTCTAGTCATTAGTCTAGATACCCACTCTCTCTGTCTCTACAATACACGAATCAATTTACAAGGTTGAATCAATTCTGTCAGGTTTTACATGATCATGTACATCAACACAATCTCTCGTTGCCAAAAGACAAATTTATTCATAAGATGTATTTTAAAGTCACCATCTGAAATTGATGGGCGACACAGGGTGTGGGTGAGGATTGAGCTCCACCTTACTTAAGATCGATTATGCTATCAGATATACTAGTCACGTACATCTATACACTCTCTAGTGAAACGCCAATAAAATCATAAAATCAAATAATTTCTCAAAGATTCCAGTCATATACACAAGCATGTTCTCTGAACCAATACACGAATCTACTCATAATATTAATCAAGTTCTCGCAGATTCTACTTAGGTAGATCAACACCTTCTCTCTCCCAATGCGCTAACCAGGTAATAAAAATGAAATAATTTCTCACAGATTCTCGTCATGAATCTATAAACCCACAGATACTAGACACGTACGTTTAAGGATACCTCCTGTTGTTGGTGACATTATTTCCTATTTTATCAGACACACAAGAACGGAGTTTCTACAAAACTCCACAAATCTGAAAAGTTAATAGCTGACTATTACCTAACCAAAGTGTTCACATGAATGTATAACTCAAAGAATAGACCATTCTTGTTGACACAAACTTAACGTATACTGAAGTACGTCGAATGTCACAACAAAACAGTTTAACCAACCTGATCCGTAAACACAGTATCCACGCGTTTCAACCAAACAGCACATTCGTCTAACCTACTCGTCACTTCACCATTCAACTCCTTTTTCTTTAGTTCTCCGTCTCTTTTTATACACCTAGACATGCCACATCCCCACGATCAAGGAGTGTCCGCCCGCTTATAACTCCTACACGCAATGTCCGCGTAACACCACTATACTCTACCTTGACAGATCGGAGTATCTGCAGAAGTGCATCCAGGTCCTCGTCTGTAAATACGCGACTCTACTAATAAAATCGAACAAGTTCTCACAGCCGCAGTCTTGTACCTTTAAACTCTCCATCTGTCTCTCTCCGTCTGTCTCTTTGAAATAATTTCTCACAGATAATGAATCCAGAAACACACTTTCCATCGATGTAAGAATATTGTCAGCATTTCTTTTGACGACACAGTCCTATTAATCTCACTTATATTAGGCCTAATTACGCCTATTTAATTGTTCAGTTTTACTTCAATGCACGTATAGGTAGCTATCTATACATTAAAACGTACCCTATATCAAATGAACACCGTACGCAACGTTTTGGTCTCAAAACTCAGTTGACAAACATCTTCTATAATTCGATTCAATTCTGACAAATTATAATCAGCTACATAGTCATCTCTCTAACAATGCACAAAATACTCTATCTCCTGCCATTTCGGCTCTCCTTTGCCTCTCCGTCTCATTCCTCGCATCCCCGTATCTCAAAGCCTCTCCTCGCTTCTTCGTCATTCTCCTCGCTTCTGCTCGCCTTGCCGTCTCTCTGAGACTCTTTCCGCCTCGCCTCAGCTTTTCTCATCTCTGTCCACCTCTCCGTATCACTCATCGCATCTCCGTATCTCAAAGACTCTCCTCGCCTCTTCATCTTTCTCCGCCTATCCTCTCCTCGCCGTGAGTCTTCACCTCTCCTAGCTTCAATTTGCCTCTACGTCTCTCTCGCCATTAGTGGTGATACGTTGGGAACCAGCGCAGTCCTCGAAATCCTATGTTGGGTACCAGCGCAGCCCTCTGAACCCTATGTTGGGTACCAGCGAAGTCGTCAGAAACCTATATTTGGTATCACGCAGCTTTCAGAACTGTATGTTGGGTGCCAGCGCAGCTCTCAGAAACATATGCTGGGTTTCAGTGCAGTCTCTACAAACAGAGTACCTCCCTCCTATCCCCTCCCTCCACACCCCTCCTCCCTCCCTCCCTTTCCCTCCCACTACTCTAGCCAGAATATCATTTAACCATACATATACGTGTAATTCTGTTAGGTACTTAAGAAACGCTGTTTAAGTGCTCTATTACAGTACATTACATACAAAGCGCCATATAAATGTACATACAAATGCTGAACTATGCTATACATATAAACAGGATCAGATGCACCTGCTGAACTCTACCATACATGTGGCGCCATACAAATCTGTTGAAGAAAATGCAATTATAGTACAACCGCTCTTTGGACCTTAGTCGTATCATTCCATTCAATTACTGTAGGATCTGTTCATTCACTACAAAATGAAAAAGACCGCAGTCTTAGCCAAACTGATTTAAACGAATTCTGCATTATTTGGACGTGCGCATGAACGCGTAGATGATAGTCAGCATACGTGTTTGGTCTATTGTAGGTTCAACACATATTCTCTACAAGCAATATAGAAAAACACCACACATGCACACACAAGCACGCACACGCCCACACACTCATTGCAGGAAATGCTGACTTGTGCAGTAAAATTTCGACATGTAGGATACCAAGACATGCAGGATGACGCCTTGTATGCTAAACTTAATACTTTTAGGTTTTCAAAGACACAATATAAAGCTTACGAATTTGCCAAGTCGCATAGTACTACAAAATTAGAACTTTTAATTTACCTAAAATGCATTGAACGACGACTTGCAAGATTAAGTTACAACGCTTATGGTGAACTCGCTTCGTTTGAGGTTTTCTTCATCAAACTTCTGACTTTACGTTCCTAAGATGCGTGAAAGACTGAATTGTATCTTAACATTACGTTGTTTTGATTCGTAACACGATTAAGTTACAACTCCAATGGTGAAATTCGCATCGTTTGAGGTTTCCTTGATAAAAAGTCTCAATTTTAGATTTCTGAAGATGCATGAAACACTGAAATATCCAGATTTTTTTATTAAAATCTGTCTTGTATGTTCATAAGATGAATGAAACACTGACTTGTACATTAAAATTCCAACTTCTTGGATTCCTAACACGATTAAGTCACAACCCCTATGGTGAAACTCGCTTAGTTTGAGGTTTTCTTTATAAAAGGCTAAATTTCAGGGTTTCTAAGATGCATGAAACACTGAAATATACAGATTCCTTAAATAAAAAATCCGTCTTGTATGTTCATAAGATGCATGAAACGCTGACTGGTACATTAAAATAACAACTTTTAAAATTTTAACATGCATGGAACGACAACCTGCAAGATTAAATTACAACTATTAGTTTGCAATAGCGCACAGTTTGACATTGTGTACAATAAATTCTGAATTTTCGTATCCTAAGCTGCTCGAAATGCTGACTTGTTTAGTAAAATTTCAACATGTAAGTCAAAAAGACGCGAACGATGAAGACTTGTAGATTTATGCTAAACTTAAGACTGTTAAGTTTTCAAAAACTGCGTGGAATGAGAGTTTGTGTAGGGAGCTTACGAATTTGAGTTTGCGTTGGACGATGATTTGCCCGAATAAATTACCACTCTTATGATGAAACACCATATAGTTTGAAGTTTTCTTTATCAATCTTCTGACTTGTATATTCCTAAAGTGCACTTAAAATATTGAACTGTAGCCTACATTAAAATTACAACTCTTATGATGAAACATCGCATCGTTTGTAGTTTTCTTTATCAAAATTCTGAATTTTCGATTCCTATGGTGTTTGTAATACAAACTCTGACGTTACAATTACAACTTTTTGATTATCAAGACTGTGGGCTGACGAATTCTACGTTAAACCTAAGTCTTTTTAGTTTCCAAATACACATAGAATGAGAGTTTGGGTATGAAGCTTAAAAATTTAGTTTGTAAGCCTGTTGAGAGAAGAGTTTTTATGGTAAAATTCTGTCTTTCGATAGTTGCAATGACGTTCGAGCCGAAGGCTTTATGATAAAATGCATACATTTAGGTTGGAAGAGAGCTTGAGTGGAGGTTCATACAGAAAATTACACATTTTAGACGGTTGAGACGTATGGAGCCATTGTAAGATCAGATCTTTCTACATTGTGCTGACAAATGAGACGATGATTTCTAAGCAAAATGCCAAATTTTAGCCTCCGAAGACGCAGGGCATTAGAGCTTGCATGCTGAAAAGTTTATGTTTGCAAAGATGCCTGAATTGGTTTGTGTAGCAAATTGACGTCTTTTACGTTTGCAAATGCAGGTGGATTGAGAGTTTACATATGAAACTCATAACTTGTAAGTTGCATGAAGGATTTTACAGTAAAATTGCAACGTTTATGTGACAAAGATTCGCAGGACATTGCAAACTGACCGCTCCTACGTTGTAAAGTCAGCTGGGAAGAGCGTTTATGTAGCAAACATGAAATGTTTGGGAATGTAGATGCACACGCGAGGAGAGAAACGTATGTCTTTTAGGATCCGAGGAGAGCTGGCTTGAATGTTTGAATTGTAAAATGTGAACTTTTGAGTTGCACGAGTGCTACGATGACGGTTTCTATAGTAAAATTACAACTTTCTTCGTTTCAACGAAAGATTTGCACGCTGATTTGAATGTTTTAGCTGATCGGTGTTATACAAGAAGGTGAAATGTTAGCCTGGAAAAGGTTTAGATATCCGGCATATGGCAGTTTCCTACACAAGCTCTCATTCCACGAGGTTTTTGAAAACTTAACAGGCTTAAGTTTAGCATAAGTCTACAAGTCTTCATCGTTCGCGTCTTTTTGACTTACATGTTGAAATTTTACTAAACAAGTCATCATTTCGAGCATCTTAGGATTCGAAAATTCATAATTTACTGTACAGCCTCTCAAACTATGCGCTATTGCAAACTAAGAGTTGCAATTTAATCTTGCAGGTTGTCGTTCCATGCATGTTAAAGATTGAAAAAAGTTGTTATTTTAATGTACCAGTCAGTGTTTCATGCCTCTTATGAACATACAAGTCATAATTCTGATTAAGAAAACCTGCACAAATCAGTGTTTCATGCATCTTAGAAATTGAAATATTGAGAATTTTGATTAAGGAAACCTCAAACGATGCGAGTTTCACCATAGAAGTTGTAACTTAATCGTGTTAGGAATCATAAAGTTGTAATTATAATGTACATTACAGCATTTCACGCATCTTAGGAACATGCAAGTCGGAAGTTTGATCAATAAAACCTCAAACGAAGCGAGTTTCACCATAAGCGTTGTAACTTAATCTTGCGAGTCGTCGTTCCATGCATTTAAGGAATATTAAAAGTTCTAATTTTGTAGTACTATGCGACTTGGCAAATTCGTAAGCTTTATACTGTGTCTTTGAAAACCTAAAAGCATTAAGTTTAGCATACAAGGCCTCATCCTGCACGTCTTGGTACCCTACATGTTGAAATTTTACTTCACAAGTCAGCATTTTCTACAATGAGTGTGTGAGCGTGTACGTACGTGCGTGCGTGTGTGTGTGGTGCATTTCTATATTGCTTGTAGAGAATATGTGCTGAACCTACAATAGACCAAACACGTATGCTGACTATCATCTACGCGTTCATGCGCACGTCCAAATAATGCAGAATTCGTTTAAATCAGTTTGGCTAAGACTGCGGTCTTTTTCATTTTGTAGTGAATGAACAGATCCTACAGTAATTGAATGGAATGATACGACTAAGGTCCAAAGAGCGGTTGTACTATAATTGCATTTTCTTCAACAGATTTGTATGGCGCTATATGTACGGCAGAGTTCAGCCGGTGCATCTGATCCTGTTCATGTGTATTGAATAGATCAGCATTTGTATGTACATTTATATGGCGCTTTGTATGTAATGTACTGTAATAGAGCACTTACACAGCGCCTCCTAAGCACCTAACAGAATTACACTTATAGCTATACAGAGATTGGACCCGGATAACTCTGACGGCTCTCACGCCATTAAACAGAGATTAGACCCGGATAACGCCATTAAACAGAGATTAGACCCGGATAACTCTCACGGCTCTCACGCCATTAGACAGAGATTGGAGCCGGATAACTCTGACGGCTCTCACGCCATTAAACAGAGATTAGACCCGGATAACTCTGACGGCTCTCACGCCATTAAACAGAGATTAGACCCGGATAACTCTGACGGCTCTCACGCCATTAAACAGAGATTAGACCCGGATAACTCTGACGGCTCTCACGCCATTAAACAGAGATTAGACCCGCATAATTCTGACGCATAACCCTGACGGCTCTCACGCCATTAAACAGAGATTAGACCCGGATAACTCTGACGGCTCTCACGCCATTAAACGGAGATTAGACCCGGATAACTCTGACGGCTCTCACGCCATTAAACAGAGATTAGACCCGGACAACTCTGACGGCTCTCACGCCATTAAACAGAGATTAGACCCGGATAACTCTGACGGCTCTCACGCCATTAAACAGAGATTAGAACCGGATAACTCTGACGGCTCTCACGCCATTAAACAGAGATTAGACCCGGATAACTCTGACGGCTCTCACGCCATTAAACAGAGATTGGAGCCGGATAACTCTGACGGCTCTCACGCCATTAAACAGAGATTAGACCCGGATAACTCTGACGGCTCTCACGCCATCAAACAGAGATTAGACCCGGATAACTCTGACGGCTCTCACGCCATTAAACAGAGATTAGACCCGGATAACTCTGACGGCTCTCACGCCATTAAACGGAGATTAGACCCGGATAACTCTGACGGTTCTCACGCCATTAAACAGAGATTGGACCCGGATAACTCTGACGGCTCTCACGCCATTAAACAGAGATTAGACCCGGATAACTCTGACGGCTCTCACGCCATTAAACAGAGATTAGACCCGCATAACTCTGACGGCTCTCACGCCATTAAACAGAGATTGGAGCCGGATAACTCTGACGGCTCTCACGCCATTAAACAGAGATTAGACCCGCATAACTCTGACGGCTCTCACGCCATTAAACAGAGATTGGAGCCGGATAACTCTGACGGCTCTCACGCCATTAAACAGAGATTGGACCCGGATAACTCTGACGGCTCTCACGCCATTAAACAGAGATTAGACCCGGACAACTCTGACGGCTCTCACGCCATTAAACAGAGATTTGACCGGGATAACTCTGACGGCTCTCACGCCATTAAACAGAGATTGGAGCCGGATAACTCTGACGGCTCTCACGCCATTAAACAGAGATTGGAGCCGGATAACTCTGACGGCTCTCACGCCATTAAACAGAGATTGGAGCCGGATAACTCTGACGGCTCTCACGCCATTAAACAGAGATTAGACCCGGATAACTCTGACGGCTCTCACGCCATTAAACAGAGATTGGAGCCGGATAACTCTGACGGCTCTCACGCCATTAAACAGAGATTAGACCCGGATAACTCTGACGGTTCTCACGCCATTAAAGAGAGATTAGACCCGGACAACTCTGACGGCTCTCACGCCATTAAACAGAGATTAGACCCGGACAACTCTGACGGCTCTCACGCCATTAAACAGAGATTTGACCGGGATAACTCTGACGGCTCTCACGCCATTAAACAGAGATTGGAGCCGGATAACTCTGACGGCTCTCACGCCATTAAACAGAGATTGGACCCGGATAACTCTGATGGCTCTCACGCCATTAAACAGAGATTGGAGCCGGATAACTCTGACGGCTCTCACGCCATTAAACAGAGATTAGACCCGGATAACTCTGACGGCTCTCACGCCATTAAACAGAGATTAGACCCGGACAACTCTGACGGCTCTCACGCCATTAAACAGAGATTAGACCCGGATAACTCTGACGGCTCTCACGCCATTAAACAGAGATTAGACCCGGATAACTCTGACGGCTCTCACGCCATTAAACAGAGATTAGACCGGGATAACTCTGACGGCTCTCACGCCATTAAACAGAGATTAGACCCGGATTACTCTGACGGCTCTCACGCCATTAAACAGAGATTGGACCCGGATAACTCTGACGGCTCTCATGCCAAAAAACAGAGATTGGACCCGGATAACGCCATTAAACAGAGATTAGACCCGGATAACTCTGACGGCTCTCACGCCATTAGACAGAGATTGGAGCCGGATAACTCTGACGGCTCTCACGCCATTAAACAGAGATTGGAGCCGGATAACTCTGACGGCTCTCACGTCATTAAACAGAGATTGGACCCGGATAACTCTGACGGCTCTCACGCCATTAAACAGAGATTGGAGCCGGATAACTCTGACGGCTCTCACGCCATTAAACAGAGATTAGACCCGGATAACTCTGACGGCTCTCACGCCATTAAACAGAGATTAGACCCGGACAACTCTGACGGCTCTCACGCCATTAAACAGAGATTAGACCCGGATAACTATGACGGCTCCCACTTCGTCATTATGTGTGCTTAAGTGATATTCTGGCTAAAGTAATGGGAGGGAGAAGGGGTGCGGTAGGGAGGGGATTGGGCGGGGGGAACTCTGTATGTAGAGACCGCACTGAAACCCAGTATATGTTTCTGAGAGCTGCGCTGGTACCCAACATACAGTTCTGAGGGTTGGGCTGATACCCAATGTAGGTTTCTGACGACTGCGCTGCAACATAGGGTTCAGAGGGCTGCGCTGGTACCCAACATAGGATTTCGAGAACTGCGTTGGTTCCCAACGTATCACAACTACTCTCGCCTCTGCAACTCACTCCTCGCTTCTCCGTATCTCATCGCCTCTCCTCGACTCTTCGCCTCTCACCTTTCCTCGCCTCTTCTCGCCTTTCCTCGCCTCTCCGCGTCTCTTCTTGCCTCTCCGTCTCTCTCCGCCTCTCATCGCTTATCCTCGCCTTTCTTCGACTGTTGGTCACTCTCCTCGCCTCTGCTCGTCTCTCCGTCTCTTTTCTGCGCCTCTCCTCGCCTTTACTTCCCACTTCGTCATTTTCCTCGCCTCTTCGTCTCTATTCCCTCATCTCATCGCCGCTCCGTCTCTCTTTTCGCCCGTCCGATACCCCTCACCTCTCCTCGCCTCGCCGTAATTCTCCTCGGTTCTTCTCGCCTTTCTCGCCTCCCCGTCATTGTCAACGCCTCTCCTCGCTTGCCCGTCTTTCTGCGTTTCTACTTGCCTCTCCTCTCCTCTGAGTTTCTTTCGGCTCTCTTACTTCAATTCATCGTTCCGTCTCTCTCCATCTCTCCTCGTCTTTCTTCTCGACTCTGCGTCTCTATTTCAGCCTCTCCAGCCTCTTCGTTTCTCCTCGCCTACTCTTTAGATAGATTTTGGAGTCACCAGCTGATATGGGTGGGTGACACAGGGTGCGAGCGAGGATGGGGCTCCACCCATCTCCCCGTCTCTCTTCGCCTCTCATAGCCCTTCCTCGCCTCTTCGTCATTCTCCTCATATCTCTTCGCGAATGTGCTTAAAGAGTCCAGTCCTGAGATTTTCTCTGTCAACAAACGAATCTACTCAAAAGACCTTTTAAGTTTTCACAGATTCTAGTCGTCTACACTTACAATCTCTATGAATAAATGAATCTACTCATAAGATCGATTAAACCAGGTAATACAATATAGGAGTCTACTTACAAGATTGAATAAATTCTGTCAGGTTTTACATGATCATGTACATCAACACAATCTCTCGTTGCCAAAACACAAATTTATTCATTAGATGTATTTTAAAGTCACCATCTGAAATAATATTGATGGGCGACACAGGGTGTGGGTGAGGATTGAGCTCCACCTTACTTAAGATCGATTATGCTATCAGATATACTAGTCACGTATATCTATACACTCTCTAGTGAAACGCCAATAAAATCATAAAATCAAATAATTTCTCAAAGATTCCAGTCATATACACAAGCAATTCTCTGAACCAATACACGAATCTACTCATAATATTCAACAGGTTCTCGCAGATTCTACTTAGGTAGATCAACACCTTCTCTCTCCCAATGCGCTAACCAGGTAATAAAAATGAAATAATTTCTCACAGATTCTCGTCATGAATCTAAATAATGCAGATTTCGCTTAAATCAGTTTGGCTAAGACTGCGGTCTTTTTCATTTTGTAGTGAATGAACAGATCCTACAGTAATTGAATGGAATGATACGACTAAGGTCCAAAGAGCGGTTGTACTATAATTGCATTTTCTTCAAACAGATTTGTATGGCGCCAAATGTACGGTAGAGTTCAGAGGGTGCATCTGATCCTGTTCATGTGTATTGAATAGTTCAGCATTTGTATGTACATTTATATGACGCTTTCTTTGTAATGTGCTGTAATAGAGCACTTACACAGCGCCTCCTAAGTACCTAACAGAATTACACTTATAGCTATACAGAGATTGGACCCGGATAACTCTGACGGCTCTCACGCCATTAAACAGAGATTAGACCCGGATAACTCTGACGGCTCTCACGCCATTAAACAGAGATTAGACCCGGATAACTCTGACGGCTCTCACGCCATTAAACAGAGATTGGACCCGGATAACTCTGACGGCTCTCACGCCATTAAACAGAGATTGGAGCCGGAAAACTCTGACGGCTCTCACGCCATTAAACAGAGATTAGACCCGGATAACTCTGACGGCTCTCACGCCATTAAACAGAGATTACACCCGGATAACTCTGACGGTTCTCACGCCATTAAACAGAGATTGGCCCCGATAATTCTGACGGCTCTCACGCCATTAAACAGTGATTAGACCCGGATAACTCTGACGGCTCTCACGCCATTAAACAGAGATTAGACCCGGATAACTCTGACGGCTCTCACGCCATTAAACAGAGATTGGAGCCGGATAACTCTGACGGCTCTCACGCCATTAAACAGAGATTGGACCCGGATAATTCTGACGGATCTCACGCCATTAAACAGAGATTAGACCCGGATAACTCTGACGGCTCTCACGCCATTAAACAGAGATTGGAGCCGGATAACTCTGACGGCTCTCACGCCATTAAACAGAGATTATACCCGGATAACTCTGACGGCTCTCACGCCATTAAACAGAGATTGGAGCCGGATAACTCTGACGGCTCTCACGCCATTAAACAGAGATTGGACCCGGATAACTCTGACGGCTCTCACGCCATTAAACAGAGATTAGACCCGGACAACTCTGACGGCTCTCACGCCATTAAACAGAGATTAGACCCGGACAACTCTGACGGCTCTCACGCCATTAAACAGAGATTTGACCGGGATTACTCTGACGGCTCTCACGCCATTAAACAGAGATTGGAGCCGGATAACTCTGACGGCTCTCACGCCATTAAACAGAGATTGGACCCGGATAACTCTGACGGCTCTCACGCCATTAAACAGAGATTAGACCCGGATAACTCTGACGGCTCTCCCGCCATTAAACAGAGATTAGACCCGGACAACTCTGACGGCTCTCACGCCATTAAACAGAGATTTGACCCGGATAACTCTGACGGCTCTCACGCCATTAAACAGAGATTGGAGCCGGATAACTCTGACGGCTCTCACGCCATTAAACAGAGATTGGACCCGGATAACTCTGACGGCTCTCACGCCATTAAACAGAGATTGGAGCCGGATAACTCGGACGGCTCTCACGCCATTAAACAGAGATTAGACCCGGATAACTCTGACGGCTCTCACGCCATTAAACAGAGATTAGACCCGGACAACTCTGACGGCTCTCACGCCATTAAACAGAGATTAGACCCGGATAACTCTGACGGCTCTCACGCCATTAAACAGAGATTAGACCCGGATAACTCTGACGGCTCTCACGCCATTAAACAGAGATTAGACCGGGATAACTCTGACGGCTCTCACGCCTAAAAGAGATTAGACCCGGATAACTCTGACGGCTCTCACGCCATTAAACAGAGATTGGACCCGGATAACTCTGACGGCTCTCATGCCAATAAACAGAGATTGGACCCGGATAACGCCATTAAACAGAGATTAGACCCGGATAACTCTGACGGTTCTCACGCCAATAAACAGAGATTAGACCCGCATAATTCTGACGGCTCTCACGCCATTACACAGAGATTAGACCCGGATAACTCTGACGGCTCTCACGCCATTAAAAAGAGATTGGTCCCGGATAATTCTGACGGCTCTCACACCATTAAACAGAGATTAGACCCGGATAGCTCTGACGGCTCTCACGCCATTAAACAGAGATTTGACCGGGATAACTCTGACGGCTCTCACGCCATTAAACAGAGATTGGAGCCGGATAACTCTGACGGTTCTCAGGCCATTAAACAGAGATTAGACCCGGATAACTCTGACGGCTCTCCGCGCATTAAACAGAGATTGGAGCCGGATAACTCTGACGGCTCTCACGCCATTAAACAGAGATTAGACCCGGATAACTCTGACGGCTCTCACGCCATTAAACAGAGATTGGAGCCGGATAACTCTGACGGCTCTCACGCCTTTAAACAGAGATTGGACCCGGATAACTCTTGCGTCTCTCACGCCATTAAACAGAGATTGGAGCCGGATAACTCTGACGGCTCTCACGCCATTAAACAGAGATTAGAGCCGGATAACTCTGACGGCTCTCACGCCATTAAACAGAGATTAGACCCGGATAACTCTGACGGCTCTCACGCCATTAAACAGAGATTGGAGCCGGATAACTCTTACGGCTCTCACGCCATTAAACAGAGATTGGACCCGGATAACTCTGACGGCTCTCACGCCATTAAACAGAGATTGGACCCGGATAACTCTGACGGCTCTCACGCCATTAAACAGTGATTGGAGCCGGATAACTCTGACGGCTCTCACGCCATTAAACAGAGATTAGACCCGGATAACTCTGACGGCTCTCACGCCATTAAACAGAGATTGGACCCGGATAACTCTGACGGCTCTCACGCCATTAAACAGAGATTGGACCCGGATAACTCTGACGGTTCTCACGCCATTAAACAGAGATTAGACCCGGACAACTCTGACGGCTCTCACGCCATTAAACAGAGATTTGACCGGGATAACTCTGACGGCTCTCACGCCATTAAACAGAGATTGGAGCCGGATAACTCTGACGGCTCTCACGCCATTAAACAGAGATTAGACCCGGATAACTCTGACGGCTCTCACGCCATTAAACAGAGATTAGACCCGCATAATTCTGACGCATAACCCTGACGGCTCTCACGCCATTAAACAGAGATTAGACCCGGATAACTCTGACGGCTCTCACGCCATTAAACAGAGATTAGACCCGGATTAATCTGACGGCTCTCACGCCATTAAACAGAGATTAGACCGGGATAACTCTGACGGCTCTCACGCCATTAAACAGAGATTAGACCCGGATTACTCTGACGGCTCTCACGCCATTAAACAGAGATTGGACCCGGATAACTCTGACGGCTCTCATGCCAAAAAACAGAGATTGGACCCGGATAACGCCATTAAACAGAGATTAGACCCGGATAACTCTGACGGCTCTCACGCCATTAGACAGAGATTGGAGCCGGATAACTCTGACGGCTCTCACGCCATTAAACAGAGATTGGAGCCGGATAACTCTGACGGCTCTCACGCCATTAAACAGAGATTGGACCCGGATAACTCTGACGGCTCTCACGCCATTAAACAGAGATTGGAGCCGGATAACTCTGACGGCTCTCACGCCATTAAACAGAGATTAGACCCGGATAACTCTGACGGCTCTCACGCCATTAAACAGAGATTAGACCCGGACAACTCTGACGGCTCTCACGCCATTAAACAGAGATTAGACCCGGATAACTATGACGGCTCCCACTTCGTCATTATGTGTGCTTAAGTGATATTCTGGCTAAAGTAATGGGAGGGAGAAGGGGTGCGGTAGGGAGGGGATTGGGCGGGGGGAACTCTGTATGTAGAGACCGCACTGAAACCCAGTATATGTTTCTGAGAGCTGCGCTGGTACCCAACATACAGTTCTGAGGGTTGGGCTGATACCCAATGTAGGTTTCTGACGACTGCGCTGCAACATAGGGTTCAGAGGGCTGCGCTGGTACCCAACATAGGATTTCGAGAACTGCGTTGGTTCCCAACGTATCACAACTACTCTCGCCTCTGCAACTCACTCCTCGCTTCTCCGTATCTCATCGCCTCTCCTCGACTCTTCGCCTCTCACCTTTCCTCGCCTCTTCTCGCCTTTCCTCGCCTCTCCGCGTCTCTTCTTGCCTCTCCGTCTCTCTCCGCCTCTCATCGCTTATCCTCGCCTTTCTTCGACTGTTGGTCACTCTCCTCGCCTCTGCTCGTCTCTCCGTCTCTTTTCTGCGCCTCTCCTCGCCTTTACTTCCCACTTCGTCATTTTCCTCGCCTCTTCGTCTCTATTCCCTCATCTCATCGCCGCTCCGTCTCTCTTTTCGCCCGTCCGATACCCCTCACCTCTCCTCGCCTCGCCGTAATTCTCCTCGGTTCTTCTCGCCTTTCTCGCCTCCCCGTCATTGTCAACGCCTCTCCTCGCTTGCCCGTCTTTCTGCGTTTCTACTTGCCTCTCCTCTCCTCTGAGTTTCTTTCGGCTCTCTTACTTCAATTCATCGTTCCGTCTCTCTCCATCTCTCCTCGTCTTTCTTCTCGACTCTGCGTCTCTATTTCAGCCTCTCCAGCCTCTTCGTTTCTCCTCGCCTACTCTTTAGATAGATTTTGGAGTCACCAGCTGATATGGGTGGGTGACACAGGGTGCGAGCGAGGATGGGGCTCCACCCATCTCCCCGTCTCTCTTCGCCTCTCATAGCCCTTCCTCGCCTCTTCGTCATTCTCCTCATATCTCTTCGCGAATGTGCTTAAAGAGTCCAGTCCTGAGATTTTCTCTGTCAACAAACGAATCTACTCAAAAGACCTTTTAAGTTTTCACAGATTCTAGTCGTCTACACTTACAATCTCTATGAATAAATGAATCTACTCATAAGATCGATTAAACCAGGTAATACAATATAGGAGTCTACTTACAAGATTGAATAAATTCTGTCAGGTTTTACATGATCATGTACATCAACACAATCTCTCGTTGCCAAAACACAAATTTATTCATTAGATGTATTTTAAAGTCACCATCTGAAATAATATTGATGGGCGACACAGGGTGTGGGTGAGGATTGAGCTCCACCTTACTTAAGATCGATTATGCTATCAGATATACTAGTCACGTATATCTATACACTCTCTAGTGAAACGCCAATAAAATCATAAAATCAAATAATTTCTCAAAGATTCCAGTCATATACACAAGCAATTCTCTGAACCAATACACGAATCTACTCATAATATTCAACAGGTTCTCGCAGATTCTACTTAGGTAGATCAACACCTTCTCTCTCCCAATGCGCTAACCAGGTAATAAAAATGAAATAATTTCTCACAGATTCTCGTCATGAATCTAAATAAT
Organism: Allolobophora icterica; assembly: GCA_963556255.1. Classification (NCBI taxonomy): domain Eukaryota; kingdom Metazoa; phylum Annelida; class Clitellata; order Crassiclitellata; family Lumbricidae; genus Allolobophora; species Allolobophora icterica. Next base: position 35,615,589 of record OY744610.1, on the reverse strand, counting down.
GCAGATTTCGCTTAAATCAGTTTGGCTAAGACTGCGGTCTTTTTCATTTTGTAGTGAATGAACAGATCCTACAGTAATTGAATGGAATGATACGACTAAGGTCCAAAGAGCGGTTGTACTATAATTGCATTTTCTTCAAACAGATTTGTATGGCGCCAAATGTACGGTAGAGTTCAGAGGGTGCATCTGATCCTGTTCATGTGTATTGAATAGTTCAGCATTTGTATGTACATTTATATGACGCTTTCTTTGTAATGTGCTGTAATAGAGCACTTACACAGCGCCTCCTAAGTACCTAACAGAATTACACTTATAGCTATACAGAGATTGGACCCGGATAACTCTGACGGCTCTCACGCCATTAAACAGAGATTAGACCCGGATAACTCTGACGGCTCTCACGCCATTAAACAGAGATTAGACCCGGATAACTCTGACGGCTCTCACGCCATTAAACAGAGATTGGACCCGGATAACTCTGACGGCTCTCACGCCATTAAACAGAGATTGGAGCCGGATAACTCTGACGGCTCTCACGCCATTAAACAGAGATTAGACCCGGATAACTCTGACGGCTCTCACGCCATTAAACAGAGATTACACCCGGATAACTCTGACGGTTCTCACGCCATTAAACAGAGATTGGCCCCGATAATTCTGACGGCTCTCACGCCATTAAACAGTGATTAGACCCGGATAACTCTGACGGCTCTCACGCCATTAAACAGAGATTAGACCCGGATAACTCTGACGGCTCTCACGCCATTAAACAGAGATTGGAGCCGGATAACTCTGACGGCTCTCACGCCATTAAACAGAGATTGGACCCGGATAATTCTGACGGATCTCACGCCATTAAACAGAGATTAGACCCGGATAACTCTGACGGCTCTCACGCCATTAAACAGAGATTGGAGCCGGATAACTCTGACGGCTCTCACGCCATTAAACAGAGATTATACCCGGATAACTCTGACGGCTCTCACGCCATTAAACAGAGATTGGAGCCGGATAACTCTGACGGCTCTCACGCCATTAAACAGAGATTGGACCCGGATAACTCTGACGGCTCTCACGCCATTAAACAGAGATTAGACCCGGACAACTCTGACGGCTCTCACGCCATTAAACAGAGATTAGACCCGGACAACTCTGACGGCTCTCACGCCATTAAACAGAGATTTGACCGGGATTACTCTGACGGCTCTCACGCCATTAAACAGAGATTGGAGCCGGATAACTCTGACGGCTCTCACGCCATTAAACAGAGATTGGACCCGGATAACTCTGACGGCTCTCACGCCATTAAACAGAGATTAGACCCGGATAACTCTGACGGCTCTCCCGCCATTAAACAGAGATTAGACCCGGACAACTCTGACGGCTCTCACGCCATTAAACAGAGATTTGACCCGGATAACTCTGACGGCTCTCACGCCATTAAACAGAGATTGGAGCCGGATAACTCTGACGGCTCTCACGCCATTAAACAGAGATTGGACCCGGATAACTCTGACGGCTCTCACGCCATTAAACAGAGATTGGAGCCGGATAACTCGGACGGCTCTCACGCCATTAAACAGAGATTAGACCCGGATAACTCTGACGGCTCTCACGCCATTAAACAGAGATTAGACCCGGACAACTCTGACGGCTCTCACGCCATTAAACAGAGATTAGACCCGGATAACTCTGACGGCTCTCACGCCATTAAACAGAGATTAGACCCGGATAACTCTGACGGCTCTCACGCCATTAAACAGAGATTAGACCGGGATAACTCTGACGGCTCTCACGCCTAAAAGAGATTAGACCCGGATAACTCTGACGGCTCTCACGCCATTAAACAGAGATTGGACCCGGATAACTCTGACGGCTCTCATGCCAATAAACAGAGATTGGACCCGGATAACGCCATTAAACAGAGATTAGACCCGGATAACTCTGACGGTTCTCACGCCAATAAACAGAGATTAGACCCGCATAATTCTGACGGCTCTCACGCCATTACACAGAGATTAGACCCGGATAACTCTGACGGCTCTCACGCCATTAAAAAGAGATTGGTCCCGGATAATTCTGACGGCTCTCACACCATTAAACAGAGATTAGACCCGGATAGCTCTGACGGCTCTCACGCCATTAAACAGAGATTTGACCGGGATAACTCTGACGGCTCTCACGCCATTAAACAGAGATTGGAGCCGGATAACTCTGACGGTTCTCAGGCCATTAAACAGAGATTCGACCCGGATAACTCTGACGGCTCTCCGCGCATTAAACAGAGATTGGAGCCGGATAACTCTGACGGCTCTCACGCCATTAAACAGAGATTAGACCCGGATAACTCTGACGGCTCTCACGCCATTAAACAGAGATTGGAGCCGGATAACTCTGACGGCTCTCACGCCTTTAAACAGAGATTGGACCCGGATAACTCTTGCGTCTCTCACGCCATTAAACAGAGATTGGAGCCGGATAACTCTGACGGCTCTCACGCCATTAAACAGAGATTAGAGCCGGATAACTCTGACGGCTCTCACGCCATTAAACAGAGATTAGACCCGGATAACTCTGACGGCTCTCACGCCATTAAACAGAGATTGGAGCCGGATAACTCTTACGGCTCTCACGCCATTAAACAGAGATTGGACCCGGATAACTCTGACGGCTCTCACGCCATTAAACAGAGATTGGACCCGGATAACTCTGACGGCTCTCACGCCATTAAACAGTGATTGGAGCCGGATAACTCTGACGGCTCTCACGCCATTAAACAGAGATTAGACCCGGATAACTCTGACGGCTCTCACGCCATTAAACAGAGATTGGACCCGGATAACTCTGACGGCTCTCACGCCATTAAACAGAGATTGGACCCGGATAACTCTGACGGTTCTCACGCCATTAAACAGAGATTAGACCCGGACAACTCTGACGGCTCTCACGCCATTAAACAGAGATTTGACCGGGATAACTCTGACGGCTCTCACGCCATTAAACAGAGATTGGAGCCGGATAACTCTGACGGCTCTCACGCCATTAAACAGAGATTGGACCCGGATAACTCTGACGGCTCTCACGCCATTAAACAGAGATTGGACCCGGATAACTCTGACGGCTCTCACGCCATTAAACAGAGATTAGACCCGGATAACTCTGACGGTTCTCAGGCCATTAAACAGAGATTGGACCCGGCTAACTCTGACGGCTCTCACGCCATTAAACGGAGATTACACCCGGATAACTATGACGGCTCCCACTTCGTCATTATGTGTGCTTAAGTGATATTCTGGCTAGAGTAATGGGAGGGAGAAGGGGTGGGGTAGGGAGGGGATTGGGCGGGGGGAACTCTGTATGTAGAGACCGCACTGAAACCCAGTATATGTTTCTGAGAGCTGCGCTGGTACCCAACATACAGTTCTGAGGGCTGGGCTGATACCCAATGTAGGTTTCTGACGACTGCGCTGCAACATAGGGTTCAGAGGGCTGCGCTGGTACCCAACATAGGATTTCGAGAACTGCGTTGGTTCCCAACGTATCACAACTACTCTCGCCTCTGCAACTCACTCCTCGCTTCTCCGTATCTCATCGCCTCTCCTCGACTCTCCGCCTCTCACCTTTTCTCCTCGCCTCTTCTCGCCTTTCCTCGCCTCTCCGCGTCTCTTCTTGCCTCTCCGTCTCTCTCCGCCTCTCATCGCTTATCCTCGCCTTTCTTCGACTGTTGGTCACTCTCCTCGGCTCTGCTCGTCTCTCCGTCTCTTTTCTGCGCCTCTCCTCGCCTTTACTTCCCACTTCGTCATTTTCCTCGCCTCTTCGTCTCTATTCCCTCATCTCATCGCCGCTCCGTCTCTCTTTTCGCCCGTCCGATACCCCTCACCTCTCCTCGCCTCGCCGTAATTCTCCTCGGTTCTTCTCGCCTTTCTCGCCTCCCCGTCATTGTCAACGCCTCTCCTCGCTTGCCCGTCTTTCTGCGTTTCTACTTGCCTCTCCTCTCCTCTGAGTTTCTTTCGGCTCTCTTACTTCAATTCATCGCTCCGTCTCTCTCCATCTCTCCTCGTCTTTCTTCTCGACTCTGCGTCTCTATTTCAGCCTCTCCAGCCTCTTCGTTTCTCCTCGCCTACTCTTTAGATAGATTTTGGAGTCACCAGCTGATATGGGTGGGTGACACAGGGTGCGAGCGAGGATGGGCTCCACCCATCTCCCCGTCTCTCTTCGCCTCTCATAGCCCTTCCTCGCCTCTTCGTCATTCTCCTCATATCTCTTCGCGAATGTGCTTAAAGAGTCCAGTCCTGAGATTTTCTCTGTCAACAAACGAATCTACTCAAAAGACCTTTTAAGTTTTCACAGATTCTAGTCGTCTACACTTACAATCTCTATGAATAAATGAATCTACTCATAAGATCGATTAAACCAGGTAATACAATATAGGAGTCTACTTACAAGATTGAATAAATTCTGTCAGGTTTTACATGATCATGTACATCAACACAATCTCTCGTTGCCAAAACACAAATTTATTCATTAGATGTATTTTAAAGTCACCATCTGAAATAATATTGATGGGCGACACAGGGTGTGGGTGAGGATTGAGCTCCACCTTACTTAAGATCGATTATGCTATCAGATATACTAGTCACGTACATCTATACACTCTCTAGTGAAACGCCAATAAAATCATAAAATCAAATAATTTCTCAAAGATTCCAGTCATATACACAAGCAATTCTCTGAACCAATACACGAATCTACTCATAATATTCAACAGGTTCTCGCAGATTCTACTTAGGTAGATCAACACCTTCTCTCTCCCAATGCGCTAACCAGGTAATAAAAATGAAATAATTTCTCACAGATTCTCGTCATGAATCTAAATAATGCAGATTTCGCTTAAATCAGTTTGGCTAAGACTGCGGTCTTTTTCATTTTGTAGTGAATGAACAGATCCTACAGTAATTGAATGGAATGATACGACTAAGGTCCAAAGAGCGGTTGTACTATAATTGCATTTTCTTCAACAGATTTGTATGGCGCCAAATGTACGGTAGAGTTCAGAGGGTGCATCTGATCCTGTTCATGTGTATTGAATAGTTCAGCATTTTTATGTACATTTATATGACGCTTTCTTTGTAATGTACTGTAATAGAGCACTTACACAGCGCCTCCTAAGTACCTAACAGAATTACACTTATAGCTATACAGAGATTGGACCCGGATAACTCTGACGGCTCTCACGCCATTAAACAGAGATTAGACCCGGATAACTCTGACGGCTCTCACGCCATTAAACAGAGATTAGACCCGGATAACTCTGACGGCTCTCACGCCATTAAACAGAGATTGGACCCGGATAACTCTGACGGCTCTCACGCCATTAAACAGAGATTGGAGCCGGATAACTCTGACGGCTCTCACGCCATTAAACAGACATTAGACCCGGATAACTCTGACGGCTCTCACGCCATTAAACAGAGATTAGACCCGGACAACTCTGACGGCTCTCACGCCATTAAACGGAGATTACACCCGGATAACTCTGACGGTTCTCACGCCATTAAAAGGAGATTGGACCCGGATAATTCTGACGGCTCTCACGCCATTAAACAGAGATAAGACCCGGATAACTCTGACGGCTCTCACGCCATTAAACAGAGATTAGACCCGGATAACACTGACGGCTCTCACGCCATTAAACAGAGATTGGAGCCGGATAACTCTGACGGCTCTCACGCCATTAAACAGAGATTGGACCCGGATAATTCTGACGGCTCTCACGCCATTAAACAGAGATTAGACCCGGATAACTCTGACGGCTCTCACGCCATTAAACAGAGATTACACCCGGATAACTCTGACGGCTCTCACGCCATTAAACAGAGATTGGAGCCGGATAACTCTGACGGCTCTCACGCCATTAAACAGAGATTATACCCGGATAACTCTGACGGCTCTCACGCCATTAAACAGAGATTGGAGCCGGATAACTCTGACGGCTCTCACGCCATTAAACAGAGATTGGACCCGGATAACTCTGACGGCTCTCACGCCATTAAACAGAGATTAGACCCGGACAACTCTGACGGCTCTCACGCCATTAAACAGAGATTAGACCCGGACAACTCTGACGGCTCTCACGCCATTAAACAGAGATTTGACCGGGATAACTCTGACGGCTCTCACGCCATTAAACAGAGATTGGAGCCGGATAACTCTGACGGCTCTCACGCCATTAAACAGAGATTGGACCCGGATAACTCTGACGGCTCTCACGCCATTAAACAGAGATTAGACCCGGATAACTCTGACGGCTCTCCCGCCATTAAACAGAGATTGGAGCCGGATAACTCTGACGGCTCTCACGCCATTAAACAGAGATTGGACCCGGATAACTCTGACGGCTCTCACGCCATTAAACAGAGATTAGACCGGGATAACTCTGACGGCTCTCACGCCATTAAACAGAGATTGGAGCCGGATAACTCTGACGGCTCTCACGCCATTAAACAGAGATTGGACCCGGATAACTCTGACGGCTCTCACGCCATTAAATAGAGATTGGAGCCGGATAACTCGGACGGCTCTCACGCCATTAAACAGAGATTAGACCCGGATAACTCTGACGGCTCTCACGCCATTAAACAGAGATTAGACCCGGACAACTCTGACGGCTCTCACGCCATTAAACAGAGATTGGAGCCGGATAACTCTGACGGCTCTCACGCCATTACACAGAGATTGGACCCGGATAACTCTGACGGCTCTCACGCCATTAAACAGAGATTAGACCCGGACAACTCTGACGGCTCTCACGCCATTAAACAGAGATTTGACCGGGATAACTCTGACGGCTCTCACGCCATTAAACAGAGATTGGACCCGGATAACTCTGACGGCTCTCACGCCATTAAACAGAGATTGGACCCGGATAACTCTGACGGCTCTCACGCCATTAAACAGAGATTAGACCCGGATAACTCTGACGGTTCTCAGGCCATTAAACAGAGATTGGACCCGGCTAACTCTGACGGCTCTCACGCCATTAAACGGAGATTACACCCGGATAACTATGACGGCTCCCACTTCGTCATTATGTGTGCTTAAGTGATATTCTTGCTAGAGTAATGGGAGGGAGAAGGGGTGGGGTAGGGAGGGGATTGGGCGGGGGAACTCTGTATGTAGAGACCGCACTGAAACCCAGTATATGTTTCTGAGAGCTGCGCTGGTACCCAACATACAGTTCTGAGGGCTGGGCTGATACCCAATGTAGGTTTCTGACGACTGCGCTGCAACATAGGGTTCAGAGGGCTGCGCTGGTACCCAACATAGGATTTCGAGAACTGCGTTGGTTCCCAACGTATCACAACTACTCTCGCCTCTGCAACTCACTCCTCGCTTCTCCGTATCTCATCGCCTCTCCTCGACTCTCCGCCTCTCACCTTTTCTCCTCGCCTCTTCTCGCCTTTCCTCGCCTCTCCGCGTCTCTTCTTGCCTCTCCGTCTCTCTCCGCCTCTCATCGCTTATCCTCGCCTTTCTTCGACTGTTGGTCACTCTCCTCGGCTCTGCTCGTCTCTCCGTCTCTTTTCTGCGCCTCTCCTCGCCTTTACTTCCCACTTCGTCATTTTCCTCGCCTCTTCGTCTCTATTCCCTCATCTCATCGCCGCTCCGTCTCTCTTTTCGCCCGTCCGATACCCCTCACCTCTCCTCGCCTCGCCGTAATTCTCCTCGGTTCTTCTCGCCTTTCTCGCCTCCCCGTCATTGTCAACGCCTCTCCTCGCTTGCCCGTCTTTCTGCGTTTCTACTTGCCTCTCCTCTCCTCTGAGTTTCTTTCGGCTCTCTTACTTCAATTCATCGCTCCGTCTCTCTCCATCTCTCCTCGTCTTTCTTCTCGACTCTGCGTCTCTATTTCAGCCTCTCCAGCCTCTTCGTTTCTCCTCGCCTACTCTTTAGATAGATTTTGGAGTCACCAGCTGATATGGGTGGGTGACACAGGGTGCGAGCGAGGATGGGCTCCACCCATCTCCCCGTCTCTCTTCGCCTCTCATAGCCCTTCCTCGCCTCTTCGTCATTCTCCTCATATCTCTTCGCGAATGTGCTTAAAGAGTCCAGTCCTGAGATTTTCTCTGTCAACAAACGAATCTACTCAAAAGACCTTTTAAGTTTTCACAGATTCTAGTCGTCTACACTTACAATCTCTATGAATAAATGAATCTACTCATAAGATCGATTAAACCAGGTAATACAATATAGGAGTCTACTTACAAGATTGAATAAATTCTGTCAGGTTTTACATGATCATGTACATCAACACAATCTCTCGTTGCCAAAACACAAATTTATTCATTAGATGTATTTTAAAGTCACCATCTGAAATAATATTGATGGGCGACACAGGGTGTGGGTGAGGATTGAGCTCCACCTTACTTAAGATCGATTATGCTATCAGATATACTAGTCACGTACATCTATACACTCTCTAGTGAAACGCCAATAAAATCATAAAATCAAATAATTTCTCAAAGATTCCAGTCATATACACAAGCAATTCTCTGAACCAATACACGAATCTACTCATAATATTCAACAGGTTCTCGCAGATTCTACTTAGGTAGATCAACACCTTCTCTCTCCCAATGCGCTAACCAGGTAATAAAAATGAAATAATTTCTCACAGATTCTCGTCATGAATCTAAATAATGCAGATTTCGCTTAAATCAGTTTGGCTAAGACTGCGGTCTTTTTCATTTTGTAGTGAATGAACAGATCCTACAGTAATTGAATGGAATGATACCACTAAGGTCCAAAGAGCGGTTGTACTATAATTGCATTTTCTTCAACAGATTTGTATGGCGCCAAATGTACGGTAGAGTTCAGAGGGTGCATCTGATCCTGTTCATGTGTATTGAATAGTTCAGCATTTTTATGTACATTTATATGACGCTTTCTTTGTAATGTACTGTAATAGAGCACTTACACAGCGCCTCCTAAGTACCTAACAGAATTACACTTATAGCTATACAGAGATTGGACCCGGATAACTCTGACGGCTCTCACGCCATTAAACAGAGATTAGACCCGGATAACTCTGACGGCTCTCACGCCATTAAACAGAGATTAGACCCGGATAACTCTGACGGCTCTCACGCCATTAAACAGAGATTGGACCCGGATAACTCTGACGGCTCTCACGCCATTAAACAGAGATTGGAGCCGGATAACTCTGACGGCTCTCACGCCATTAAACAGAGATTAGACCCGGATAACTCTGACGGCTCTCACGCCATTAAACAGAGATTAGACCCGGATAACTCTGACGGCTCTCACGCCATTAAACAGAGATTGGAGCCGGATAACTCTGACGGCTCTCACGCCATTAAACAGAGATTGGACCCGGATAACTCTGACGGCTCTCACGCCATTAAACAGAGATTGGAGCCGGATAACTCTGACGGCTCTCACGCCATTAAACAGAGATTAGACCCGGATAACTCTGACGGCTCTCACGCCATTAAACAGAGATTAGACCCGGACAACTCTGACGGCTCTCACGCCATTAAACAGAGATTGGACCCGGATAACTCTGACGGCTCTCACGCCATTAAACAGAGATTGGAGCCGGATAACTCTGACGGCTCTCACGCCATTAAACAGAGATTGGAGCCGGATAACTCTGACGGCTCTCACGCCATTAAACAGAGATTAGACCCGGATAACTCTGACGGCTCTCACGCCATTAAACAGAGATTAGACCCGGACAACTCTGACGACTCTCACGCCATTAAACAGAGATTGGAGCCGGATAACTCTGACGGCTCTCACGCCATTAAACAGAGATTGGACCCGGATAACTCTGACGGCTCTCACGCCATTAAACAGAGATTGGAGCCGGATAACTCTGACGGCTCTCACGCCATTAAACAGAGATTGGAGCCGGATAACTCTGACGGCTCTCACGCCATTAAACAGAGATTGGACCCGGATAACTCTGACGGCTCTCACGCCATTAAACAGAGATTGGAGCCGGAAAACTCTGACGGCTCTCACGCCATTAAACAGAGATTGGAGCCGGATAACTCTGACGGCTCTCACGCCATTAAACAGAGATTAGACCCGGATAACTCTGACGGCTCTCACGCCATTAAACAAAGATTGGAGCCGGATAACTCTGACGGCTCTCACGCCATTAAACAGAGATTGGACCCGGATAACTCTGACGGCTCTCACGCCATTAAACAGAGATTAGACCCGGACAACTCTGACGGCTCTCACGCCATTAAACAGAGATTTGACCGGGATAACTCTGATGGCTCAAACGCTATTAAACAGAGATTGGAGCCGGATAACTCTGACGGCTCTCACGCCATTAAACAGAGATTGGACCCGGATAAATCTGACGGCTCCCACGCCATTAAACAGAGATTGGACCCGGATAACTCTGACGGCTCTCACGCCATTAAACAGAGATTAGACCCGGATAACTCTGACGGCTCTCACGCCATTAAACAGAGATTAGACCCGGACAACTCTGACGGCTCTCACGCCATTAAACAGAGATTAGACCCGGTTATCTCTGACGGCTCTCACGCCATTAAACAGAGATTAGACCCGGATAACTCTGACGGCTCTCACGCCATTAAACAGAGATTAGACCGGGATAACGCCATTAAACAGAGATTGGAGCCGGATAACTCTGACGGCTCTCACGCCATTAAACAGAGATTGGAGCCGGATAACTCTGACGGCTCTCACGCCATTAAACAGAGATTGGAGCCGGATAACTCTGACGGCTCTCACGCCATTAAACAGAGATTGGACCCGGATAACTCTGACGGCTCTCACGCCATTAAACAGAGATTGGAGCCGGATAACTCTGACGGCTCTCACGCCATTAAACAGAGATTAGACCCGGATAACTCTGACGGCTCTCACGCCATTAAACAGAGATTAGACCCGGACAACTCTGACGACTCTCACGCCATTAAACAGAGATTGGAGCCGGATAACTCTGACGGCTCTCACGCCATTAAACAGAGATTGGACCCGGATAACTCTGACGGCTCTCACGCCATTAAACAGAGATTGGAGCCGGATAACTCTGACGGCTCTCACGCCATTAAACAGAGATTGGAGCCGGATAACTCTGACGGCTCTCACGCCATTAAACAGAGATTAGACCCGGATAACTCTGACGGCTCTCACGCCATTAAACAAAGATTGGAGCCGGATAACTCTGACGGCTCTCACGCCATTAAACAGAGATTGGACCCGGATAACTCTGACGGCTCTCACGCCATTAAACAGAGATTAGACCCGGACAACTCTGACGGCTCTCACGCCATTAAACAGAGATTTGACCGGGATAACTCTGATGGCTCAAACGCTATTAAACAGAGATTGGAGCCGGATAACTCTGACGGCTCTCACGCCATTAAACAGAGATTGGACCCGGATAAATCTGACGGCTCTCACGCCATTAAACAGAGATTGGACCCGGATAACTCTGACGGCTCTCACGCCATTAAACAGAGATTAGACCCGGATAACTCTGACGGCTCTCACGCCATTAAACAGAGATTAGACCCGGACAACTCTGACGGCTCTCACGCCATTAAACAGAGATTAGACCCGGTTATCTCTGACGGCTCTCACGCCATTAAACAGAGATTAGACCCGGATAACTCTGACGGCTCTCACGCCATTAAACAGAGATTAGACCGGGATAACGCCATTAAACAGAGATTGGAGCCGGATAACTCTGACGGCTCTCACGCCATTAAACAGAGATTGGACCCGGATAACTCTGACGGCTCTCATGCCAATAAACAGAGATTGGACCCGGATAACGCCATTAAACAGAGCTTGGAGCCGGATAACTCTGACGGCTCTCACGCCATTAAACAGAGATTAGACCCGCATAATTCTGACGGCTCTCACGCCATTACTCAGAGATTAGACCCGGATAACTCTGACGGCTCTCACGCCATTAAAAAGAGATTGGACCCTGATAACTCTGACGGCTCTCACGCCATTAAACAGAGATTAGACCCGGATAACTCTGACGGCTCTCACGCCATTAAACAGAGATTTGACCGGGATAACTCTGACGGCTCTCACGCCATTAGACAGAGATTGGAGCCGGATAACTCTGACGGCTCTCACGCCATTAAACAGAGATTAGACCCGGATAACTCTGACGGCTCTCACGCCATTAAACAGAGATTAGACCCGGATAACTCAGACGGCTCTCACGCCACTAAAAAGAGATTGGAGCCGGATAACTCTGACGGCTCTCACGCCATTAAACAGAGATTAGACCCGGATAACTCTGACGGCTCTCACGCCATTAAACAGAGATTGGACCCGGATAACTCTGACGGCTCTCACGCCATTAAACAGAGATTAAACCCGGATAACTCTGACGGCTCTCACGCCATTAAACAGAGATTAGACCCGAATAACTCTGACGGCTCTCACGCCATTAAACGGAGATTACACCCGGATAACTATGACGGCTCTCTCGCCATTAAACAGAGATTGGACCCGGATAACTCTGACGGCTCTTATGCCATTAAACAGAGATTGAACCCGGACAACTCTGACGGCTCTCACGCCATTAAACGGAGATTACACCCGGATAACTATGACGGCTCTCTCGCCATTAAACAGAGATTGGACCCGGATAACTCTGACGGCTCTTATGCCATTAAACAGAGATTGAACCCGGACAACTCTGACGGCTCTCACGCCATTAAACAGAGATTAGACCCGCATAATTCTGACGGTTCTCACGCCATTAAACGGATATTACACCCGGATAACTCTGACGGTTCTCATGCGATTAAACAGAGATTGGACCCGGATAACTCTGACGGCTCTCACGCCATTAAACAGAGATTGGACCCGGATAACTCTGACGGCTCTCACGCCATTAAACAGAGATTAGACCCGGATAACTCTGACGGCTCTCACGCCATTAAGCAGAGATTGGTGCCGGATAACTCTGACGGCTCTCACGCCATTAAACAGAGATTGGACCCGGATAACTCTGACGGCTCTCACGCCATTAAGCAGAGATTGGAGCCGGATAACTCTGACGGCTCTCACGCCATTAAACAGAGATTAGACCCGGATAGCTCTGACGGCTCTCACGCCATTAAACAGAGATTGGAGCCGGATAACTCTGACGGCTCTCACGCCATTAAACAGAGATTAAACCCGGATAACTCTGACGGCTCTCACGCCATTAAACAGAGATTAGACCCGGATAACTCTGACGGCTCTCGCGCCATTAAACAGAGATTGAAGCCGGATAACTCTGACGGCTCTCACGCCATTAAACAGAGATTAGACCCGGATAACTCTGACGGCTCTCACACCATTAAACAGAGATTAGACCCGGATTACTCTGACGGCTCTCACGCCATTAAACAGAGATTGGACCCGGATAACTCTGACGGCTCTCAGGCCATTAAACAGAGATTAGACCCGGATAACTCTGACGGCTCTCACGCCATTAAACAGAGATTAGACCCGGATAACTCTGACGGCTCTCACGCCATTCAACAGAGATTAGACCCGGATAACTCTGACGGCTCTCACGCCATTAAACGGAGATTAGACCCGGATAACTCTGACGGTTCTCACGCCATTAAACAGAGATTGGACCCGGATAACTCTGACGGCTCTCACGCTATTAAACAGATATTAGACCCGGATAACTCTGACGGCTCTCACGCCGTTAAACAGAGATTGGACCCGCATAATTCTGACGGCTCTCACGCCATTAAACGGAGATTACACCCGGATAACTATGACGGCTCTCACGCCATTAAACAGAGATTGGACACGGATAACTCTGACGGCTCTACCGCCATTAAACAGAGATTAGACCCGGATAACTCTGACGGTTCTCAGGCCATTAAACAGAGATTGGACCCGGATAACTCTGACGGCTCTCACGCCATTAAACGGAGATTACACCCGGATAACTATGACGGCTCCCACTTCGTCATTATGTGTGCTTAAGTGATATTCTGGCTAGAGTAATGGGAGGGAGAAGGGGTAGGGGAGGGAGGGGATTGGGCGGGGGGAACTCTGTATGTAGAGACCGCACTGAAACCCAGTATATGTTTCTGAGAGCTGCGCTGGTACCCAACATACAGTTCTGAGGGCTGGGCTGATACCCAATGTAGGTTTCTGACGACTGCGCTGCAACATTGGGTTCAGAGGGTTGCGCTGGTACCCAACATAGGATTTCGAGAACTGCGTTGGTTCCCAACGTATCACAACTACTCTCGCCTCTACAACTCACTCCTCGCTTCTCCGTATCTCATCGCCTCTCCTCGACTCTGCGCCTCTCACCTTTTCTCCTCGCCTCTTCTCGCCTTTCCTCGCCTCTCCGCGTCTCTTCTTTCCTCTCCGTCTCTCTCCGCCTCTCATCGCTTATCCTCGCCTTTCTTCGACTGTTGGTCACTCTCCTCGGCTCTGCTCGTCTCTCCGTCTCTTTTCTGCGCCTCTCCTCGCCTTTACCTCCCACTTCGTCATTTTCCTCGCCTCTTCGTCTCTATTCCCTCATCTCATCGCCGCTCCGTCTCTCTTTTCGCCTGTCCGATACCCCTCGCCTCTCCTCGCCTCGCCGTAATTCTCCTCGGTTCTTCTCGCCTTTCTCGCCTCCCCGTAATTGTCAACGCCTCTCCTCGCTTGTCCGTCTTTCTGCGTTTCTACTTGCCTCTCCTCTCCTCTGAGTTTCTTTCGGCTCTCTTGCTTCAATTCAATGCTCCGTCTCTCTCCATCTCTCCTCGTCTTTCTTCTCGACTCTGCGTCTCTATTTCAGCCTCTCCTGGCCTCTTCGTTTCTCCTCGCCTACTTTTTTTGGAGTCACCAGCTGATATGGGTGGGTGACACAGGGTGCGAGCGAGGATGGGGCTCCACCCATCTCCTCGTCTCTCTTCGCCTCTCATCGCTTATCCTCGCCTTTCTTCGACTGTTGGTCACTCTCCTCGCCTCTGCTCGTCTCTCCGTCTCTTTTCTGCGCCTCTCCTCGCCTTTACTTCCCACTTCGTCATTTTCCTCGCCTCTTCGTCTCTATTCCCTCATCTCATCGCCGCTCCGTATCTCTTTTCGCCCGTCCGATACCCCTCGCCTCTACTCGCCTCGCCGTAATTCTCCTCGGTTCTTCTCGCCTTTCTCGCCTCCCCGTCATTGTCAACGCCTCTCCTCGCTTGCCCATCTTTCTGCGTTTCTACTTGCCTCTCCTCTCCTCTGAGTTTCTTTCGGCTCTCTTACTTCAATTCATCGCTCCGTCTCTCTCCATCTCTCCTCGTCTTTCTTCTCGACTCTGCGTCTCTATTTCAGCCTCTCCAGCCTCTTCGTTTCTCCTCGCCTACTCTTTAGATAGATTTTGGAGTCACCAGCTGATATGGGTGGGTGACACAGGGTGCGAGCGAGGATGGGGCTCCACCCATCTCCCCGTCTCTCTTCGCCTCTCATAGCCCTTCCTCGCCTCTTCGTCATTCTCCTCATATCTCTTCGCGAATGTGCTTAAAGAGTCCAGTCCTGAGATTTTCTCTGTCAACAAACGAATCTACTCAAAAGACCTTTTAAGTTTTCACAGATTCTAGTCGTCTACACTTACAATCTCTATGAATAAATGAATCTACTCATAAGATCGATTAAACCAGGTAATACAATACAGGAGTCTACTTACAAGATTGAATAAATTCTGTCAGGTTTTACATGATCATGTACATCAACACAATCTCTCGTTGCCAAAACACAAATTTATTCATTAGATGTATTTTAAAGTCACCATCTGAAATAATATTGATGGGCGACACAGGGTGTGGGTGAGGATTGAGCTCCACCTTACTTAAGATCGATTATGCTATCAGATATACTAGTCACGTACATCTATACACTCTCTAGTGAAACGCCAATAAAATCATAAAATCAAATAATTTCTCAAAGATTCCAGTCATATACACAAGCAATTCTCTGAACCAATACACGAATCTACTCATAATATTCAACAAGTTCTCGCAGATTCTACTTAGGTAGATCAACACCTTCTCTCTCCCAATGCGCTAACCAGGTAATAAAAATGAAAAAATTTCTCAAAGATTCTCGTCATGAATCTAAATAATGCAGATTTCGCTTAAATCAGTTTGGCTAAGACTGCGGTCTTTTTCATTTTGTAGTGAATGAACAGATCCTACAGTAATTGAATGGAATGATACGACTAAGGTCCAAAGAGCGGTTGTACTATAATTGCATTTTCTTCAACAGATTTGTATGGCGCCAAATGTACGGTAGAGTTCAGCCGGTGCATCTGATCCTGTTCATGTGTATTGAATAGTTCAGCATTTGTATGTACATTTATATGACGCTTTCTTTGTAATGTACTGTAATAGAGCACTTACACAGCGCCTCCTAAGTACCTAACAGAATTACACTTATAGCTATACAGAGATTGGACCCGGATAACTCTGACGGCTCTCACGCCATTAAACAGAGATTAGACCCGGATAACTCTGACGGCTCTCACGCCATTAAACAGAGATTAGACCCGGATAACTCTGACGGCTCTCACGCCATTAAACAGAGATTGGAGCTGGATAACTCTGACGGCTCTCACGCCATTAAACAGAGATTAGACCCGGATAACTCTGACGGCTCTCACGCCATTAAACAGAGATTGGAGCCGGATAACTCTGACGGCTCTCACGCCATTAAACAGAGATTGGACCCGGATAACTCTGACGGCTCTCACGCCAATAACAGAGATTAGACCCGGACAACTCTGACGGCTCTCACGCCATTAAACAGAGATTTGACCGGGATAACTCTGACGGCTCTCACGCCATTAAACAGAGATTGGAGCCGGATAACTCTGACGGCTCTCACGCCATTAAACAGAGATTGGACCCGGATAACTCTGACGGCTCTCACGCCATTAAACAGAGATTGGAGCCGGATAACTCTGACGGCTCTCACGCCATTAAACAGAGATTAGACCCGGATAACTCTGACGGCTCTCACGCCATTAAACAGAGATTAGACCCGGACAACTCTGACGGCTCTCACGCCATTAAACAGAGATTGGAGCCGGATAACTCTGACGGCTCTCACGCCATTAAACAGAGATTGGACCCGGATAACTCTGACGGCTCTCACGCCATTAAACAGAGATTGGAGCCGGAAAACTCTGACGGCTCTCACGCCATTAAACAGAGATTAGACCCGGATAACTCTGACGGCTCTCACGCCATTAAACGGAGATTACACCCGGATTACTCTGACGGTTCTCACGCCATTAAACAGAGATTGGACCCGGATAATTCTGACGGCTCTCACGCCATTAAACAGAGATTAGACCCGGATAACTCTGACGGCTCTCACGCCATTAAACAGAGATTAGACCCGGATAACTCTGACGGCTCTCACGCCATTAAACAGAGATTGGAGCCGGATAACTCTGACGGCTCTCACGCCATTAAACACAGATTAGACCCGGATAACTCTGACGGCTCTCACGCCATTAAACGGAGATTACACCCGGATAACTCTGACGGTTCTCACGCCATTAAACAGAGATTGGACCCGGATAATTCTGACGGCTCTCACGCCATTAAACAGAGATTAGACCCGGATAACTCTGACGGCTCTCGCGCCATTAAACAAAGATTAGACCCGGATAACTCTGACGGCTCTCACGCCATTAGACAGAGATTGGAGCCGGATAACTCTGACGGCTCTCACGCCATTAAACAGAGATTAGACCCGGATAACTCTGACGGCTCTCACGCCATTAAACAGAGATTGGAGCCGGATAACTCTGACGGCTCTCACGACATTAAACAGAGATTGGACCCGGATAACTCTGACGGCTCTCACGCCATTAAACAGAGATTAGACCCGGACAACTCTGACGGCTCTCACGCCATTAAACAGAGATTTGACCGGGATAACTCTGACGGCTCTCACGCCATTAAACAGAGATTGGAGCCGGATAATTCTGACGGCTCTCACGCCATTAAACAGAGATTGGACCCGGATAACTCTGACGGCTCTCACGCCATTAAACAGAGATAGGAGCCGGATAACTCTGACGGCTCTCACGCCATTAAACAGAGATTAGACCCGGATAACTCTGACGGCTCTCACGCCATCAAACAGAGATGAGACCCGGACAACTCTGACGGCTCTCACGCCTTTAATCAGAGATTGGAGCCGGATAACTCTGACGGCTCTCACGCCATTAAACAGAGATTGGACCCGGATAACTCTGACGGCTCTCACGCCATTAAACAGAGATTGGAGCCGGATAACTCTGACGGCTCTCACGCCATTAAACAGAGATTAAACCCGGATAACTCTGACGGCTCTCACGCCATTAAACAGAGATTGGACCCGGATAACTCTGACGGCTCTCACGCCATTAAACAGAGATTAGACCCGGATAACTCTGACGGCTCTCACGCCATTAAACAGAGACTGGAGCCGGATCACTCTGACGGCTCTCACGCCATTAAACAGAGATTGGACCCGGATAACTCTGACGGCTCTCACGCCATTAAACAGAGATTAGACCCGGACAACTCTGACGGCTCTCACGCCATTAAACAGAGATTTGACCGGGATAACTCTGACGGCTCTCACGCCATTAAACAGAGATTGGAGCCGGATAACTCTGACGGCTCTCACGCCATTAAACAGAGATTAGACCCGGATAACTCTGACGGCTCTCACGCCATTAAACAGAGATTAGACCCGGACAACTCTGACGGCTCTCACGCCATTAAACAGAGATTGGAGCCGGATAACTCTGACGGCTCTCACGCCATTAAACAGAGATTGGACCCGGATAACTCTGACGGCTCTCACGCCATTAAACAGAGATTGGAGCCGGATAACTCTGACGGCTCTCACGCCATTAAACAGAGATTAGACCCGGATAACTCTGACGGCTCTCGCGCCATTAAACGGAGATTACACCCGGATTACTCTGACGGTTCTCACGCCATTAAACAGAGATTGGACCCGGATAATTCTGACGGCTCTCACGCCATTAAACAGAGATTAGACCCGGATAACTCTGACGGCTCTCACGCCATTAAACAGAGATTAGACCCGGATAACTCTGACGGCTCTCACGCCATTAAACAGAGATTGGAGCCGGATAACTCTGACGGCTCTCACGCCATTAAACAGAGATTAGACCCGGATAACTCTGACGGCTCTCACGCCATTAAACGGAGATTACACCAGGATAACTCTGACGGTTCTCACGCCATTAAACAGAGATTGGACCCGGATAATTCTGACGGCTCTCACGCCATTAAACAGAGATTAGACCCGGATAACTCTGACGGCTCTCACGCCATTAAACGGAGATTACACCCGGATAACTCTGACGGCTCTCACGCCATTAGACAGAGATTGGAGCCGGATAACTCTGACGGCTCTCACGCCATTAAACAGAGATTAGACCCGGATAACTCTGACGGCTCTCAACGCCATTAAACAGAGATTGTAGCCGGATAACTCTGACGGCTCTCACGACATTAAACAGAGATTGGACCCGGATAACTCTGACGGCTCTCACGCCATTAAACAGAGATTAGACCCGGACAACTCTGACGGCTCTCACGCCATTAAACAGAGATTTGACCGGGATAACTCTGTCGGCTCTCACGCCATTAAACAGAGATTGGAGCCGGATAACTCTGACGGCTCTCACGCCATTAAACAGAGATTGGACCCGGATAACTCTGACGGCTCTCACGCCATTAAACAGAGATTGGACCCGGATAACTCTGACGGCTCTCACGCCATTAAACAGAGATTAGACCCGGATAACTCTGACGGCTCTCACGCCATTAAACAGAGATTAGACCCGGACAACTCTGACGGCTCTCACGCCTTTAAACAGAGATTGGAGCCGGATAACTCTGACGGCTCTCACACCATTAAACAGAGATTGGACCCGGATAACTCTGACGGCTCTCACGCCATTAAACAGAGATTGGAGCCGGATAACTCTGACGGCTCTCACGCCATTAAACAGAGATTAAGCCCGGATAACTCTGACGGCTCTCACGCCATTAAACAGAGATTGGACCCGGATAACTCTGACGGCTCTCACGCCATTAAACAGAGATTAGACCCGGATAACTCTGACGGCTCTCACGCCATTAAACAGAGATTGGAGCCGGATAACTCTGACGGCTCTCACGCCATTAAACAGAGATTGGACCCGGATAACTCTGACGGCTCTCACGCCATTAAACAGAGATTAGACCCGGACAACTCTGACGGCTCTCACGCCATTAAACAGAGATTTGACCGGGATAACTCTGACGGCTCTCACGCCATTAAACAGAGATTGGAGCCGGATAACTCTGACGGCTCTCACGCCATTAAACAGAGATTGGAGCCGGATAACTCTGACGGCTCTCACGCCATTAAACAGAGATTGGACCCGGATAACTCTGACGGCTCTCACGCCATCAAACAGAGATTAGACCCGGATAACTCTGACGGTTCTCAGGCCATTAAACAGAAATTGGACCCGGCTAACTGTGACGGCTCTCACGCCATTAAACGGAGATTACACCCGGATAACTATGACGGATCCCACTTCGTCATTATGTGTGCTTAAGTGATATTCTGGCTAGAATAATGGGAGGGAGAAAGGGGTGGGGGAGGGAGGGGATTGGGCGGGGGGATCTCTGTATGTAGAGACCGCACTGAAACCCAGTATATGTTTCTGAGAGCTGCGCTGGTACCCAACATACAGTTCTGAGGGCTGGGCTGATACCCAATGTAGGTTTCTGACGACTGCGCTGCAACAT
This sequence comes from Allolobophora icterica, assembly GCA_963556255.1. Lineage (NCBI taxonomy): Eukaryota > Metazoa > Annelida > Clitellata > Crassiclitellata > Lumbricidae > Allolobophora > Allolobophora icterica. The sequence goes on along the minus strand of OY744610.1, from coordinate 35,594,740 downwards.
AGGGTTCAGAGGGCTGCGCTGGTACCCAACATAGGATTTCGAGAACTGCGTTGGTTCCCAACGTATCACAACTACTCTCGCCTCTACAACTCACTCCTCGCTTCTCCGTATCTCATCGCCTCTCCTCGACTCTCCGCCTCTCACCTTTTCTCCTCGCCTCTTCTCGCGTTTCCTCGCCTCTCCGCGTCTCTTCTTGCCTCTCCGTCTCTCTCCGCCTCTCATCGCTTATCCTCGCCTTTCTTCGACTGTTGGTCACTCTCCTCGCCTCTGCTCGTCTCTCCGTCTCTTTTCTGCGCCTCTCCTCGCCTTTACTTCCCACTTCGTCATTTTCCTCGCCTCTTCGTCTCTATTCCCTCATCTCATCGCCGCTCCGTCTCTCTTTTCGCCCGTCCGATACCCCTCGCCTCTCCTCGCCTCGCCGTAATTCTCCTCGGTTCTTCTCGCCTTTCTCGCCTCCCCGTCATTGTCAACGCCTCTCCTCGCTTGCCCGTCTTTCTGCGTTTCTACTTGCCTCTCCTCTCCTCTGAGTTTCTTTCGGCTCTCTTACTTCAATTCATCGCTCCGTCTCTCTCCATCTCTCCTCGTCTTTCTTCTCGACTCTGCGTCTCTATTTCAGCCTCTCCAGCCTCTTCGTTTCTCCTCGCCTACTCTTTAGATAGATTTTGGAGTCACCAGCTGATATGGGTGGGTGACACAGGGTGCGAGCGAGGATGGGGCTCCACCCATCTCCCCGTCTCTCTTCGCCTCTCATAGCCCTTCCTCGCCTCTTCGTCATTCTCCTCATATCTCTTCGCGAATGTGCTTAAAGAGTCCAGTCCTGAGATTTTCTCTGTCAACAAACGAATCTACTCAAAAGACCTTTTAAGTTTTCACAGATTCTAGTCGTCTACACTTACAATCTCTATGAATAAATGAATCTACTCATAAGATCGATTAAACCAGGTAATACAATACAGGAGTCTACTTACAAGATTGAATAAATTCTGTCAGGTTTTACATGATCATGTACATCAACACAATCTCTCGTTGCCAAACACAAATTTATTCATTAGATGTATTTTAAAGTCACCATCTGAAATAATATTGATGGGCGACACAGGGTGTGGGTGAGGATTGAGCTCCACCTTACTTAAGATCGATTATGCTATCGGATATACTAGTCACGTACATCTATACACTCTCTAGTGAAACGCCAATAAAATCATAAAATCAAATAATTTCTCAAAGATTCCAGTCATATACACAAGCAATTCTCTGAACCAATACACGAATCTACTCATAATATTCAACAAAGTTCTCGCAGATTCTACTTAGGTAGATCAACACCTTCTCTCTCCCAATGCGCTAACCAGGTAATAAAAATGAAATAATTTCTCACAGATTCTCGTCATGAATCTAAATAATGCAGATTTCGCTTAAATCAGTTTGGCTAAGACTGCGGTCTTTTTCATTTTGTAGTGAATGAACAGATCCTACAGTAATTGAATGGAATGATACGACTAAGGTCCAAAGAGCGGTTGTACTATAATTGCATTTTCTTCAACAGATTTGTATGGCGCCAAATGTACGGTAGAGTTCAGCCGGTGCATCTGATCCTGTTCATGTGTATTGAATAGTTCAGCATTTGTATGTACATTTATATGACGCTTTCTTTGTAATGTACTGTAATAGAGCACTTACACAGCGCCTCCTAAGTACCTAACAGAATTACACTTATAGCTATACAGAGATTGGACCCGGATAACTCTGACGGCTCTCACGCCATTAAACAGAGATTAGACCCGGATAACTCTGACGGCTCTCACGCCATTAAACAGAGATTAGACCCGGATAACTCTGACGGCTCTCACGCCATTAAACAGAGATTAGACCCGGATAACTCTGACGGCTCTCACGCCATTAAACAGAGATTGGAGCCGGATAACTCTGACGGCTCTCACGCCATTAAACAGAGATTAGACCCGGATAACTCTGACGGTTCTCAGGCCATTAAACAGAGATTGGACCCGGCTAACTGTGACGGCTCTCACGCCATTAAACGGAGATTACACCCGGATAACTATGACGGCTCCCACTTCGTCATTATGTGTGCTTAAGTGATATTCTGGCTAGAGTAATGGGAGGGAGAAGGGGTGGGGGAGGGAGGGGATTGGGCGGGGGGAACTCTGTATGTAGAGACCGCACTGAAACCCAGTATATGTTTCTGAGAGCTGCGCTGGTACCCAACATACAGTTCTGAGGGCTGGGCTGATACCCAATGTAGGTTTCTGACGACTGCGCTGCAACATAGGGTTCAGAGGGCTGCGCTGGTACCCAACATAGGATTTCGAGAACTGCGTTGGTTCCCAACGTATCACAACTACTCTCGCCTCTACAACTCACTCCTCGCTTCTCCGTATCTCATCGCCTCTCCTCGACTCTCCGCCTCTCACCTTTTCTCCTCGCCTCTTCTCGCCTTTCCTCGCCTCTCCGCGTCTCTTCTTGCCTCTCCGTCTCTCTCCGCCTCTCATCGCTTATCCTCGCCTTTCTTCGACTGTTGGTCACTCTCCTCGCCTCTGCTCGTCTCTCCGTCTCTTTTCTGCGCCTCTCCTCGCCTTTACTTCCCACTTCGTCATTTTCCTCGCCTCTTCGTCTCTATTCCCTCATCTCATCGCCGCTCCGTCTCTCTTTTCGCCCGTCCGATACCCCTCGCCTCTCCTCGCCTCGCCGTAATTCTCCTCGGTTCTTCTCGCCTTTCTCGCCTCCCCGTCATTGTCAACGCCTCTCCTCGCTTGCCCGTCTTTCTGCGTTTCTACTTGCCTCTCCTCTCCTCTGAGTTTCTTTCGGCTCTCTTACTTCAATTCATCGCTCCGTCTCTCTCCATCTCTCCTCGTCTTTCTTCTCGACTCTGCGTCTCTATTTCAGCCTCTCCAGCCTCTTCGTTTCTCCTCGCCTACTCTTTAGATAGATTTTGGAGTCACCAGCTGATATGGGTGGGTGACACAGGGTGCGAGCGAGGATGGGGCTCCACCCATCTCCCCGTCTCTCTTCGCCTCTCATAGCCCTTCCTCGCCTCTTCGTCATTCTCCTCATATCTCTTCGCGAATGTGCTTAAAGAGTCCAGTCCTGAGATTTTCTCTGTCAACAAACGAATCTACTCAAAAGACCTTTTAAGTTTTCACAGATTCTAGTCGTCTACACTTACAATCTCTATGAATAAATGAATCTACTCATAAGATCGATTAAACCAGGTAATACAATACAGGAGTCTACTTACAAGATTGAATAAATTCTGTCAGGTTTTACATGATCATGTACATCAACACAATCTCTCGTTGCCAAACACAAATTTATTCATTAGATGTATTTTAAAGTCACCATCTGAAATAATATTGATGGGCGACACAGGGTGTGGGTGAGGATTGAGCTCCACCTTACTTAAGATCGATTATGCTATCGGATATACTAGTCACGTACATCTATACACTCTCTAGTGAAACGCCAATAAAATCATAAAATCAAATAATTTCTCAAAGATTCCAGTCATATACACAAGCAATTCTCTGAACCAATACACGAATCTACTCATAATATTCAACAAAGTTCTCGCAGATTCTACTTAGGTAGATCAACACCTTCTCTCTCCCAATGCGCTAACCAGGTAATAAAAATGAAATAATTTCTCACAGATTCTCGTCATGAATCTAAATAATGCAGATTTCGCTTAAATCAGTTTGGCTAAGACTGCGGTCTTTTTCATTTTGTAGTGAATGAACAGATCCTACAGTAATTGAATGGAATGATACGACTAAGGTCCAAAGAGCGGTTGTACTATAATTGCATTTTCTTCAACAGATTTGTATGGCGCCAAATGTACGGTAGAGTTCAGCCGGTGCATCTGATCCTGTTCATGTGTATTGAATAGTTCAGCATTTGTATGTACATTTATATGACGCTTTCTTTGTAATGTACTGTAATAGAGCACTTACACAGCGCCTCATAAGTACCTAACAGAATTACACTTATAGCTATACAGAGATTGGACCCGGATAACTCTGACGGCTCTCACGCCATTAAACAGAGATTAGACCCGGATAACTCTGACGGCTCTCACGCCATTAAACAGAGATTAGACCCGGATAACTCTGACGGCTCTCACGCCATTAAACAGAGATTAGACCCGGATAACTCTGACGGCTCTCACGCCATTAAACAGAGATTGGAGCCGGATAACTCTGACGGCTCTCACGCCATTAAACAGAGATTAGACCCGGATAACTCTGACGGTTCTCAGGCCATTAAACAGAGATTGGACCCGGCTAACTGTGACGGCTCTCACGCCATTAAACGGAGATTACACCCGGATAACTATGACGGCTCCCACTTCGTCATTATGTGTGCTTAAGTGATATTCTGGCTAGAGTAATGGGAGGGAGAAGGGGTGGGGGAGGGAGGGGATTGGGCGGGGGGAACTCTGTATGTAGAGACCGCACTGAAACCCAGTATATGTTTCTGAGAGCTGCGCTGGTACCCAACATACAGTTCTGAGGGCTGGGCTGATACCCAATGTAGGTTTCTGACGACTGCGCTGCAACATAGGGTTCAGAGGGCTGCGCTGGTACCCAACATAGGATTTCGAGAACTGCGTTGGTTCCCAACGTATCACAACTCCTCTCGCCTCTACAACTCACTCCTCGCTTCTCCGTATCTCATCGCCTCTCCTCGACTCTCCGCCTCTCACCTTTTCTCCTCGCCTCTTCTCGCCTTTCCTCGCCTCTCCGCGTCTCTTCTTGCCTCTCCGTCTCTCTCCGCCTCTCATCGCTTATCCTCGCCTTTCTTCGACTGTTGGTCACTCTCCTCGCCTCTGCTCGTCTCTCCGTCTCTTTTCTGCGCCTCTCCTCGCCTTTACCCCCCACTTCGTCATTTTCCTCGCCTCTTCGTCTCTATTCCCTCATCTCATCGCCGCTCCGTCTCTCTTTTCGCCCGTCCGATACCCCTCGCCTCTACTCGCCTCGCCGTAATTCTCCTCGGTTCTTCTCGCCTTTCTCGCCTCCCCGTCATTGTCAACGCCTCTCCTCGCTTGCCCGTCTTTCTGCGTTTCTACTTGCCTCTCCTCTCCTCTGAGTTTCTTTCGGCTCTCTTACTTCAATTCATCGCTCCGTCTCTCTCCATCTCTCCTCGTCTTTCTTCTCGACTCTGCGTCTCTATTTCCGCCTCTCCAGCCTCTTCGTTTCTCCTCGCCTACTCTTTAGATAGATTTTGGAGTCACCAACTGATATGGGTGGGTGACACAGGGTGCGAGCGAGGATGGGGCTCCACCCATCTCCCCGTCTCTCTTCGCCTCTCATAGCCCTTACTCGCCTTTTCGTCATTCTCCTCATATCTCTTCGCGAATGTGCTTAAAGAGTCCAGTCCTGAGATTTTCTCTGTCAACAAACGAATCTACTCAAAAGACCTTTTAAGTTTTCACAGATTCTAGTCGTCTACACTTACAATCTCTATGAATAAATGAATCTACTCATAAGATCGATTAAACCAGGTAATACAATATAGGAGTCTACTTACAAGATTGAATAAATTCTGTCAGGTTTTACATGATCATGTACATCAACACAATCTCTCGTTACCAAAACACAAATTTATTCATTAGATGTATTTTAAAGTCACCATCTGAAATAATATTGATGGGCGACACCGGGTGTGGGTGAGGATTGAGCTCCACCTTACTTAAGATCGATTATGCTATCGGATATACTAATCACGTACATCTATACACTCTCTAGTGAAACGCCAATAAAATCATAAAATCAAATAATTTCTCAAAGATTCCAGTCATATACACAAGCAATTCTCTGAACCAATACACGAATCTACTCATAATATTCAACAGGTTCTCGCAGATTCTACTTAGGTAGATCAACACCTTCTCTATCCCAATGCGCTAATCAGGTAATAAAAATGAAATAATTTCTCACAGATTCTCGTCATGAATCTAAATAATGCAAATTTCGCTTAAATCAGTTTGGCTAAGACTGCGGTCTTTTTCATTTTGTAGTGAATGAACAGATCCTACAGTAATTGAATGGAATGATACGACTAAGGTCCAAAGAGCGGTTGTACTATAATTGCATTTTCTTCAACAGATTTGTATGGCGCCAAATGTACGGTAGAGTTCAGCCGGTGCATCTGATCCTGTTCATGTGTATTGAATAGTTCAGCATTTGTATGTACATTTATATGACGCTTTCTTTGTAATGTACTGTAATAGAGCACTTACACAGCGCCTCCTAAGTACCTAACAGAATTACACTTATAGCTATACAGAGATTGGACCCGGATAACTCTGACGGCTCTCACGCCATTAAACAGAGATTAGACCCGGATAACTCTGACGGCTCTCACGCCATTAAACAGAGATTAGACCCGGATAACTCTGACGGCTCTCACGCCATTAAACAGAGATTAGACCCGGATAACTCTGACGGCTCTCACGCCATTAAACAGAGATTGGAGCTGGATAACTCTGACGGCTCTCACGCCATTAAACAGAGATTAGACCCGGATAACTCTGACGGCTGTCACGCCATTAAACAGAGATTGGAGCCGGATAACTCTGACGGCTCTCACGCCATTAAACAGAGATTGGACCCGGATAACTCTGACGGCTCTCACGCCATTAAACAGAGATTAGACCCGGACAACTCTGACGGCTCTCACGCCATTAAACAGAGATTTGACCGGCATAACTCTGACGGCTCTCACGCCATTAAACAGAGATTGGAGCCGGATAACTCTGACGGCTCTCACGCCATTAAACAGAGATTGGACCCGGATAACTCTGACGGCTCTCACGCCATTAAACAGAGATTGGACCCGGATAACTCTGACGGCTCTCACGCCATTAAACAGAGATTAGACCCGGATAACTCTGACGGCTCTCACGCCATTAAACAGAGATTAGACCCGGATAACTCTGACGGCTCTCACGCCATTAAACAGAGATTGGACCCGGATAACTCTGACGGCTCTCACGCCATTAAACAGAGATTGGACCCGGATAACTCTGACGGCTCTCACGCCATTAAACAGAGATTGGACCCGGATAACTCTGACGGCTCTCACGCCATTAAACAGAGATTAGACCCGGACAACTCTGACGGCTCTCACGCCATTAAACAGAGATTTGACCGGGATAACTCTGATGGCTCAAACGCTATTAAACAGAGATTGGAGCCGGATAACTCTGACGGCTCTCACGCCATTAAACAGAGATTGGACCCGGATAAATCTGACGGCTCTCACGCCATTAAACAGAGATTGGACCCGGATAACTCTGACGGCTCTCACGCCATTAAACAGAGATTAGACCCGGATAACTCTGACGGCTCTCACGCCATTAAACAGAGATTAGACCCGGACAACTCTGACGGCTCTCACGCCATTAAACAGAGATTAGACCCGGTTATCTCTGACGGCTCTCACGCCATTAAACAAAGATTAGACCCGGATAACTCTGACGGCTCTCACGCCATTAAACAGAGATTAGACCGGGATAACGCCATTAAACAGAGATTGGAGCCGGATAACTCTGACGGCTCTCACGCCATTAAACAGAGATTGGACCCGGATAACTCTGACGGCTCTCATGCCAATAAACAGAGATTGGACCCGGATAACGCCATTAAACAGAGATTGGAGCCGGATAACTCTGACGGCTCTCACGCCATTAAACAGAGATTAGACCCGCATAATTCTGACGGCTCTCACGCCATTACTCAGAGATTAGACCCGGATAACTCTGACGGCTCTCACGCCATTAAAAAGAGATTGGACCCTGATAACTCTGACGGCTCTCACGCCATTAAACAGAGATTAGACCCGGATAACTCTGACGGCTCTCACGCCATTAAACAGAGATTTGACCGGGATAACTCTGACGGCTCTCACGCCATTAGACAGAGATTGGAGCCGGATAACTCTGACGGCTCTCACGCCATTAAACAGAGATTAGACCCGGCTAACTCTGACGGCTCTCACGCCATTAAACAGAGATTAGACCCGGATAACTCAGACGGCTCTCACGCCATTAAAAAGAGATTGGAGCCGGATAACTCTGACGGCTCTCACGCCATTAAACAGAGATTAGACCCGGATAACTCTGACGGCTCTCACGCCATTAAACAGAGATTGGACCCGGATAACTCTGACGGCTCTCACGCCATTATACAGAGATTGGACTCGGATAACTCTGACGGCTCTCACGCCATTAAACAGAGATTAGACCCGCATAATTCTTACGGCTCTCACGCCATTAAACAGAGATTAGACCCGGATAACTCAGACGGCTCTCACGCCATTAAACAGAGATTGGAGCCGGATAACTCTGACGGCTCTCACGCCATTAAACAGAGATTAAACCCGGATAACTCTGACGGCTCTCACGCCATTAAACAGAGATTAGACCCGAATAACTCTGACGGCTCTCACGCCATTAAACGGAGATTACACCCGGATAACTATGACGGCTCTCTCGCCATTAAACAGAGATTGGACCCGGATAACTCTGACGGCTCTTATGCCATTAAACAGAGATTGAACCCGGACAACTCTGACGGCTCTCACGCCATTAAACAGAGATTAGACCCGCATAATTCTGACGGTTCTCACGCCATTAAACGGATATTACACCCGGATAACTCTGACGGTTCTCATGCGATTAAACAGAGATTGGACCCGGATAACTCTGACGGCTCTCACGCCATTAAACAGAGATTGGACCCGGATAACTCTGACGGCTCTCACGCCATTAAACAGAGATTAGACCCGGATAACTCTGACGGCTCTCACGCCATTAAACAGAGATTGGAGCCGGATAACTCTGACGGCTCTCACGCCATTAAACAGAGATTGGAGCCGGATAACTCTGACGGCTCTCACGCCATTAAGCAGAGATTGGAGCCGGATAACTCTGACGGCTCTCACGCCATTAAACAGAGATTAGACCCGGATAGCTCTGACGGCTCTCACGCCATTAAACAGAGATTAGACCCGGATAACTCTGACGGCTCTCACGCCATTAAACAGAGATTGGACCCGGATAACTCTGACGGCTCTTATGCCATTAAACAGAGATTGAACCCGGACAACTCTGACGGCTCTCACGCCATTAAACAGAGATTAGAGCCGCATAATTCTGACGGTTCTCACGCCATTAAACGGATATTACACCCGGATAACTCTGACGGTTCTCATGCGATTAAACAGAGATTGGACCCGGATAACTCTGACGGCTCTCACGCCATTAAACAGAGATTGGACCCGGATAACTCTGACGGCTCTCACGCCATTAAACAGAGATTAGACCCGGATAACTCTGACGGCTCTCACGCCATTAAACAGAGATTGGAGCCGGATAACTCTGACGGCTCTCACGCCATTAAACAGAGATTGGACCCGGATAACTCTGACGGCTCTCACGCCATTAAGCAGAGATTGGAGCCGGATAACTCTGACGGCTCTCACGCCATTAAACAGAGATTAGACCCGGATAGCTCTGACGGCTCTCACGCCATTAAACAGAGATTAGACCCGGATAACTCTGACGGCTCTCACGCCATTAAACAGAGATTGGAGCCGGATAACTCTGACGGCTCTCACGCCATTAAACACAGATTGGACCCGGATAACTCTGACGGCTCTCACGCCATTAAACAGAGATTGGAGCCGGATAACTCTGACGGCTCTCACGCCATTAAACAGAGATTAGACCCGGATGACTCTGACTGCTCTCACGCCATTAAACAGAGATTAGACCCGGATAACTCTGACGGCTCTCACGCCATTAAACAGAGATTGGAGCCGGATAACTCTGACGGCTCTCACGCCATTAAACAGAGATTAGACCCGGATAACTCTGACGGCTCTCACGCCATTAAACAGAGATTGGAGCCGGATAACTCTGACGGCTCTCACGCCATTAAACAGAGATTAAACCCGGATAACTCTGACGGCTCTCACGCCATTAAACAGAGATTAGACCCGGATAACTCTGACGGCTCTCGCGCCATTAAACAGAGATTGAAGCCGGATAACTCTGACGGCTCTCACGCCATTAAACAGAGATTAGACCCGGATAACTCTGACGGCTCTCACACCATTAAACAGAGATTAGACCCGGATTACTCTGACGGCTCTCACGCCATTAAACAGAGATTGGACCCGGATAACTCTGACGGCTCTCAGGCCATTAAACAGAGATTAGACCCGGATAACTCTGACGGCTCTCACGCCATTAAACAGAGATTAGACCCGGATAACTCTGACGGCTCTCACGCCATTCAACAGAGATTAGACCCGGATAACTCTGACGGCTCTCACGCCATTAAACGGAGATTAGACCCGGATAACTCTGACGGTTCTCACGCCATTAAACAGAGATTGGACCCGGATAACTCTGACGGCTCTCACGCTATTAAACAGATATTAGACCCGGATAACTCTGACGGCTCTCACGCCGTTAAACAGAGATTGGACCCGCATAATTCTGACGGCTCTCACGCCATTAAACGGAGATTACACCCGGATAACTATGACGGCTCTCACGCCATTAAACAGAGATTGGACACGGATAACTCTGACGGCTCTACCGCCATTAAACAGAGATTAGACCCGGATAACTCTGACGGTTCTCAGGCCATTAAACAGAGATTGGACCCGGATAACTCTGACGGCTCTCACGCCATTAAACGGAGATTACACCCGGATAACTATGACGGCTCCCACTTCGTCATTATGTGTGCTTAAGTGATATTCTGGCTAGAGTAATGGGAGGGAGAAGGGGTAGGGGAGGGAGGGGATTGGGCGGGGGGAACTCTGTATGTAGAGACCGCACTGAAACCCAGTATATGTTTCTGAGAGCTGCGCTGGTACCCAACATACAGTTCTGAGGGCTGGGCTGATACCCAATGTAGGTTTCTGACGACTGCGCTGCAACATTGGGTTCAGAGGGTTGCGCTGGTACCCAACATAGGATTTCGAGAACTGCGTTGGTTCCCAACGTATCACAACTACTCTCGCCTCTACAACTCACTCCTCGCTTCTCCGTATCTCATCGCCTCTCCTCGACTCTGCGCCTCTCACCTTTTCTCCTCGCCTCTTCTCGCCTTTCCTCGCCTCTCCGCGTCTCTTCTTTCCTCTCCGTCTCTCTCCGCCTCTCATCGCTTATCCTCGCCTTTCTTCGACTGTTGGTCACTCTCCTCGGCTCTGCTCGTCTCTCCGTCTCTTTTCTGCGCCTCTCCTCGCCTTTACCTCCCACTTCGTCATTTTCCTCGCCTCTTCGTCTCTATTCCCTCATCTCATCGCCGCTCCGTCTCTCTTTTCGCCTGTCCGATACCCCTCGCCTCTCCTCGCCTCGCCGTAATTCTCCTCGGTTCTTCTCGCCTTTCTCGCCTCCCCGTAATTGTCAACGCCTCTCCTCGCTTGTCCGTCTTTCTGCGTTTCTACTTGCCTCTCCTCTCCTCTGAGTTTCTTTCGGCTCTCTTGCTTCAATTCAATGCTCCGTCTCTCTCCATCTCTCCTCGTCTTTCTTCTCGACTCTGCGTCTCTATTTCAGCCTCTCCTGGCCTCTTCGTTTCTCCTCGCCTACTTTTTTTGGAGTCACCAGCTGATATGGGTGGGTGACACAGGGTGCGAGCGAGGATGGGGCTCCACCCATCTCCCCGCTGCGTCTCCTCTCTTCATGATTCACTTCGCCCCTTCTCGCTTCTCCTTATCTATCCTACTCTTCTCAGCATTACTCGCCTCTTCGTCATTATCCTTGCCTCGTCGTCTGTTCCCGCCTCACCTCGCCACTCCGTCTCTCTCCTCGCCTCTCACAGATTCTCCGTCGCTCTTCGCCTCTCTCCGCCTCTCTTCGACCTTCCTCGCCTCTTCGTCATTCTCCTCAGCTCTCTTCGCTAATCTGCTTTAAGATTTATTAAGTTCCCAAAGAGTCCAGTCCTGAGATTTTCTCTGTCAACAAACGAATCTACTCAAAAGAACTTTTAAGTTTTCACAGATTCTAGCCGTCTACACTTACAATCTCTGTGAATAAAGGAATCTGCTCATAAGATCGATTAAATTCTCACATATACTAACCATATACATCTGCATGCTCTTTCTACCAATGCACTGATCAAATATCAGAGTCAATTATATTCTGAGAGATTCTAGTCATTAATCTAGATACCCTCTGTCTCTGTCTCTACAATACACGAATCAAATTACAAATCTGAATAAATTCTCTCAGGTTTTACATGATCATGTACATCAACACAATCTCTCGTTGCCAAAACACAAATTTATTCATAAGATGTATTTTAAAGTCACCATCTGAGAGTGATGGGCGGCACAGGGTTTGCGTGAGGATTGAGCTCCACCTTACTTAAGATCGATTATGCTATCAGATATACTAGTCACGTACATCTATACACTCTCTAGTGAAATGCCAATAAAATCATAAAATCAAATAATTTCTCACAGATTCCAGTCATATACACAAGCATGTTCTCTAAACCAATACACGAATCTACTCATAATATTCATCAAGTTCCCGCAGATTCTACTTAGGTAGATCTGCACCTTCTCTCTCCCAATACGCTAACGGTCGGCTAACCAGGTAATAAAAATGAAATAATTTCTCACAGATTCTCGTCATGAATCTATAAACCCACAGATACTAGATACATACATTTTAGGATACTTGCTGTTGTTAGTGACATTATTTCCTATTTTATCAGACACACAAGAACGGAGTTTCTACAAAAGTCCACAAATCTGAAAAGTTCACAACTGACCAAAGTGTTCACATTCTTATTGACACAAACTTAACGTATACTGAAGTACGTCGAATGCCACCACAAAACAGTTTAACCAACCTGGTCCGTGAACACAGTATCCACGCGTTTCAACTAAACAGCACATTCGTCTAACCTACTCGTCACTCGACTGTGCCACTCCTTTTCCTTCAGTTCTGCGTCTCTTTTATACACCTAGACACGCCACATCCCCACTATCAAGGAGTGTGCGCCCGCTTATAACTCCTACACGTTATGTCCGCGTAACACCACTATACTGTATACCTTGACAGATCTGAGTATCTGCAAAAGTGCATCCAGGTTCTCGTCTGTAAATACGCGACTCTACTCATAAAATCGAGCACGTTCTAACAGCCACTAGTCTTGTACCGGTACCTTTAAACTCTCCCTATGTGTCTCCCTCTGTCTCTTTGAAATAATTTCTCACAGATAATGAATCCAGAAATCCACTCTCCTCCGATGTAAGAATATTGTCAACATTTCTTTTGACGACACAGTCCTATTAATCTCACTTCTATTAGGCCTAATTACGCCTATTTAATTGTTCAGTTTTACTTCAATGCACGTATAGGTAGCTATCTATACATTAAAACGTAGCCTATATCAAATGAACACTGTCCCTAACGGTTTGGTCTCAAAACTCAGTTGACAAGCATCTTCTATAATTCGATTCTATTCTGACAAATTATAATCAGCTACATAGTCATCTCTCTAACAATACACAAAATACTCTATCTCCCGCCATTTCGTCTCTGCCTTGCCTCTCCGTCTCATTCCTCGCATCTCCGTATCTCAAAGCATCTCCTCGCTTCTCCTCTCCGTCTCTTTCAACGCGTCGCCTCGCCGTCTCTCTTCTCCGCCTCTCATCATCTTATCTCGGCTCTTTGTCACTCTCCTCGCCTCTTCGCCTCTGTTCGTCTCACTACGCCTCTCCTCGCCTCTTCGTGATTCTCCTCGCCTCTCCTCGCCTCACCATCTCTCTAAGACTCTCTCCGCCTCGCCTCACCTTTCCTCGCCTCTGCCCGCCTCTCCGTCTCACTCATCGCATCTCCGTATCTCAAAGACTGTCCTCGCCTCTTCGTCTTTCTCCGCCTCTCCTCTCCTCGCCGTGAGTCTTCGCCTCTCCTAGCTTCAATTTGCCTCTCCGTCTCTCTCGCCAGTAGTGGTGATACACTGGGAACCAACGCAGTCCTCGAAATCCTATGTTGAGTACCAGCGTAGCCCTCTGAAGCCTATGTTGGGTATACCAGCGCAGTCCTCAGAAACCTACGTTGGGTATCAGCGCAGCCCTCAGAACTGTATGTTGGGTACCAGCGCAGCTCTCAGAAACATATGCTGGGTTTCAGTGCAGTCTCTACAAACAGAGTACCTCCTGCCCAATCCCCTTCCTTCCCACACCTCCTCCCTCCCTCCCTCCTTCCTTCCCTTCCCCTCCCACTACTCTGGCCAGAATATCATTTAAGCACACATATACGTGTAATTCATATAATTACACGTGTATGTGTGCTAGTATTATATTCTGGCTGGAGGAGTAAGAGAGGAAGGGAGGAAGCGGAGGGAGGGAGGGAAGGAAGGGAGGGAGGAAAAGGAAGGGAAAGAAGGAGGAGAGGGAGTAGAGGGAGGGAGGGAAGGAGGGAGGTACTCTGTAGAGACTGCACTGGTACCCAACCTATTTTTCTGAGCGCTGCACTGATACCCAACCTATGGTTCTGAGGGATGACTGATACCCAACCTAGGTTTCTGAGGACTGCACGGTACCAAACCTAGATTTCTGAGGGCTGTACTGGTACCCAACCTAGGTTTCTGAGGGCTGCACTGCTTCCTAACCTAGGTTTTCGAGGACTGCACTGTCTCCCAACGTACTCTAACTACTGTCTTTGTCCGTCATTCTCCTCGGCTGTTCTTGCTTCTCCGTCTCTTTCCGCTTTTCCTCGACTCGTCTTTTCTCTCCGCGTCTGCTCGCCTCTGCTCGCCTTACATCGCCTTACATCGCCTCCTCGTCATTCTTCTAGCCTCTGTTCGCATCTCCGTCTTGCTCCTCGCACCTCCTCATCTCATAGCCTCTCCTCGCATCTTCATCTATTTCCGCCTCTCCTCGCCTTCCCGTTTGTCTCCGCCTCTCCTAGCTTCAATTCGCCTCTCTGTCTCTCTCCTCGCCTCTCCGCCTCTTCTCGCCTCTCGGTCTCCCTCTCGTTCCCAATTCACTGCTCGTCTCTTCGTATCTCCTCGCCTCTCCATTTTCTGCTCCTTTCCTGACCTTTCCTCACCTCTTGGTAATTCTCCTCGACTGTTCTCGCCTCTACGCCTCTATTCTCGCCTCTCTTCTCCTATCCGTCCCTCTCCTCGCCTGACCTCGCGTCACCTTCTATCTCCTCGTCTGTACTAGCCTCTCCTCGGCTCACCGTCTTTTTTCGCCTATTCTCGCCTCTCCTTGCCTATCCGTTTGTTTCCGCCTCTCCTTGCCTCAACTTGACTCTATGTCGTTCGCCGTCTCTCCCCGCCTCACCTCGCCTCTTGTCGCCTTCCCTCGCCTCTCCTCGTCTCTCTCGAATTCTTCCGCCTCTCTCTGCTTCTTCTCGCCTTTTCTTACGTCCTCATCATTCTGCTCACCTCTGGTGGCCTCTCCGTTTCTCTTCGCCTCACCACCTCACTCTTCGCCTCTTCGTATCTCACCGCCTCTCCTCACCTTTCCTCGCCTCGCCGTAATTCTCCTCGGCTCTTCTCGCCTTTCTTGCCTCCCCGTCATTGTCAACGCCTCTCCTCGCTTCTCCGTCTTTCTCCGCCTCTGCTCGCCTCTGCTCGCCTCTGACTTTCTTTCGGCTTTTTTGCTTCAATTCGCCTCTTCGTTTCTTCCCCCCTCACTCCGCCTCTCTTCGCCTCTCCTCGCCTTTCCTTGCCTCTTCGTCATTCTTCTCGACTCTGCGTCTCTATTCCCGCCTCTCCTGGCCTCTCCGTGTCTCCTGGGTTACCCTTTATCTGGATTTTGGAATCACTAGCTGATATGGGTGGGTGACACAGGGTGTGAGCGAGGATGGGACTCCACCCATCTCGCCTCCGCGTCTCCTCAAGCCTCTGTTCGACTCTGCGTCCTTTGCTCGCCTCTCCGTTCTTCTGCTCGCCTTTCTTGGCGCTTCCTCGCCTCTTCGTTATTCTCCTCGCCTCTCCTCGCCTCTTCGTCTCTATTCCCGCCATTTCATCTCTCCCTCGCCTCTCCGTGTCATTCCTCGACTGTGCGTCTCGCTTCGTCTGTCCTCGCCTCTCCTCGATCATGCTCGCCTCTTCGTCATTCACTTCTCTTCGTCTCACCGTCTCTCACCGTTTTTCTCCACCTCTCTTCGCCTCTCTTCGCCTTCCTTCACATTTTCGGCATCCTCTTCGCGTCTACTCGCCTCTCTGTCTCTATTCCTGCCTCTCCTCGCCTCTCCGTCTCTCTCCTCACCTCAGCTCCCTTCCCAGTCTCTCTCTTCGCCTCACCTCGCCTCTCCGTATCTCTCAACTCCTCGCCCCGCCGTCTCTCTTTTCCGTCACTCGTCACCTTTTCTCGCCTCTTTGTCACTATCCTCGCATATTCGCCTCTGTTCGCCTCTTCTCGCCTCTCCTCTCCTATACTCGTCTCCTTCTCACACATCGCATCTCCGTAACTCAAAGCCTCTCGCCTCTCCGTCTTTTCCGTCTCTCCTCGTCTCTCCTCACCTCTTCTCGCCTCTCCGTTTCCCTACAGCTTTTTTGCGTCAATTCTCCTGTCCGACCCCTTACTCCTCGATTGTGCTCCGTTTGTCTCGGCCTCTCCTCGCCTCTCCTTGCCTGTCCTTGCCTTTCCACGCCTCTTTGTCATTCTTCTCGCCTCTCCTCGCCTCTCCGTCTCTCTCCACATCACTCCGCCTCTCCTCGCCTTTCCTCGACTCTTCGTCATTTTCCTGGCCGCTTTTGCACCCTGCCTCTCTTATCGCCTCTCTCACCATCTCCTCGCCTTTCCTCGCCTCTCTGCGTGTCTTTTTGCCTTTCCTAGCCTCTTCTTGTCTCTCGTCTCTCTCCGCCTCCCTCGCCTCTCGTCAACTTTCCTCGACAAGTCATTTGGTTCTAGGAAGAATCAACTCCCCAATTCAATTTGTCCTAGGAAGAATCAACTCCACCAGTCATTTGATCCGATCTCAAACGAAAACACTCCTGGAGTTTATTTGCAGGTGTAGTGTGTTTGTCATAGTATCAGTTGACTCTCCAGTCATTATATACTAGGATATAAACACTCCCGGAGTCTTTTTATACGGGGAGTCTATTCAGCCTCCTACACCGGGGCTAACTGTTGGCTATATTTGAGTTGTTTGCGGGCTGCCGCTTTTTCTCGGCTGCCCCACCGGCCGGCCTAGAGGTTTCGGGCAGATGAGAAGCCGCCAAGAATTTGAACCTCGAGCAAAACCAGACCAAGACTTTGAACCTCAAGAGCAAGACCAAGACCTTGAACCTCAAGACCAAGACCGAGACCAAGACCCAAAATTCACAATCAGGTCAAGAATTCTATACCCTAGTAAACAAATTTCAGAATACTCGCTATTTTAATGAAAACGTGAGTCTTTTATTTTATTCAAGCAAATGAGCTCTAAATGCAGACTACAGAGAATTCCGAATTCGTATTTACACAATTCCTTCATGCAAAATGTTTTTTTCCAAATGCTTTTTGTATGTTATAAAAACCCAATTCGCTCAGAATTTTCTGACCAAAAGGTGCCTTGTGGGGCCTAATAAAAATTCCGCCATGCGAAAAAATTACGTTCTACAGGTGCTGAAGTCGCTGGCACACACAGTAGCTTTTCAAGCACTGAATATAAATGTACAAAATCGTGTCTTTTGAAATCTTCCCATGGTCTGGCTTCAGAAACAAGTCTCGGCAGGGCTTCCAAATACAACATAGGCCTAATGTTGCTGCTGCGATGGGTTTTCCTGACGAACAAGATTTGTATCCATCCGTAGATATTTGTCGTATGACGCAAACAGGCTTGATAAATTTTTTAATTATTGAGTTTTTTTAAATGACTGTTCATATTGACAGCTGAGTCTTGGTCTTGGTCTTGCGAGCCCAAAACCAAGACATCGAACCTCAAGACCAAGACCAAGACTTTTAAAACTGAACTCGAGTGCACTCGAGACCAAGACCTTGCGCCACGGAATAATAATAGGCCTAGGCCTAATTAGTTTTATTATTAAGAAAACACTTTTACAGAAAGCTCTCATTTTTATTATTGTCTGAGGTGCCATCTCAGCTGCTGCATGCAGTGCCGCCGATCTTCTTTGACAGATGGGGGACAGGGGGGGGGACACGGGACAATTTTGAACTGATCTAGTCAAAAAGAGGTGAAAATTTTGTTAATGTAATTGGGTTGATCTTTTTTAGTGTTTCTTCAAAATTGTGGGGAGAACTGTATAGCGTGTCCCCCACTGTTAAAGGTGGGGTCTTGTTCCCCCTCGAACTCCCGGGGATCGTTGCCACTTGCTGCAGGGCTCGGAGCGTGGTGGCAGTGTCCCGGAGAGGCCGATGGCGCAATCCACTGAACACCGAAATCAGTATTATTATTATTATTATTATTTTTTTTTTTTTATTTTTTTTTTTGCCCTGAGGTACTTCATTCCCCCAAGGTCTTATAAATTAAAAGTGTTATGTTTCTGGAACGGCTACACCTCATCCGTGTCGGTTAGAGCTTATTATTATTATTATTATTATTATTATTATTATTATTATTATTATTATTATTAATTATCAACTATCGTTATTATAGGTCTGGCTATAACATGGTGCAAATATTAACGAAATAGTGCGGCGTCTTGCATGGCTGCCAAACCATGTGTTTAATTGAGATCTTGATTGTACTTTCATGTTTCAATGTAATCTTACTGCGTCTGTCATTTTGAAATAATAAAGAATAGGCCTATTGTATTATTATATTATATATATTTTGCTGACGTATCAATGATGTCAGACTTATCTGACGTCATCGAATATTCTCTAATTGTTTTTTGACGTCATCGGATGTTCACTGTCCCATTGTGTTAAACGTTCCAACCTACCTTAATTTGTGCTACTGATTGCGCTTTGGTCAAAGATTTCTTGAATTTAAGCAGCTGTTGGTATACTTTTTCATCGAAGATGCTTAACTTTTTGCTGTTATTGTTCACAGCCAGAAAATTCAAGTAAGCCGTAATAATTACCATTACTTGTGTAATGTGCATCTGATTTTACATAGAAATTAGGCCTACCAACAACTTCCATTAAAACCCTTTTAATGTGGAATTTTTTAGTTGTGTATGTTTCGCATACTGCGGAATTGTTTTGGAAGAAATACAAGTATGTATGTATGTATGTATGTATGTATGTATGTATGTATGTATGGATGTATGTATGTATGTATGTATGTATGAATGTATGTATGTATGTATGTATGTATGTATGTTTGTATGTATGTATGTATGTATGTATGTATGTATGTATGTATGTATGTATGTATGTATGTATGTATGTATGTATGTATGTATGTATGTATGCATGTATGTATTTGTGTATGTATGTATGTACGTGTGTATGTATGTATATATGTATGTATGTGTATGTACGTATGTATGTATGTATGTATGCATGCATGTATGTACGTATGTATGTATGTATGTATGTATGTATGTATGTATGTATGTATGTATGTATGTATGTATGCATGTATGTATATGTGTATGTATATATGGATCGCACAGACTACCAAAAACGTGATATTACGTTTGACACATTAAAGGGGTTAATCGTGCTGTCATGCAACAGACGTCGTTTAAAACGCGTTCGGATGATACACGTAGCCTACAGGCTTGAAAATGCGGACTATAATGGTGACGGAGGAGACCTGGCCTTAATCTTAATTATTTTCTCTTCCAGTTACTTCTTTAATTACCAGCAACGTTCCTTGTATTCAGTCGCAGTGTTGCGACCATTTTTGCATTAATTTCAGTTTGAAAATTAGCCATAGGCCTATGTCAGTATAGTGATAGGCCTAATCAGTAGTTTTTCCACATTTTTGTACAGAAAACCGCACAAATGTTGTTTTGCCGCGGCACCCCAGAGCAGGTTCACAGCACCCTCGGGTATCGCGGCAGTGCGGCGGCACCCAGGTTGGGACACACGGTTAAGTGGTTAATCCATCGACGTATAGGCCTATTGAGTTAATCTGTGTCGTTGCAATTACAAGTACAGGATGACCTTGAAAGTTCTTTGACCAAGAGAAAGTCGTAGATGAAGTCTGTGTCGAACTTACATCAGTCTTGTTGTCAAGACCTTAAACCCCAAGACCAAGACCAAGACCTTGAACCTCAAGACTAAGACCAAGACCAAGACCTTGAACCTCAAGACCAAGACCAAGACTTTGAACCTCAAGACCAAGACCAAGACCAAGACTTTGAAACTCAAGACCAAAACCGAGAACAATACCCAAAAATCACAACCATATCCAGATTTCAATTCCTTACTAAAAATTGTCAAGTCAGACTACTCGCTATTTTAATTAAAACACGATTCTTTTATTTTATTCAAAGAAACCAACTCCAAATGCAGACTGCAGAGAATCCCGAATTCGTATTTACAAAAGTCCTCGTGCGAAATCTTATTCCATATGCCTGTTGCATTTAAAAAACCAATTCGCTCAGAATTTTCTGACCAAGACGTGACCCTTGGGACCTCATGAAAATTCTGCCATGTGAAAAATACGTTCTACAGTGCTGAATTCACTGGCACACAGAGCAGTTTTTCAAGTACCGGATGTAAATGTACAAATTGTGAGTCTGTTTTGAAATCATTCCAGGGTAAATAACCGGAAGTCAAAATAAATGTCAAACGCAACAGTAAAGCCACACTCACACCGTGTAAATACTAAAGCCATTGTATTGGTAATTATTGGATAAATTATTAAAATCCTTGCGTTTTGTTAAATGACTCTTTATATTGTCAAAAGTCTTGGTCTTGGTCTTGCAAAACCAAGACCAAGACTTTGAACCTCAAGACCAAGACCAAGACCAAGACCTTGAACCTCAAGACCAAGACCAAGACCAAGACCTTGAACCTCAAGACCAAGACCAAGACTTTTAAAAACGAACTCGAGTGCACTCGAGACCAAGACCTTGGTCTCGAGGACAACAAGACTGACTTACATCGACGCTGGGTGACTTGAAAAAGGAGTTCGAAGGTTGCGAGCTCTGGTCCTGGACTGGCTGAGGACACTGACGAGGAAATGTAAGTGTTCGTGCTTTAATTAATTATTTTAAATTTTAATTAGCAGACTGACTGAAATCGGTAGACAATTAATTAAGGAGGATGCGTCATGGTCCGATTTGCATGGTGAAGCGACAACAACCTGGCTTTGACGAAATGTGATTAGTTAATTAAGCTGGTCTCCTGATTCAGCTTTTGTGTGGCTCTGAGAACTTTCGGCCATTTACGTTAACATTTACAACATAGGGGACAGCGCTCCAAGATGCCCAGGGCGAATATGATGCCCACCCCCTCTAAAGCGTATAGAAAGATACAAATTCGTAGTTTTGTTGTGTCTTTACATGTAGCGACATCTTACGACATCTTAGCAGCAGCATTTCAATATTCGAGATATTGGCGTCATTATTAAATTTTTCGATTTTCACTACTTTTACGTAAGTACAGGGCGTAACTTTAGTCTAAAAAGTGGGGGGTAGGGTACCAATACTTTGGTCCAAAAAGTGGGGGGTACCAATTTCTTTTCCACTTTAACTTTTCGCATTTCGCCCATTTTGAACATATTCCCTGCCAGTATTCTCATTAATTTTGGCTCTCGATTTACCTGTGTATCTAAGTATTTTCGTACTTTTGGTGGTGATTGCGTTCTCTGAGAAGGCGCAATAATAATATATTGATTGGCATTGTTTCGAAAGTGGGGGGTACAGTACCCCCAGTCCAAAAAGTGGGGGTACGGGTACCCCTCGTACCCCCACAAATTAAGTCTATGCGTAAGTACACATTTATGAATCTGCTTCATTATCCTTGTCCTGTGACATTTTCAGTTAAATGTATTTTGACTGGGTTAGAATGATAGCTACATTGCTGTCCTGTGACATTTTCAGTTAAATAATGTTTCTGATTGGGTTAGAGTGATAGCAGTGTTGGTGTCCTGTGACATTTTCAGTTAGATAATGCTGTTGACTGGGTTAGAATGATAGAGCTGTGTGCTGTCCTGTGACATTTTCAGTTAAATAATGTATTTCGACTGGGTTAGGATAATAACTGTGTTCCTGTCCTGTGACATTTTCAATTAAATAATGTTTTTCTGACTGGGTTAGAATGATAGTTGTGTTGTTGTCCTGTGACATTTTCAGTTTAAAATATTTTGACTGGTCTGGAATGATTGTTGTATTGCTGTCCTGTGACATTTTCACTTAAATAATGTATTTTGACTGGGTGTTGCATTTTAAATAATGTTTTTTGACTGAGTTAGAATGATAGATGTGTTTCTGTCCTGTTAATTTTTCAGTTAAATAATCTTTTTTGACTCGGTGTTGCAGTCCTGTGACATTTTAAATAATGTTTTTGACTGGGTTGGAATGATAGCTGTGTTTACTGTCCTGTCACATTTTCAGTTAAATAATGTTTTTCTCTAGGTTAGAATGATAGCTGTGTTGCAGTCCTGTGACATTTTAAATAATGTTTTTGACTGGGTTGGAATGATAGCTGTGTTTACTGTCCTGTGACATTTTCAGTTGAATAATGTTTTTTGACAGGGTTAGAATGATAGCTATGTTGCTGTCCTGTGACATTTTAAATAATGTTTTTTACTGGGTTAGAATGACAGCTGTGTTGCTGTTCTTTGACATTTTCAGTTATATAATGTTTTTTGACTGGGTTGGAATGATAGCTACATTGCTGTCCTGTGACATTTGCAGTTAAATAATGTTTTTGACTGGTTTAGAATGACAGCTGTGTGGCTGTCCTGTGACTTTTTCAGTTAAATAACGTTTTTTTGACTGGTTTAGAAGTGACAGCTGTGTAGCTGAAGACCTTATCAGCACAATTGCTTTTAGGTTGAGGGTGGCTGGTTGTAATGGTAACTCTGTAACTTATTGAGTCTGCTGTTCATATTTCACGGTAGAGGTGTCATTTGATGGCACATTCGTGACAACAGAGGAAATGAGTTGAAGATGGGGGGTGTGCTCATTTGACTCAAATGCACAGATGATGGGGATTATTTGGATTTAAAGAGCGATTAGTGTTAAGATTGTTTCTTTTTTGGTGTTTTGGTTTTTCCATTTTACGCTCTTTGATTGAGTTTAAAACACCTAGTGTTTTTGTCCTGTGACATTTTCAGTTTGATAACGATTTGCTGACGGTTAGATTGATAGCTGTTTGGCTGAGGACCATATTAGCACAATTCTTTTCAGATTAAGAGTAGCTGGCTGTTATGGTAATCCTGTAACTTCTTTAATTTGCAATTCGTAAGTCATAGTAAAGGTGTTATTTGATGGCACATTGGACACCGATACTGACGCACTTCTTATAGGTTAGCTTTCTGAATCAAGTGCAGAGATTTGGAGATTTTTGCATATGAAAAGTGCTTAATGTTAGGATCATTACTTCTTTTGGTGTTTTCAGTTTTGCTCTTTTGAACTCTTTGCTCGAGTTGTTTTAACCTTGTGTTCCTGTCCTGTGATGTTTTCAGTTAGATAAATGTTTCCTGACTGGGTCAGATTGAGGGCTGTGTGACTGAAAGCTATATCTCGCACAATTCTGTTTTAGGTTATGGGTGGGTGGCTGTTATGTTAATCCTGTAACTTCTTTAGTCTGCTGTTGGTAAATCATAGTACCGTAGAGGTTTCATTTGATGGTGCATTGGATACCGCACGTACTTCTAATAAGTTTGCTTTTGTTTGAAGTACATGGATAATATGGGGATTTTTGGATCTGAACAGTGCTTAATGTTAGGGTTGTTTGTATTGGTCTTTTTTCGTTTTGCCCTTTAAGACTCAATTGAACACTGTATATATAGACTCACGTGAGCATTGAATAGACTGATTTGAAGGTTGAATATGTAAACTCGCCGTTCATTGAATGTGTGTAGATAGTTGTAAAAGAATTTTTTGGGATAGGTGATGACCAAATGCATCACTTATTCTTTGTATCGCATTTTTTGCATTTGGGTAATTCATTCATCTTCAGCTTTTTAAACCATTTCATTTGCTCTAGCTTCTGTGTCCTTGGCTTTCTGCTATGTAGCTTTGGTAAAACTCCATTTCTCATTTCTGTTTACATGTATGCTTCCTTGTCTTACTTCTGTGTTTGTATCCGTAGACCTTTATGCCCCTGTGTCCTCACTCTCTGTTCATTCAATAGCACAGTGTGTCTCATCTCTCTGTTTTCCTCCTTTCAGCCAGTTCCTTGCTTTGCCTTTCCTCTCATATCTCTGCTTGGTGGGTACTTCTCCATCTTATATTGGCTCAATCTGTATCTCTGCCTCGTCAGTGTCTGGCCGCAGGTCCCTTCGTTCGG
Organism: Allolobophora icterica; assembly: GCA_963556255.1. Taxonomy (NCBI): domain Eukaryota; kingdom Metazoa; phylum Annelida; class Clitellata; order Crassiclitellata; family Lumbricidae; genus Allolobophora; species Allolobophora icterica. The sequence continues at coordinate 35,570,371 of OY744610.1, read as the reverse complement.
TATATCAGGGTGTTCTTGTCCTCTGGCTGGTTCTATCTCCTCTGTTCCGCAAGCACTTAAAATCTATTCTTGTTGAACAAGGTTTCTCCTTTTTGGATCGGGAACATTACGTACTGATGAGTTTTCCTTTAAGTTGCACTTTAAAAATTTTCATTTAATTATGTTATGTTAATTCTCCCTCAGTCTCATCTTTCTTAACATGTTGGTTTCTTTCTATCCATCTTTTTACACGTGTATTGTGTGCTTTGCATGTTCTTTTTCTGATACTCTGCCTTGAGATCGTCCAGGACTCCGATCGACATGCCATTTTTTTTCTGTGTTTGGTCTTTTCTTGTTTATCTTAGTGTCATATAACAACTGTCTCTGTCAAGACCTGTCTTTCTCATTGATAGAAAATAAAAACAATCAAAATTTCTAAATTTATAATTTCGTGAAATTGGGAATTTGGGGCTACACAATTTGGTTACGGTAAAATTAGAGGCGATGAATGAATTACGGAGACCGTTGCCAACACCTCCCCGTGGTGGTCTCTGGGCATGCAGTTAAACGGCAGCTGCTCCTGCCGTTTAGGCCTAAGTGCATGGCAAAGATTGGCAGTGTATAACTCAATCACTTCATGCTCTTAATGTGCATTTTTACTTTGCTACTGTATAATTGGCAATCTACTGCATGATGTGTTGTATGAATTTGACACAGCTGTAATAACCATAATTTGTTGTAATTTAAAATGTATCAGGTAGGGGAGAGTTGCCATAATTGGACCACTTAAGGGAAACTAAGGTTTTCTGAATGAATGCTACTGAATTTCTAAAAGGAAATTATGCCACATGATGGGCTAATATGTCAAGTTTGTTGTTAATAAGCAAGGAACAGATAGTATTCATGTAAATATGAAAAATAAAACAGCTTGAGCTGTAATAGGTCCAATCAAGGCAACCTGTTGCCTTAAATGGACCACATGGTTGCCTCGACTGGACCAGTTGCCCTGAATGGAACACATCATATTAAAGATGTTTTTAAAAGATAATTTGCAAAAAACACACTTGAAACGTTTAAAAACACTTATTGTCTACAAACATACAATAAAAGTCTCTAGCTAAGTGTCAAAATACTGTAAACGTGGTAAAAATCACCTTCACAAAAACACTTAGGCATATATTGTCTAAAAGACACGCAGTAAGTCTCTAGCTAACTGTCAAAATACTGTAAACGTGGTAAAAATCACCTTAACAAAAACACTTAGGCCTATTGTCAGCAAGCACAATGATGTACAAAAAAAGACGAACAGTCAACAATGAAGTAAGACAGTAGCATGTTCAAGGAACAAATCAAAATAATTAAATAAAATCAAACAAAACCACGAGCAAGCAGTGCACAAATACATATACAAATACTGTTATGCATATACAACAGAAAGAAAATGTTATTTGACATAATACAAACCAATGGTAATTATTATTATTTAAAGAATCAAAATATAACATTGCAAGTGCCGGTGTCCTTAAATGGACCACGCGATATTATCGGTCCAATTCAGGACACTGAATGTGGTCCATTTCAGGCAACATGGACTATTTCTGTTTACACTGCGATAGTTCAACGCTCATCAGTCTTAGCGTAAAATCACTTATTGTCGCTCAAACATGAAACCCGGCTATAGCTAAAAGAAACATGATTTCATTTTTAAAAGCTTGCCTAAAATGTGTACACTCGTTGTCAGGTACGTCTAAAATTAGATCAGCACCACATGAAAAAGACTTTTAACCGCAATTTTTAAAATATATTGTTTTCCGTCAAACTGCCTGTGTCAACACGATCAATATTCAAGTGCGCAAGAATACAACAATTGAAAACGAGGCTATATATGTATCTAGGGGGTAAATAGGCCGTGGTCCAATTGAGGCAACGGTCCAATCGGAGAAACTCTCCCCTAACCTGTGAATTGCTGAAAGCTTCACAGAGAAATTGAGTGGTTCTTATGAAACCTTTGTTATCAATGTATACACCTAAACTCTATTCGTTTTAGACAGTTTTACTATAAATAGGTCCTATCCTGTTTCATGTTTCAGCTGAAATTAAAAAAATGAAAGGTAGTGTAGTGGTTAGCTCTAGACTGTCAATTGAGAGGTCGGGAATTCTAATCCTGGTAGAAATTTGGTTCGAGATTTCTGTTCCATCTATAATGAGTAGGCTAGGCCCTACACTGTCCGTACACTGTTGATGTGAAGATGAGACGGCGAAGGACAGACCAACAAATGCCGAGGGTAAGAAAATGAAGTCGTTTACGCTTCATACTCATGGCTGTCTCAGGGTTAGCTTAAGGGACTGCTCTTCATGTAAAGATTTTAATGGCGTGCACAGCGCTTTGGTTCTAGGAAATCTTATGCCAGTCACAAGGTGGCGCTCCGATGTTTTAATAAATGCGTCATTGAGTAAGCAACATGCTACAGATATATATATAGCAACTCTGTTGTTGTTGAATTTCTTGATCAGAGGTTTCGTGGACTTGTGTGGGAATGGTGGGTTGTTACGTTAATAAATGAATTACTAATGATACATTAATAGGATTGAAGGTTTAAAAGTACCTTACTGTCCTGTGGTTTCGCTAAATTGCTGCAAATGGCTTAATGCATAAGCTGCCCACAGTGCCCGGGCTTATTAGTGCATAGGGCCTACTGTAACAGTACATGGTACCTAACTACATAGTATCCCAAAAAATATTGAAACAACCCAGTGCCACCGCTATAAACTGATATTCTAGATGAATTGAAGGTAACCCTTTTTGATGAAGATGAACACGGTAGAGGAAATGTGGGGAGAGATAAAGAACGCGTTTACTGAGACGGCACAACAGGTCCTGGGACGAACAAAAAGAACGAAGAAAAAACCATGGATAACCAGAGAAGTACTGGTCTTAAGTGATATAAGAAGAGACATGAGAAAGATGAGAACACACAGCGAGGAAAACATGAGAAGATACAAAGGAATTACGAAGGAAATAAGAAGAAGAGCAACAAGATGTAAAGAGGAATGGATAGAGGAAAAATGCCAGGAGGTAGAGAATTCACCGGGAGCACTAAACACAGGGAAGCTTTTCCAGGTGGCAAGAGAAATATGTGGAACAGTCAACGCAAGATTAGCCACAGTGAGGGATAAAGGAGGGAGACTAATCGATGACAAAACAGAAATCAAGCAAAGATGGAAGCAACACTACGAGGAATTGTATAACGGTGGGAATCCGGTGGACAGAACGGTGCTGGAAGAGTTACCAGAAAGCAACAGACAGGAGCAGATGCTGGACATACTGGAGGAAGAAGTAGAAACAGCGGTCAGGAACCTGAAGAGGAAAAAGGCACCAGGAGAGGACAACATCACAGCAGAAATGTTACAGGCAGGAGGGAGTTGCTCGATAGAGATGCTACACAGACTGTGCAGCAAAATCTACCAGGGCAGAGAATGCCCTAAAGACTGGTGCAAAGCCATAATTGTGCCAATATATAAGAAAGGAGACAAAACGGAATGTAGCAAAAGAGGCTACCAAATGCTGCATTACACGGACATGTGGAGGGGAAGAGAAGTAGAGGGGGGCAGAGGAAGACCTGGATGGACAACATCAAGGAGGACTTAGGGGAGAAAGGCACCGACTTAGCCGGAATCGGCGAGACAATCAAGAATAGAGAACTTTGGAGAAGTTTCGTAAAGGCCTCATCGTCAGATCACTGATAGAAGAGAAGAAAGAAGAAGAAGGTAACCCATAGCTATGTTACTGGAAATTACTTCGCAGCTTATTGTCTAAATTATTATATATTGTTCTGGTTATAAAACATTTATAGGACATAACCTGGAACTAATATATAAGCCATTAAGCCTACACCTGTTTGTTCTAATTAAAATGCATTTAATTGAAAAAAACTATATATATATATATATATATATATTAATTATAATTAATTCTATTTAATTTATACTTATGTGTTTGCACTATTCATCTGTAGCAATCAACTAAAGGCTCCAGACAATCTAGCAAGTCTAAGCCACCAGAGAGCATGATGACCAGCCTTCTCGATAAAGTTGTTAAAGATAAATCAATGGTACACGTATATTCTCTTGTAAAAGTAGTATATAATTACAGTAGAAGACATTCTTGGTGACCGGCAAATTCATTTAGTAAACATAGCCTCAGTGGCTTTCAGTAATATCCAGCAAACCAAAGCCTGCCGTATCACTAGGTGACATGTCTAACATTCTACTACATTGGTGCTTTAATATATCTCTTGAATAGTCTTGATATTCATAGTCAGAAAGGTCATGTTTGATGAGATTTCTAAATCTGTATACTGGTAACTGCTATAATCAGATGCTTTTAATCAGAGGCTATTTTATCTTGATCCAGCAGAGACTGAGTTATGGCATTACACAGGTACCATTTTCTGAATTATTCGATTACTGCACTTTCACCATAATTTATTTGTTATCAATGTCCTAGGCCTTGCTTCATTCTCCAGAAGTTACTGCGTGGCTTCAAGAGGAACAACAAAAGCGCGTAGACCACACAAGAATGAACACTAAAAGGCATTCCAGTGCAGTTGGTGACTGTTCAGAAGCTGTAAACCAGGACATTTCAACAACCCAAAACCAATCTCCAATTGTAATAAGACCTCTGAACTTTAGCCCACCAGAACCAGAGCATACAAGTGCCAAACACTACTGTGACTCTGGCACCGTCGTTAAGCAGGATGCCAAGGATAGTCAAGCGAACAGTTGTGTATCCAACTGGACACATGAACAAAGAACTCAGAATATAGGTGAACTTTCTGTTCCATCAAAAGAGGGTTCTGCCTTTAAGAAATTTTCCAGTGATTAACATAGACTTCCAATATTAATAGTGTTGTTTTAATGGAGTAGATTGGTCCGTTTCCTAGGGTTAACTGATATTTAAGGAATTGCACACACAAATACTTGACAGAAATCATGGCAACTTGCTAAAGCTGTACGTAGTTTATGTAAAATTTAAAAAAATTTAATTTGATAAGCAACGTTCATTTCGTTTTGGATCAGTCAATTTTCAAGGAATCAACATCTGGTGAAAATTTGTTCAGGTTCAGCTCATTTTGTGTGTGCAATTCATGGTCTACAGATGTTTTAAGTCTGTAGGAAATCACTTCCACAGACAACTACAAGCACAAAAGTGCTGACCGAAGAGTCGAAAACAGCGCACATCACGTAGTTTTGTATTGTATTGTAAAACTTATACAGCACCTCTACCCAGTGCCCACTAATCAGAGGTGCTTCCAGTGTGAAAGTCCTCGGGAATAAGGTTGAGTTTCAAGACAACGAAAAGCCGTGGCAGGACCACCAGATAGTAGTGCAGCCCAGACCGAAGAAGGAAGCCGATTCCACAGTGAAAGGATTGAAGGGCCAATACCGTACTAACAAAGGAATGAGACTGGGCCATCGCCGTTGTCACTCGGGGAACAAATAAGTCAAGTTGTTCAGAGGAAGGCAAAGGGAGCCAGCTGAGGTTAGAAGACGTATTGAGTCACAGAGGTATTTAGGAGCAAGTCCAAGTAAGCTCGGCAAATAAGGCTAAGTTAGTTGGATGCGGGCAGCACGAGGCAGCCAGTGAAGATGTTCAAACATGAAAGTGGAAAATATGGAAGAAGCGTTCAGATGGGCAATTAGTCAGGCAGCTGAATTGTATGTTTGGATAACTACCTCTAACATCAACCACATCTCTAGAAAATGGTGTTGGCATTCAGACACAATTAGTTTTGGTGTTCAAAGACAATCCCATTAGTGTGAAATACATTTCTTCTAATTTTATCAATCATTTATTTAAATGCAAAGCAGCAGATACAATATGATATCAACAATAAAGGAGCCATCCATATATTACGTACGCATGGAGGGGGTAACCGAAATGCATGTGCTTGCATACGCTTGCGAATGGGGGGGGGGTGTGGGGTCTACTGATAACGTACGTACGCATATTGATTGGCCTTCAAGTGAGCTAGAGTTCAGTCTTTCCAGCTATCTGGTACTACCAGAGGAAGTAGGACTGTGGGAGAGGTGTCACTTGTATGCCACCTTACCTCTGAACGCTATTATTAAACTATCACACAACTCAACAGTGAGTCCATGGATTACTCATCCTACAATCTGGTCTAAAGTGCAGACAGTCACTGCCTGGACCTGTGTAACTGACACATTCTGCAGCAGGTCTTGGGGGGGGGGTGTGTCAACTGTACGCCAGTGGGGGTGGAAAAAGTACGCGTGCGAACAGGGAGGGTCCACTTTTCCCGGATTTTTGCGTACATAATATATAGGGACAGTAGAAAATCACGGTAAAAAATGCCAAAAACACGACATACTTTTTAAAAAATCGCGAAAAACACGGCAAAAACACATCAAAATTTCACAATTTTCTTGTAACACATTATATGTTTATCTTTCATATTCATTGTTCATTGACAAATTGACAATTGTCAACCATTTGTCAGTCATTGGTGCCTTGCTGTAACAGTTTAGCTGCGAGCATTGAATACCATCATAACATGAAGCACTAAATTGTCATCTGTCAAATTTTGACACTGAGGTGTAGGCAGTGATGGGCACTAAACTAATTTCTTTTAGTTAAACTAAAACTATTTTCCAACTAAACAAATATAGTTTAACTAAAGTTGGCAACTAATTTGGAAATTAGTTAACTAAACTAAAAAAAAGTAGTTAAACTTTTTCAAACTTTTTTCAAACTTTTTATAACAAACATTTTCACAATAACAGAGGTTAAGTGAACTGTAATAATGCAGAACGTCAATGACAATTTCACCTTCAAACTATGCAATGTGTACTCTTCTAGCTGCTTTCTAGCATACAGTTACAGGCTCACTGTAAGTAGCGTATGAATTTGAAAACACACGCTGTTAATGCAGTGTTAATCAATAAGTTTCGCGTTGAGTTGTTGATAGTGTTCAATGTTCATTGCGGAAAATAGTTGCGTATTGCTGATTTTTTAGTTAAACTTTTTAGTTAGCAACTAAATTTTTTTAGTTAAACTATGGTTTTAACTAAACTATTATGTTTTAGTTAAACTTCATCCTTAACTAAAAAATTTAGTTAAACCAAAAGTTAGCAACTTGTTAGTTAACTATTGCCCATCATTGGGTGTAGGGACAGTAGAAAATCACGAAAACACGGCAAACACGGAATACTTTCGACTGTGCAAAACTTTAAACTGCCACAACAACAAAATTGCAACAAACACGGCATTTTTTACGAAAACACAGCAAATGTCAAAAATCACGGAAAACACGGCAAATGCCAAAAAACACGGCTTCCGTGTTTGCCGTGTTTTCGTGATTTTCTACTGTCCCTAATAATATATGGATGGCCCCAAATGGTAAAATTTATTCCAAAGTTCAGACTTTAAAGAGATGTAAGCTCAACACAACATTCACCATAAAATCCTTAGCTTGTATTATTCTGATAGTATATCAAGCTCAAGAGGCTAGAAATAATTTAAAGTGACTGGGTATTGTACTGCTTTACAACAGTCTGTATGATAAGCCCAAAAATTGTCATTTCAAGATGATTAGTCATCATCGTCATCATCATCGTCCACTTTTCCACGAATTGTTTTCTTTGATGCCTTGCTTATAGCAGCCTTTTTGGCTGCGGCCCCAGCAACTGGCGGAGTTAACAGATCACCACTATAGTTGATTACGCCTGCTTGAGCAATCCTCCATTCCATCATCTCTGTGGGAAAATCCTCCTTTCCACCCAGATCATCAAGACCCACAACGTAATCCACGGTTTTTCCATCCTTTACTAGACAGACTGTTGGCATAACTTTTATGCGAAGGCGCTCAACAAGGAATTTGCTGCGTTCCGCATCAATCTTGACAAACCGTGTTTCGATGTGTTTTGGAGCCAATGCAGCCAAGTGTTTGTCCACAACCTGTAAAGAACAAGTTGCCAATCAAGGTCAGGTTAGGTATTTGGCCAAAGCTACTTGTTGTGCACCTCTTTCTACAACAATCCTTAAAAAGTTCCTAAGGTGACCAATTGTTTGGGTGAAAACAGAGGCGCGTTTACACGTAGGCGCACTAGGCACGCGCCTAGGGCCCCCAAATCTCGGAGGGCCCCCAAATGACTGAAAATATTCTTTAAAAATTATAAAATATTACATAAAACCAAATAACTTCACATTCCTTGAAATAGCTTCTATAAGTAATCATAACGACAGGGTCAATAACACTCACAAAAACGGCTTTGAGTTCAACTTCGTAATCCCGGGGTGTCGAGGTGGACAAGACCCCACCTTTGGGGAAACACAGCATGCAGTTGCCACCCCACATTTTCAAAACGCACCAAAAAAGTCAATAAATTTTGTCGCACTCCGAAAAAACTTTCATCTCTTTTTTTCAAACAAGGTCGCCGTCGCTGCTCAGTCTACACGTTCAGAAGGGCCCTCAAAATGTTTGCGCCTAGGGCCCATTTTCTGTAAACGCGCCTCTGGGTGAAAAACCAGCTTAACAACAATTCAAAAGCAGGATTAGCCTGATAAGTGTGAACTTTTATCATTGAGTAATTTTGGGGGCTGAAATTTTATGTTATGCCACTGCTAGACATCCAGGTGAAAGTTTTGAACATAAGCAATCAGGCACCATATGATGCTATTTATGTAGGTATACATACACATGTATGTATGGATATTTATATGGTGCTTTTATATTACCTTTTAAAACTCAAATCAAATCCATAAAATATTTGTTTATTGAAAAATTCCCGTCAACAAAGACGCGATGGAAATTATAATTTCTAAATGCTAACCATTATTCAGATCTTTCTATTAAGTCTGATTGATTAACAGATATTTCCAGGAGCATTCTCTTAAGCATATTCTGTTAACATAGAAATTAAGCTTATAAAAGTCAAGGAACATTCTACCCTGTACATGGAATTTTCGTTATGTGATCACTACATATAAAACAAAACATCGCCCCCAAAGGACAACCAAAGTGAGAAGAAATTTAATTAAAACAGTTAATTGGCCTCAGTGGTCATTGATGCATCCAATGTCATTAAACCCCACAAAAAATACATACACGGTTGTGACTGAAGATTAACAATGAAGTTGGTTTCCTGACCTTGCAGTAGAATGTCGAATTTCGGTAGAAGTGGCAGACCATATTTTTGCTCTTTTTGCATGCACTGAAGAACTCCTTTTCATCGGCTATTTCTTCATATTTTCCATGTCCATTCTGCAACCATTCGTCCTTCTGGTGCTGGGATTTCTTTAGACTTTCCAAGCGCTTTCTCCGCAACATTTCAAAGTCGTCCTCGTCCATCTTCTCCAGATTCTCGATTTCTGCATCCACCTGCTGCTCAATCATCTGTGTAGCTGCTAGCAGCTGCTGTTCGAGAACGTTCTCCATTTTGGCAACCGTGAATTATACTGTAAGAACACGAAAGTACAGATGTACTGGCCATACAATGTCTAGTTTTGTTTCTATAAAACTTCGTAATTGTCAAGATCTATCACCCTGCGACCTATCGCCGGGTAAACAATACGATAGCCCCACACTCTGCAAACACAGACCATGGCTTGTCATCCAGAGTCGTTTGCCCTCCTAGGGGGCCAGAATGTTCTAAGCTGCCTTAGCAATTAAGCAGCGTTGATATACACAGAGCATTGCATAATGCTCTGTGTATATCAGAGCATTATGCAATGCTCTCATATACACAGAGCATTGCTACGCACATAACCGAATTATGCACATATGCGATATGCAGATACCAGAGTTGCCTACCACTAATATTGTATTGTATTGTATTGTATTCGGATATTTATAAAGCGCTTCTAGCGGGAGGGCCATTCAGAAGCGCTCCCAGTGCGATAGACCCCGAGAGAAAAAGCAAGTTTTAAGAAAGGTAAAAGAGGAAGAGACGCTACCTGAGAGAATAGAAGAACGAACAAACGGAGGAAGCCCATTCCAAAGAGCAGGGCCAATGGAAGCAAACGACCTAGATTGAGCCAGTGAAGTCCTGACACGGGGAACGAGGAGGTCCAAACGGTCAGATGAACGAAGAGGACGAAGAGAAGCCGCAGAGTGAGGGCGATGAAATAAGTCACATAAATATTTTGGAGCGAAACCAAGCTGAGCCTTAGAGACAAGGATGAGGACCTTAAATTGGATGCGGGCAGAAAGCGGGAGCCAGTGGAGTTCTTCTGCCATAAAGGTGGTGATATGAGAGAATCGAGGAAGACGGGCAATTAATCTAGCAGCAGCATTGAGAACGGACTGAAGAGGAGCAAGACGGACTTTGGGAAGACCAATGAGGAGGGAATTGCAGTAGTCAAGTCTAGAGCAGACAAATGCATGGACAATTGAAGTGAAAATTGGAGATGACAGAGAGCGACGGATAGCTCTAAGGCGCCTTAGGTGAAAATAGGAAGTGCGAGTGAGTTTGGAAATGTGTTCAGTAAAGGTGAGAGAATTGTCAAGGGTCACTCCTAGATCACGAACGCTAGACGAGAAAGTGAAAAGCGGAAACCTTTGAGACAGCACAGCAAAGTCGAGTTTTTTAAGTTGCTGAGGAGTGCCAAACCAGATAAACTGGGTTTTTGACGAATTGAGGGAGAGGCGATTGCAAGACATCCAGGTATGAAGATCACGAGAAAGAGCTTCGATGCGCTGAACAAGAAGAAGTTGAGAGGAAGGAGGCCCATGGACATAAGCCTGGACATCGTCAGCAAAGAGATGGCCTGAAGCCCCATGGATGGGGAAGAGAGAGGGGATACCAGCCGTGTACAAAATAAAGAGGAGAGGGCCCAGAACAGAGCCCTGCGGAACACCGAGTTTAATAGGGACCCACAGAGTTCTAGATTCACCAGAGATAACCATCTGAGTGCGATCAGACAGGTATGACCGGAACCACTGGAGAGGGGGGCCCTTCAGACCACAAGAGGTCTCAAGACGCTGTAGAAGAATGGTGTGGTCCACCATGTCAAAGGCTGCAGAGACATCATATAGTGCCAGAAGGGTGAGTTCGGACCTATCAACAGCTGAATAAATTTCAGAAAGCAAGGAAAGGAGGGCAGTTTCAGTGGAGTGGTGAGCCCTAAAACCTGACTGAAAGGGAGGTAGAAGCCCAGATTGTTCCAGATAGGGAAGAAGTTGAAGAGAGACAAGGCGTTCAAGGGTTTTAGATAGAAATGATAGATTAGAGATTGGACGGTAGTTTTGGCAGAGGTTTGTGTCAATATATAATATACCCTATATTAAAATGGGACTGGCCAGCTTATGCTCATACGCAAATTATGAACTTATCCGTTATGCACTTAAGTGGCATTGACACTACACACAAAACATGAAGAACAAGTGGATGCGTGCAAGTAGGAAACTGAAAAGACAATTCACCACAAGTCGCGAATTGTTTCACATGTATCTTCACAAATTGATCTGGCAATGCGCATTTCAGCATGAACACAATTTCCAAACATTTTTATTTTCATTTAAAACACACATACACACACCTTTAATTGTTTCTGGACCAAATATAAATTGTGCTTTCAATTTCGTAAATATTGTATTTTGCATAATTCTTGTATATTGTATAATTTGAACCAAATAAAAGCTAAATCTTCACCTTCGTAAATTATGTTCATGACTAATTCCTTACTTGCGTTAGTGAATTGCATTTTGGAAGGTCGCAGTGCTCATTATATCAGAATTCTGGGTGGCCATATTGTTTACACAGTGATCGGTCTGAGGCTGACGGATCTTGACAACTACCAACTGTTTGTCATCTGGTATCTAAAAACTAACTAACTGCGAAAATTGGGATGAACTTTTGACGTTAGCTTTAAAGATGATCAGTTGACATTTTGATTGGATAGTTTATCACAGAAGTAACCTGTCAAGACACAATCAGAAAATCAACGAAATCACAAATCTCAGTCTGCAGTACAGTGGCCTTACGGTCAGATGGCTGAATATCTTGGTTGCGTAGCCTGTAAGTCCGGACGGGATCAGACCGAATCCCCGAAACCCGAATCCCCGAAAAGAATTTCGCCCGGATCCCCGACAGCGTTTTCGGGGATTCGGGCCGGACCCGTCCGGACACAACGTTCTGATGCTATGAATCACTACACGTGAATGAAATTAAGTATGCATCGAAAACTTGTGAAAAACTATTTAACGGTGTTTTCAGATCAAGAAGTCGCAGGAACAGTGAAAATGACTGTAAAACTCTATTATAATAAAATGGGAGCTTTAAATGAAGAAATAATACTAACATCGCAACCAAACACAACACACCGACACTGGTTACCAAACTGAATAATTCTTCCGGTGTGGCGGAGAAATGATTAGGCCACCAAATTTGTTACATCTAATTTAGATAAATTAAAAATCAGTATGTCGATACACTGGATGTCGTGACACTGGAGGATGAATTCTTTATTTTAAAACAGCACAGAAAAAACACCTTCCGGTCACATAAGCAAGAGGAAGCCAGTAAACTAATACAATCAACTTGCATGTGGCCAGCAATATGAGGTCAGATTTGTGTGTCTCTGGTAATCGGACTCGGACCACCAACGGGCATCGATCTCTGGACAACCCCTCGGATACGACGCAGCGCTCGTGAATAAGCTGGCGCTCTGCGCTTAGCTTTACAGTGGCGCTTTAGAAAATTGGAGATTACAATTACGAGTGCGGTGTAGACCAAAACAAGGATATGATTAAAAAATGTAAAAGTGCATGTCATTGTGGCCTGCTGTTTTAATCTTCTTGAATAGTAGGCCTATATTATTGTAAAGTATCGACTGCTTAGGCCTACTAGGTTACTACCACTGGCGTAAACTTGTCCAGAGATTGCAGTCTCCGCCTTGTTTCGTGTATGTAAGAAATTTGTATCCCCCCACTTTCTAGACCAAAGTTACGCCTCTGCACGGACTAAAATGTACGGATCAAAATTTGATGTCTTAGCTCATGGGAATGGTAGAGCAAACTACGATATTGGAGAGAAGGAGGTGCTTATAAGATTATATGACTGGAAAGGAAGCATTACAGTGGGAGAGGTTCTTTGAATTAGCACCAATTCCCAAGGCAACTTCGGGGACACGGATATAAATTATTTTAGAAGCCGAAAGGATCATTAGGGCAGAAATCATAGGCGTAGACTCGGGGGGATCCGGGGCACGTGCCATCCAATAATTGAGGAGCCGGGGCAATGCCCCCCCAAAAAATTAAGAGAATTTCTTTAAATATTAAAATATTATGTTTTAACATAGACAAATTTCTTCAGAAACAGAAAAACAGAGACACGTACTGAAATACCATCAGAAATTCACAATGAAAAGAAAGATTTATTTTTATCTTCAATATCTTCAATATGAAGCAAATTTACATGTAAATAAAACGCCCATTTCATACTCATTAACGTAACACCGGAAGCTTCTGCTCACTGCAGTCCAGACAAGAGGTGAAAGAAGTTTTTTCTGTTTTTGGTTCTAAACAAAAGAAAAAGAAAACCATAAAATTTGTTTTTTTTGTGTTTAAAAAAATAAATTTCTTATTTTTGTAGAAGTTTTTTAATAACATTGATTTAATGATTTATAATTTTCGGAAATGGCAACTGAATTAAAATGAGTTGGAGCTCTTGTTCGTGTCATTTTTCATGATTTTTATGATCCGAATTCCAAAAATCTTAGAAACAAACAAAACAACAAAAACCATAAAAACCAAAAATCGGGGGAAAACAAAAATAAACAACTTTTCATCTTGAAAAACTTGCGTTTTTTGGCACCTCTGGTCCAGACCCCATGGCCCCCTCAATATTTGGACAAGTGTACGCCGGTGGCAGAAATTCTACAGTGCAAGAGTTGTAGACTTGTGGAATGGTCTGGATGTCTCGATCAGTGAACACTATCACAGGTTTTAAGAAGAAGCAGTATGAGAATTGTAGAAAAAAGACTGGGGGGTTAGACCTTGATTCATGTAGAGTTTGGGTGTGCAGTGAAGACTTTACTATGGGGTCCTAAGAAATACTAGGGGGTTGAACCCCTCAACCCCCGACAATTCTCACCCTGAGAAGAAGCTAAGAAAATTGGACTATTAGGCCTAAGCATTTGAGGTTACTTTGCAGTGCTTCTATAACACAGACTCTGCACGTCTTCTGAACCAGTTAAAACTCTTGTTATGTTATGTTATGTTCTCTAGATGGAGCTATGTAAATTTTAAAGACTCGCAAAATCCTTCGCCACCAGTATAGCCTACAGTTGATGTACGGCACGTATACAGTCAGTAGCGTAGCCAGACTTAAATTAATTAGAGGAGGCAAGAAAATCTTGAAAAAAATTTGATGACCTTTTTTTCGAGATTGCTGCCCAAAGAAATTGATGACCAATTGATGACCTTTTTGGAGATTTCTCTGTCAAAAAATGTCATGACTTTTTGGGGAGATTTCTGGCAAAAAATTTGATGACCTTTTTGGGAATTCACCGTTCAAGAGGAGGCAAACTCCAGGTGCAGGGGTATAACCCAAGGAAAATTTTAAATTTATAAAACCAAGAGGAGGCAACTGCCTCCTCTTGCCTCAATGTAGCTACGCCTATGAATACAGTACCGGGTACACATGACTGCAAGCTATATTACACACGGTGCTGTTCCTATAGCAGGCCTAGATGCCTATGTTACGTCCATTAGAATCCAAACACTGCCAGTGGCGGCGCCACGATTTGAGAAGTATAGTACGACAAATTAGGGGTACGACAAAAAGTGTTACGGGCCCCGGCAAAAGTATGTTGTTAACGTACCACCTTAAAAAGTCGTACGGCTTTTAGTAAAGGCGGCACCGCCACTGAAAACTGCCACAAGAGAACTAATCTGTTATTTCAACTTATTTGTATTCAACAGGCAACACAGACCGAAAACCTATAGACTAAGTCCAAGCTAAGCGGACAAAGCATAGGCCTATAATCGAAATGTGTTCATGTGTCCCGATAGCCTATATAGGGTCTATTGTTCAGTGGTACAGTGACAATTCGCATTTCCGAGCAAAATAATGACTAATAGGCCTATAGGCTTTTAATTGGTTTAATGAAAAATACTCGTTATAGGCCTACTCTAATATCTACTCTTACATTGTATTCCCGTAGTCCTGCAGCTGTCATCAAAATGTGTCTCGTGCAATATTAGGCCTAAATGCCTAAACAGTTTGACAAATAAACGAAAATATATAAATATTCATGAGATGGTCGATTGGAGCGAATACGACTTAGACACGTCGGTGATTCAACAGCCTCGGGATGCTATTTCGAGGGTTAGGCCGACAAATAAGACTTTTGTCAGTAGGCCTAATTGCAAAGGACGCATACACTGGGATTCAGTTCCCGGACACAAAGATATATATAAACGACAAAAGATGATTTCGTTGAATATTGCGAAGTAATAATAATTAATATGTTGTTTGCTGTTGCTAATGCTGGAAGACTGGAAGTTCTAATAGGCATCATCATCATCATCATCATCATCATCATCGTCGTCGTCGTCGTCGTCGTCGTCGTCCTCGTCGTCGTCGCCATCATCATCATCATCATCATCATCATCATCATCATCATCATCATCATCATCATCATCATCATCATCATCATCATCATCATCATCATCATCATCATCATCATCATCATCATCATCATCATCATCATCATCATCATCATCATCATCATCATCATCATCATCATCATCATCATCATAGGCATAATGAAAACGGCGTTACAGAAGTAATTAGATTAGATCACATAATGTAACATTAGGACCAATATACAAGATCAGGACCGTTAGGCCTATAATTAAATGCACACAGAGGTTGAACCACGATTTTAAGTCATCCATGGGCGCACTGGTGTCGAGGCGGACTAAGAACGAATAGGATACTAGGAATAGTCTAGGATATATAGACAATATCTAAGTATAATTTGGTCATGGTCAGGTGGCGAATGTAAGAAGGTTGAGAAGTTTAATGGGCATTTTAGGTGATGGATACAATTTTGTAGTGGGTATAATATGCTTACGAAGCTTGTGCCCATTAAGGGAATCGAGACTTAGGCCCTTATATGTGCTTGGTAGCGTTTGGAAGTTTTGCGACTGCACAGGCAAAAGCGTTCTTAGTCGAAGACGTCATATAGGCCTATTTGAAATGAATCAAAGACAATAATATTGCAGTGGTCGATATGAGCAGAATTCATATTTAGTAATGTTAGGCCTAAATAATCTGACGAACCTATAACCGATACTCGCCATTCGGACAACCCACAAACTGTGTGAAACAGGAATCAGATGGTCGATTACTGCAGCAAAAGTAGGCCTACATTTAGGTGTCAGATGGGTCTTCTCTTTTAGGTGGCCGATCTCATATATTTTAGGTGGGGGATCTCAAATCTAAGATATCAGATCTCAGATTCTGCTGAATTTAACCACTGGACGTAAACCATAAGTCTATACAAGCGCAAGCAAAACTAAATGGTGTTTTATAGCATTGTATATTGTATTGTATTGTACATTCGTTTATTCATAATTAAATATTGCTGTCAGAAAGCAACAACTTATATAGCTAAGCGATTCATGAGTATCTACACTGTTATATCGAATAGAAGCATCGGGTCTCTCCCATTGCAAGATCTATTTTAGTATAGGATGGATTAAGTTAATGCTAGCAGTGTCGTGGTCTACGCGGGTGCATGCATCAAGGGAAGAAAACCGACGCGTCAACAAGCTTGTTTACAACGCACGGAAAATTCTGCAGCAAGCTGTCAACATTAATTCGTTGCATGCAACAAGGATATACGTGTTCAGTAGGACTTTCCAGGGAAAAGTACAGTGACGTCACAGAACGTTCTGGAATCCGGGAGAACTCTATATAAGATAGACCTGATGTACATTAAGGGCCTTTTGACGAAGATTTGTAAACGTTGAAACATTGATCGTATAACGTTCAATCGAGACCAGCCAACCTGTGTGCTGTCTACGATTGTGATATTTGATAGACGAGTTGACTTACTCTACACTTAATCGACTTTATTTTTAAATAAAGATCTTTTAATAGTTCCTTCGTTGGTTCGTCGTTGCGATCGAAGGAGTCGACCGCGACATTATTGGTGTCAGAAGTGGGATCATCGGTGTTGGATCCGGTGAAGAAGACGCGAGCCGGCGGAGGAACGGAAGGAGAAGGAAGAAAGGGAGGAAAAGAGGAGAGAGGAAGAAAAGAAAGAACAAAGGGAGAAGGAAGAAAGAGAAAGGGAGGAACGGAAGGAGAAGGAAGAAAGAGAAAGGGAGGAACGGAAGGAGAAGGAAGAAAGAGAAAGGGAGGAACGGAAGGAGAAGGAAGAAAGGGAGGAAAAGAGGAGAGAGGAAGAAAAGAAGGAACGGAAAGAGAAAGAAGAAAGAGAAAAGAAGGAACGGAAAGAGAAAGAAGAAAGGGAGAGGAAGGAAAAGCAGGAAGAACGAAATGTTAGAGATTCTTTAGCAAGTCGTACTAAGCATTATAGTGATGCCCTTAAGAATATTCTTTGGAAATTTCCTTCCGACCCTATAGAAATTCCAGGTTTCTTTGATCACTTGGATGGTTTGTTTAATGTGTATGAGGTGGATGAAGATGTTAGAGCAAAATTATTGCTAGCCATTTTAAGTGAAAGAGCTAAGGCATTAACCATGCGCCTTACTGAGGCACAGCTCCATGATTACAAATTCCTGAAGGAGTTTTTGCTAAGGGAGTTTAAGATAAGCCCTTCAAATCTTAGAGCCCGATTTTGGTCGTTGCACAAAGCATCGGACGAATCATTTACGATCTATTCATCCAAATTGCGTGTGGCTCTTATGTATTATTTGAAAAGTAGAAAGATAACTGATGAGTTTGATAAACTTGTAAGTTTATTGGTTGCGGATCGGATTAAGGAGTCCTTGTCGAAGGCTTGTTTAGATTATATCTTGGCCCAAGAAAAAGAGGAGTGGTTGAGCTGTGAAGACATAGCTAATGCGGCTGACATTTATGTAGCGTCGCATGATGGTGGGAATGACTTAGTATGCCGTAGTCATCCGACACCGAAGTATAACAATTGGATGAGAGGTCAACCACATGTTCAAGTCAATAACCAGACAGCTCAACCCAAGTCTCCCAAACCGGAAATAAGGGGTGAAACCAAGATAGGTGCGAGGGTGTCTCAGGAGGAGGCCAAGGTAAAGGGTCTCTGTTTCCTATGTCATCAGAAGGGTCATAGGGCAAGGGAGTGCCAGACCAAACCAAGTTCTAAAAAGGTGAGTACTTGTATATCTGGGAACCCAACTGAAGAAGTGACCGACTTATTTGTTGAGAAGGTCAACGTGTTGCATGAGATACCTGAACAGGTAAAGCAAGGGAATTTATTGGATAATTCTAAACCAATAGGGTTGGAAACTGCTGTAAGGGTATACGAGAATAGTATTGATGGATTACACGAGAGGTCGTATATCAATGTACAGATTGAAGATCTCCCTTCTCAGCCAGCATTATCTGATTCAGGAGCAGAAATTTGTTGTATTGATAAGAAATTAATTGAGTCACTAAACTTACCCGTGATTAAACGGATTAATATAATTGGTTTTCAGGGAGAAGGATGTAAGGCAGATGTAGTATACCTACAAATGAAATTAGCTAATTCAATGGAAGGAACGACGAACATTGCGCCATCTTTGTGCGTCATGTTCGCTGTAGTCCCTGAACTAAATGAACGGGTTATTTTGACACCCCATGTTGTGGACCTATTAAGGGATAGTTCGCAATATGTAGTGATGGTAGCTGGCGTAGATCGATGTGTACAAATAAATAAAGGGGCAGAAGAAGATAACTTAGAAGTTAACAGCAACGAATCCTTGCCGTCAGAAGTGAATGAATATTCTCAGGAGCAACTAGTTGATGATTCAGATAATTTTCTTGATGTTGAGTCAACAGAGTTCAAGTCTGATGAGGGAGTAGCGAATAATGATACTTTATTGCGTGAGCAACAGAATTGTCACAATCTTATATCTTGCTGGCAACAAGCGAGACAGAATAAAAATAATTTCTTTATAGATAATAACCTCCTGTACCACAAAGGGGAAATTATGGGACATAAGGTTAATCAATTATGTTTACCGGAAGATAGAATCGAGGTTGTCTTGCGAGTAGCACACGATGCCCCATGTGCTGGACACATGGCTTTTAAGGCAACGAGAGCCAGGATCAAATTAAACTTTTGGTTTCCAAGAATGGATGAGAGGATTCGCGAATATTGTGCGTCTTGTCAAATTTGTCAACTAAGAACTCCAGTTAAAGTGGCAGATCGAGTCCCGATCACTCCTATTCCGAGGGCGGATGAACTCTGTTTTAACCATCTAAATATGGATTGTATTGGCCCTATGGTAGTGACTGGAGAATCCAACAAATCGAAACCCCAGTACAATTATGCTCTGGTTCTGGTGGACAAATTTTCTCGTTGGCCGATGGCGTATCCTCTTAGATCGCTGAATGCAAAGGGAGTTTGTGAAGCTCTGTTGCAAGTTTTTACAACTTTTTCTATTCCAAGGATCATCAGTTCTGATTGTGGTACCAACTTTACCAGTCGTTTGACGAAAGAATTCTTGCGGCGAATGGGTTGTAGTCCCAGATTTAATACCCCTGGACATCCTGAGGCAGCTGGATTGGTTGAAAGATGCAACCAAAGCTTGAAAACCATGATCTTTAAGCTTGCTCAATCTGATCCTCGTGGATGGCACCAATTGTTACCGTTTGTTCTGTGGAGCCTTAGAGAAAAACCTTCAGGCACGACTCATATTTCGCCATTCACTATGGTTTATGGAACTCTTCCTCGGGGTCCACTTAGTGTGTTGAAGGAATCGTGGGCTGGCGAACGAAAAGTACCTCTTAACTTAGGTAAATCACCCGAAGAGTATCTCCAATCACTGAAGGAAAACCTTGAATTCGCGAAAGTTTATGCAGATTACTATAGTGATATAGAAACAAAGCGGTATGCAGATTATTATAACTTGCGTAGTACTGACAGAAAATACGAAGTTGGAGATAAAGTAGCAGTATTAGCACCAGATTTTGGTAGTTCTAAATTTTATAGTCGATGGCAAGGACCTGCTACCGTAGTCAAGGTTAAATCCCCATATTCTTATATAGTAGAAATAGAGGGAAAACAAAGACATTTACACGCAAATAAGATCAAGCGATACCATGAACGACTCGAACAAGCGATGATCAATAGCTGTTCAGTAATTGTTGATCAAGATGAAGAATTTGGTATAGTAGAGGTTGTAGATCAGGAAGAACGTGAACAAATAAGCCCGAGTAAGCGAATTGATCCTCTGATTATAGCGCATCTTTCGCAAGAGGAACAGAAGCAACTTTTTGAAATTTTGGATCGGCACACGGCAGTATTTGTGGATAAACCTGGGTATTGTCCAGTATTAGAACATGAAATTAAGATAACTCATGATTTCACTCCTAAGCGTTTAAGGGCATATAAAGTACCTGAGCTACTTAAACCTGAAGTACAACGCCAGATAGAAGAAATGTTGGCATTAGACATCATTCGACCATCGAAAAGTGAAATGGCCAGTCCGGTAGTTTGCGTTTTAAAGGGACCCAAAGGTCAAAATGGCGTTCGATTGGCAATTGATTATCGCCATGTTAACAAATATTCTCTAGGTGATTGTTACCCGACCCCAGACATTGCTGACATCTTACAAAAGGTGGGACGGGCAAAGTTTATTAGTGTTTTCGACGCGAAATCGGGGTATTGGCAAATTCCAGTTCGGAAAGAACATCGATGGCTTACGGCATTCGTATGTGATGCAGGACTTTTTGAGTTCACAAGAATGCCGTTTGGACTCAAGTCCGCTAGCAATACCTTTATTCGTGCTATGACCCAAGTTTTACATCCAGTGCGAAGTTTTACCGAACCATTCGTCGATGATATGGCAGTGGTTTCAATGAATTGGAATGACCATTTAGAACATCTAGAGAAATTCTTGCAAACTATTGAGGAAGCAGGACTCACTTTGAATTTAAGAAAATGTAATTTTGCACAAAACAAAATAAAGTTTGTTGGCCATATAGTAGGGTCAGGTTGTATTGAACCTGATCCAGGTAAGATCGCTACGATCAATGATATCCATCCTCCAACAACAAAGAAAGAAGTTAGAAAGGTTATGGGTTTTTTCAGTTACTTTCGAAATTTTATACCTGCTTTAGCTGAAAAAGCACGGGTAATAACTGATTTGACACGAGATAACATACCTACGAAGGTGCCTTGGGAGCAAAAGCATCAAGAAGCACTAGATAAGTTAAAGGATGATCTCAGTAAAGCTACACAGTTGCATACCATTGATTTCACTAAGGAATTTGGTTTAAGTGTTGACGCAAGTGCCACCGCGGTCGGGTGTTGCTTGTTTCAGTGGACCGAAGAAGGTCAAGAAAAACCAATTGCTTTTGCTAGCCTTAAACTTACAGATACACAGATGCATTGGTCTACAATTGAGAGAGAGGCTTTCGCAGTAATTTGGGCACTTAAACGATTCAAGTCATGGATATTCTTATCAAAGATAATCATTTATTCAGATCATAATCCTTTGTCTTATCTCACAGATGCAAGCCCTAAGAGTGCGAAACTGACTCGTTGGGCGTTAGCATTGCAAGAGTTTAACGTGGACTTTCGATATCGTCCTGGACGTCAGAACACGGTGGCTGATTTCCTCTCTCGGTTGTGACTCGGATGGTGAAGGGGGGAAATGGCCCGACACACAAGGATCGAGCCCGCAAATTGTATAGATAAATTGACTAACTGATGTGTTTTGTTTTGTTTGTATATGCTGTGTCGAGATGGAGTCTGGAGGCCCGGCTTGATTGTGATGACCCGTTCGGGATGGTGCTGAAGACGTGTCATCATCTGAGGGCGGAGGGAATGTCGTGGTCTACGCGGGTGCATGCATCAAGGGAAGAAAACCGACGCGTCAACAAGCTTGTTTACAACGCACGGAAAATTCTGCAGCAAGCTGTCAACATTAATTCGTTGCATGCAACAAGGATATACGTGTTCAGTAGGACTTTCCAGGGAAAAGTACAGTGACGTCACAGAACGTTCTGGAATCCGGGAGAACTCTATATAAGATAGACCTGATGTACATTAAGGGCCTTTTGACGAAGATTTGTAAACGTTGAAACATTGATCGTATAACGTTCAATCGAGACCAGCCAACCTGTGTGCTGTCTACGATTGTGATATTTGATAGACGAGTTGACTTACTCTACACTTAATCGACTTTATTTTTAAATAAAGATCTTTTAATAGTTCCTTCGTTGGTTCGTCGTTGCGATCGAAGGAGTCGACCGCGACAAGCAGTATACGATAAGAGTTTTCTAATCAACCGTGCACATGCTGCGCAGCTATATAAACTGCTTGCTAAGGTCCCTCAAGAAGAGGCAATTAATAAATGCCTTTGAACAGCATTATAATCTGTCACAAATATGGTGCTGCCAATATCTAACTATGGAGCCATCCTAACGAGTAAATCTCGTTATTTACACTTCTCTTTGCTAAACCGATTTGTTAACGTGCTTTGTTGCTTGTTAAAAAAGGCTATGCGACAAAGTCCACAACATCTAGTCTCTTCGTATCATATGATTCGTCCGATACATCCGAATCATGATCCTCCTCCTCTTCAAGATGTTCTCTCGATCTGGTTTGCTCTGAGTTTCTTTCGACTTCTGTAACATCGCCACTCTGCAGCCAGTCACATCTCGGAGGGCTGTACATTTCCTCGGTGAAGCACTGGCGACGGCGTCCTTCGCTGCTCGGGCTCTCGGCGCCTGTGTACTGCGGCGCCGCAGTCGAGACCTTCCCGCGCTTGCGCTGAGCGCATGTGCGAAGCTGACACCGACACGTGGCACTCGATGGTTGGTCAAATTCCTCTTTCTTATATTTTACTCGACGATTCTGAAACCAGATTTTGACTTGTTTCTCGGTCAGATGAAGAGAATTGGCGATTTCGATTCGGCGTAGTCGTGACAGATACATACTCGAGCGAAACTCCCTTTCCAGTTCGAGAAGCTGGCGACTGTTGAAGGCCGTGCGAAGACGCTTGACGCCGGAATTGTCATCGGAATCGTCATGATCCACGTGATCGTTCGACGATGACGTCACAAAAACTGTAATATAAGTTCCAAAATTAAAGCAGGTTCGAAAGTAAAAGCAGGTTCGATAATAAAAGCTAAAGGCCCAAAAAAATAGTCTGATATAAAACCAAAACCTATGTATGGCCTTTCTTAGGCCTATACCAGCGTTTGCTGTAGTGGGTCCCACGATCTGGAATGACCTTGCCCATCTGCTCAGGGCCAAACTAATGACTGGCTTTTCCTCATCGGTCTCACGTTCCCTAAAGGCATTTCTGTTTCAAACAATTTTTTGGCGCATTCGTTGACCTTTTTGACGTTTCTTCAAAATTTGGGGAGGGGAACAACTGTATGGTGTGTCCCCCACTGTTAAAGGAGGGGGTCTTGTCCCCTCGACCCCTCGGGATTGCCGCCCATGGCTACTTGTATGGCTTATTTAGTAATTTATACGCACAGTCCTGTGTATACATAAGCCTATATATGCGGGATACGGAAATTTCGCCCCCGGAAGAATCGCCCCGGAAGATTCGCCCCCGACATTTCGCCCCCAGGAAGATTCGCCCCCCGGAAGTTTCGCCTCCGGGATCTATGATGAAAATGTAACTAAGACTAGAAGCTGGATCGACGGGGGCGAAACTTCCGGGGGGGGGGCGAAATATCGGGGGCGAATCTTCCGGGTGCTAAAAGTCCTAGAACCAAGCCTATGCATATACTAATAATTACCTACGTGATATATTCGGGCATATATGAGTAGGCTGTGTACACGGGCGGCGATCCCGGGGGTCGAGGGGGACAAGACCCCCACCTTTAACAGTGGGGGGACACGCCATACATCGGCCCCCTCCCAAATTTTGAAGAAACACTAAAAAGGTCATAAAATTCTTTCGCACGTGAGCGCGAAAAATTTTGTTCGACCTCTTTTTTTGACCAGATCAGTTCAAAACTCTTTTGACCAAATCAGTTCAAAAATGTGTTCCCCCCCCACCTGTCAAACAAGATCGCCGCCAATGGCTGTGTAGCAGCCTTATGCATTTTAACCTGTTTATAAGACGCATAAATATGCAGTTGTGCAATGATAAGCCTACGTCTGACAGATGCATGCCTAAGACACAGAATGCCATAATTGTCTCCCATACCTTTGTGGTTGATTTTCGAGTCGTGTGTTGTTATCCCCGCATCGTTTGATACGGTCTCGTCTATTTTTTGCTGCCCAAGTGCATCATGACCTCGACCGTTTCTCGTCACAGTCGCATCGCCATTGACGACCTCCGTCTTCAGCCTCGACCCTGACACTTTCGAGCTCACGTACTGGAGGCTGATGGCCGGCACCGAACCCTCTGCGCTGTGCTGCGTCTCCGCACTAAGCCTCGTCAGACAATACGTGCAGAGGCAAGGAGACAGCGACAAAGGCCCTAAGCCCACCTTCTGATGAAATGCGACGCCCACCTGTTGGCGCAGGGCTTCCACCTGTTGATTGATGGCGTCACCATGACGACTGATGACGTTCGTCGGACGTCGTGACGTCAGAGCGTGCAGATCGAAAGGGTAGAAGAACCGTGCGCCGTTCTCGCGAGGCACCGCAGCAGGAAGCTGTATACCGAGCAACTGTGGCGCCACTGGTGGCTGCGGATGGCAACGTTTATCGTCACGTGGTGGTTGTGCATCGCTGAAGATGAGCGAGTCGACGTAGAACGAGCGTGACGTCATTTCCGCCCCCACAAAGTCAATCAGTACAGGCAGCGAAGAGGGAATTAGACAAAGTCTTTAGTTTCTATACGTTGATGATGTTAGTCTATAAGTGTCCTTGATAGAATCGCGCATATTTGTATAACTGTAGGTTAAGAAGGAATGTAGATTAGCTAAATTCACAAACACCTTGCTTAGCAACATCCAGGCATCGAAACAGACTCAATACCCGTCGCTTCCAATTATGCCTCGGATGCTGAGCTGCCGTTTAAATAGATGCCTGCAGACATTGTCCGCAGACCATCATTGTCTTTCTTCTTCGCTCAGGCTTTACATAATTCTTCCGTCAATCACGAACAGTTCAGTGGACTCAGTCCACGCAATCGCTTGAGGAATAATCCTCCAGGAAGGATGCCTAGAAAAGAGGCGGAGCCGACGCGCTTCAGCCAATAACAGCGCCACAGAGGCGGGTCATCATGCAAAGGTAAGCCAATCATCGATCGAAATCAGCGCCGCAGGGAAGTATCCATGCAAGCATAACGGTAACGGCGCCCAATTACCGGTGTGATGCGAATAAATCTGCAGTATACTAGCACTAATTATTACCTTGCTCCTGCTGCTGCAGCTGTTTGAAAGATAACAAGCTTTCCGCCGACCATATGTCGATCCAAGGCCTCACTTATAAGATGCTTATAGGTCTTGCGATTGAGACCTACAGGCAATAAACGTGATCACAAAAGCCCCCGAAGTGCCGCAAGCCAATGGGAGGAACACACGAATGAACTAATTTGAGTCTGAATCTTAGATAATAACATAATGTGTATCCTCAAACATTAGGGTATTTCGGCAAATTATAGCCTATAATCTGCTGCGACTTACTTCGTTTCGAAACTGTAAGGTGCATGCACGATATACCAGCCCCATATACATGCCATATATACGCTGTAATCAAACGGTATGATCTAACTGCCTCCATATGGTAATAACAGTTCGATTGAGAATTGGTGTTTTATATTTTATCTTTCGCTCAAACGATCCACGCATGCAGCATATTTAGGCTGAATGGAGTCGACTGACTGCACGGCAAGTGCTGTGTAACAGCATATTGTTTTTACTAGAATTCGCCTCAGGTCTTTTAGTATAGGCCTAAATAATTTGCGAGTTAAGGTTTCAGCAACCACTATACTTAAGGACTTGCATCCTCTACGTTTCTAGGGTGACCTATAGGCTATATTACTATGCTGACAAGAGGAAAATCGAAAAGAAATTCTAGGATTGGACAACAGTGGCCTATATAGATATGGGGGCGGGAGATGGTTGAATGGTAACACGCTGGTACGAAGATCAGAAGGACGCGGGTTCGATACCCGCTAGCCCCACAAGGTAGACTCAGCCTTCCATTCCTTATGTGGCGACGGTAAAATTAGCAGTATACGACAGGCGGACGCCTTGCATGCAGGCTGCCATCCATGGTTAAATTCGAGTGTCATGTATATAGTCAAGTCCTATAAATAGGACTTTTCATAGCTATAGGAATCGAAGAAACTTTTGTAATCTGTTTTCCAACCATGGCACCAACTTACGCTCAGATATAAATGTCGCATAATTAGCTATATTGTCGCAGGTTTTCTGAGACTTTTCTCTACACTGAAGTCATGCATGCACGAATAGTCTTATTGTAGCATCAGCTGTAAACCGTCCAAATCGGTGGAACTTTACACGAATAAAGAATGCCGTTCTTCACATGCAGACGCGGTTGCAGGAGATGCCCACCATCTGCGAGGGACTTCTGGGTAGTGGGCTTCGTGTGCTGCTGCGAGCCTCGTCGCCCGTCATTGCTCCTCCTCTTCGATGCTATATACGTATAAATGCAGTCCAGGAACTCCGAACAGTGTGAACACGGTGTGTATACTATCAGCTATCATGAATGGGAATCCGTCGGTTGGCTCTGCGTGCCTGCGGAAGTTCACCAGTGGGGACTCTTCTAGTAAGTTATCTTAGTACTGTTTACTTGATTAACGTTTTGTTCTTGCCACAGTAGATTGGGTTTACCAATAAGGAGCATAACCCCTGAAACGAAATGGAGTCTATTGATTTAGTTAGCGATTATATGTAAATAAATATCAGGTTCGTAAAGGTTTCCATCTATGTATACAAGCTAGTCAAATTTTACTTAATTTGTTTTAATAAGTACATCATACATACATAAAAGCAATGCATCCCACATAGAAGAAGAAGAGGAGCAGTCTCTTAAGCCCTGATGCAGCCATGGTATGAAGTGTTAGTGACTTCATTTCCCTAGCCTCGG
Source organism: Allolobophora icterica (assembly GCA_963556255.1). NCBI lineage: Eukaryota > Metazoa > Annelida > Clitellata > Crassiclitellata > Lumbricidae > Allolobophora > Allolobophora icterica. Next base: position 35,543,181 of record OY744610.1, on the reverse strand, counting down.
CATATGAGGGCGGGTGACCAATCCTTTCCCTCGTCATCTCATCTTCCCACCGGCAGTGTACGTTCAGTGTACTCGTTATAAGCTGAGTTGGCTAGGGGGAGCTGGTGGAGCAGAAATCTCGACCCAAATTTCTGCCTTGGCGGGGATTCGAACTCCCGACCTCTCAGTTGACAGTCCAGCACGCTAACCACTATACACTATCGAACACCCCACCTATATGGACAATTGCATTAAACTGAGTTTACATTTTACAGTACGCCTATCCAGTCAATGGCCCTATAATTCGTCTTTATGTCAAGCCGAACCCTACGCAGGTCAATCGTGTCTAGGCCCGCAGAGATAGCATCTGCACGTCATTGTTTGCTTAACTAGGCGTAACCTGAACACGTGTCCAGCCAATTTCACCCTTAATTAAGTCGCCCCGCCGGGGTCCGGTCGTCGGGGCGTCAAAAGCCACTCAATTTGCGCCACCGAAATCGGTCAAGCCCCGCTCCCGCCCGACTGGACAAAATGACCTCTGGTCTGACGCTAACGCGGGCTGGCGAGTGCACTCAGGGTGGCGCCGCTCAATATGGCACCGATGAGGACGGACCGACCGGCAGGCGGGCCTGCCCAGGACCTGACGCCGTTGCCATCGTCGCCCGTTGGGGGGAGGGCGAGTGCCGAGCGGTCGCCGCGAGTGCCACTATGCCAAACATGGCCATCCAACGGACAATGAAATTCGCGACATACATGGACTTTATGGGAGAATTACGGATATATGTATATATGTATATATATATGTATATATATGTATATATATACATATATGCATATATATATATATATATATATATTACTTCCATAAAGTAGGCTTACGTGCAGAGTCAAGTTGAGTGACTTCGTAATCATTATGCAAACGACTCATTCGGACGATTTAATTTTCGTCAAGATTTATTTAAGACAGATGGGTGAATACGCAACACAGACCGTCTACAATGTACATGCTCGAGGGGATTCCTTATAACCGTATACTTCAACATGCACGCGTGTATATATATATATATATATATATATATATATATATATATATATATATATATACGGAGGGAGGGAGAGAGGGAGGATTTGAGAGAGACAGAGACAGACAGACAGACAGACAGACAGACAGACAGACAGACAGACAGACAGACAGATACAGAGACAGAAAGAGAGACAGAGACAGAGACAGAGAGGCTGCAGCATCTCCATGAACACAATGTTTCAGCTTTTTACATGCCACATGACATAATTATAGACTTCATTGTTTGCCTTACGTCAACATATTCGTGTGTTAAGTAGGCCAGCGTCGTTGCAGAGAGGCGCCCTGTATACGTCGAAAGTGAGGAACGCACCGTCATTATTATAGTCGTGTCAACGTATCCATGGAAGCGAGAAAAAAGTCTCCTCGTTCCCCGATTATCGACATACACTATCTATTATACGAAGTCACGTTGATCTTCGCTTAATTATCAAGTAGTTATCTCGTTGTTCGGCACGCAGTCCGTCAACCGATGAATTTCACTCACATAAATCAGAGCGAACATTCAGCGTATGCAGTGACGAATGGCCATGGCAGAAACAGAGGTCTTAATCGCTAATAAATTCACGCGTGTCTTTGGGTGCATCGTGTTGGCCTACCCTCGCCTGCAGCCTCTGTGGGTATATACGACGGCGAGACGGTTAGATGCGTGACACGTCCGATAGGGAGCGGCGCATTAAACGATGTAATTGCGGGGTGGCTAAACACGCAAAGCAGCGCCGACAGCGAGAAATAATGGGGAGGAAAAGTTTTAACGAATGTTCGTTAATTGATAAATTGCCCGTTATGGGACTAAGATTGCGGCTTTCGTTAGCGATCGGCATGTTGATGGATCGTCTGAGTCCGTGGCGGGGTTTTGCCGGCGACGGCAGGGCACCTGTTCCACGCGGGGCCGTGACCCGACCGTGGGCCGAGCCTCTGCAACCTGCCGAGTCGAGAGGTGTCTGGCCGTGGCCCGATCGTCGACCGTGTCAGGTCGGCGGGTGAAAAGGTGATTTATGGCGGTAAAGACGATGTCAACGCGCTGGTCAACGGTCACAATGCGGAATGACACTCAGTAGCCGCTGACCGCTGGTCAGCGAGGTCGCCGCTCGCGCGAATCGCTTGTCGGCACAGGTCGTTTGACTTGTCCACTTGCGTCGCTGACCGCCTAGTGGCCCACGAACTATGAATATTTTAGCCCCGCGGGGCATGCAGCCAGTGCAGTACGGATTAAGACATCCTGCGTGGCACTGATGAGAAGATAAGCGTCACACTTTCGTACACGATGCCTTCTCTCCGCCTCTGCAGCTCGCCTTGCATGGAGGGCTCATGCCGAGTGCAGTGACATCTAAAAAGCTCTTCGAATGAAGCGCCCCAAGGCTTAAACGAAATCCCTATTATGCCGCACATAGGCCTAATGCTTGATAACACTTAATCTAATGACTTCTTGGTGTCCAATGCTCATCAAACGATCGCTGCATGGCGCGTCTTTCAGTAACATTGCGCCCGTATAATAGGAGCTTCATATTGAGCTCTTATTGCAGCATTTACCAGACTAATCAGTGCCAAATCTTTATTACATCCTAAAGCCACATTTGTCATGCAGTTCAATCTATACGATTTTCACTGATATTCTTTCCATGAATGAAAAAATTCTTTGTGAAACTCTTAGGTTCAAAGCTAATGGCACTTGCACACTGCTTTATACCTTCTTCTCTGATTCCATGGAACCAACTCCGCCGAGACACTTGTTAGTCGACATTATCTAAGGCCTGTGAATATTTGTAGACTATAATTAGACTAATTGTTTTCTAACAATGTGATTTTCTATAGGCCTATTCGCTATTCGTATATAGGCTACAGGTACTGTTATTTGTAAAAGTGTGAGAGTTATCTCGCATTATTGTCAGTGATGGGCAATAGTTAACTAAAAAGTTGATAACTTTTAGTTTAACTACAAATATTTAATTAAGGATGAAGTTTAACTAAATAAAAATAGTTTAGTTAAAACCATAGTTTAACAACAAAATTTTAGTTGCTAACTAAAAAGCTTAACTAAAAAAATCAGCAATACGCAACTATTTTCCGCAATGAACATTGAACACTATCAACAACTCAATGCGAAACTTATTGATTAACACTGCATGGTTTTAGCATTGTTTTCAAATTCATACACTACTTACAGTAAGCCTGTAACTGTATGCTAGTCTGCTAGAAGAGTACATTGCATAGTTTGCAGGTGAAATTGTCATTGACGCTTAATGACGTTAATGAAGTTAATAATGACGCATTATTAACTTCTGTTATTGTGAAAATGTCTGTCGTAAAAAGTTGGAAAAAGTTTAACTACTTTTTTTAGTTTAGTTAACTACTTTCCAAAATTAGTTGCCAACTTTAGTTAAACTATATTTTTTAGTTGGAAAATAGTTTTAGTTTAACTAAGAAAAATAGTTGTGCCATAGTTGTGCCCATCACTGGTTATTGTAAATATCATCTACACATAGCCTAAATATAGGCCCAATTTGTCGATTTCATTAGTGAATGCTAAATGGTTATATAAACAACTATAGGCTGCGAAATCGATAATGGTTATAATCACACTGAGTGCTTAATTTAACACTCAATATGATTATACCCATTAACCATTGACTAATGAAATTTAGAAGTATGGACTATTATACTAGTCTTAGTAACTTATAGCGCCCAAGCGGCGTTCACATCACCTACGTGTAAGTGTAACCTCAATTATACAGCGAGTAGGCCTATAGGCTTATAGTTTGTGTCTTCTATTATAGCGACCGCAGAGAAGATAAATTATAGGCATGCGTGCACTGTAGGCATATACCCGCTGCTCTGCCTTCCTAAAACTATCTCTTCAATCTTCATTATTTTCTAAAGACAAACATGCAAATCTATTAAACTTGAATTCATTTATGACATCCTGACAGCAAGTCACATGCATCCATATCGCTTAGGCGATATAATAAAATAACAAAAATATTGCCTAGTATAGGCCTAGTGTCTGCGTATATTTGATTTTAAAAAGTGCTATGTAAATAAGTGTAGGCCTATGACTACGCCAGGCCGCTAAGTAAAAGAATAGCCATCATCATCGTTTAATTAAATACGGTGACACCAATTGTTATTAGCTCAACGTATAGGTCTACATACAATTCAACTTTCAATAACGCGATGACAATAGAATTTATTGCGCAATTGCGTGTTGGATTAAAGATGCTGTGCAGACAATGCAGGCTGGGAATCGTAGAAAAAAGACTTGGGTTGAACAGTTTTCAAACTGGTGTCAACGAAATTTGAAAGCAACTGATTTCGACTCGAATCAAAATCAATTCCTTTGTTGAGAAAATTCAAAAATGCATACACGCGTGCCTTGCGCTCGGCCTCTCGGGGTGATTTTGTTGTCCCCGATGCTGTGGCGCAGGGTATGGGGCATTCTCCGTGGTGGGTCCAACCGTCTGGAATGACCTCCTCTCTCGCTTCGCTCCTCCCCTCCCTATAGGGACCTCTCAGGCAGGGTTTCCGTTAACGCCCGAATGGCCTTTTTTACGTCCGTAATAAATGTCCAAAACGTCAAAAAATTTCGGGCTAGACGTAAGTAAAATTCCAGTGGTGAGTTGCAAACGTCCATTTGTTTATCGTCGGACGTTACGCGCCAAGCACTAAGCATATATAGTATAGGCCGTATACACAATGAACAATAGGCCTGTATACGAAAATGAGACGAGTGCGCTGTATACCGGCCAAATAAAAAACCAAACTTAATGTGATTTAGTGTCTGACATTATTACATTTTTCTGTTTGTTGGTACATTAATGTATACTATTGTTTTTGTCGTATACAAACTTTAGTTGGAACTTGAAAATGCTGTTTTAAATATTGATAATAAAGGTGTGTGATTGTGTATTCTGCTATGTCATATACGCTCGGTGTAGCAATTTCAGATTACCCCTACTTCACATTAACCCCTCCCCGGAAACTTGAAATCGCGTTCAGATTACCGGGGGTAATCTGAAATCGATTTCAGGTTACCCCCGGTGTAACTTCAAATCGATTTCTGATTACCCGTACGATTTCAGATTACCCCCTTAAATTAATGGGGCCAATTTCTCGACTATCTCACATAATACTAATTGTTAATATTTACAACTAAACTCTCAATAATCCCTAGTGCTTGATGTACGATAACCTATCTATCTCTCTCTATAGGCCTATATATAGTTCACAATTACATCAACTAAGTTGTATCCTTGTAGAGACTATCTTGTTTGTATGTAATATGTCAGGCACTTTGAACCAGCGTACGAATTAACATTTCTGTGACATTTTTCAGACATTGCGACTAGCTTTCAATCTTGCAACGTTTCACGTGTTTTATTCAATAAAAGTATCATGAGTTGTAAGCATAAGGCTTTATCATAATTATTAGCTAAATCAAATAGGGGGTAATGTGAACAGCACAACTGATCATGAGGAGGTTGGAAACGACCTCTGTGGGAGTGTGCAATGAAGACTTAAATGGGGGTCCTAAGAAAGACTAGGGGGTTGAACCCCCAACTTCCCCGCCAATCCCTACCCTGATGTTGTGTATCAAAGTCGTGAATCTGATGATTAGCGTCGCCCTCCTCCTTTATTCAGGCTTGCGACCGGCACTCCCACAGTACGAGCAGTGGTGGAGTTGTAAGCACTGGTCCATCTTTAGGCCTACTTATAGAGTGGCTGGACGACATCAGAGATTACAGTAATGCTCACGCCGAGTCTATTGCCATCGGCCAGAAGCGAATGGAGAAACATAACGAGGCGTGTGCACGGTCGCCGCCAACGGGCGATGAGCCCATGGACTTAAAAAAGATGCACATTGTTTAAATTGTTATCCTAGTCTTAGCAAACCACAGACCTTCAGACGGGTTCTTTCATTACCTCGTTATCTAGTCCCATAGTAGGCCTATAGAGTGCACTCTATAAAGACAAAAGGAATTAAGATAACTTGTGGCAAACCAAACAAATGGACAGAATACATTACACACGTCCCTCCGCCGCCGGGCTTTGTCTCTGCTAAATGCTACTGCAGAGTCTGTTAATTGACACGCTTTACACTTCGCACGACGCCTGTCGACAGCTTATAGACATAGGAAACCATAGAGAGGAAGCCGGGCATTAAGAAGATGGCGTTGACGCCTTGATAACACGTTGTCAGAATCAGCTTAAAAACGAACCTAAAGCGAAACGTGCGGATAATTATCTCAAGCGACCCGAACGCATACAATAGGAGGCGTTGTGATGGGCTGGATATGTGGTTCATCTCCCTTTGTCGCTGAGTCCCGTTTTTCTGGTTTTAATTACTGGCGAACAGAAGAACGCGTCTATTCCGCATACATCCATTGAGCTCAAATCTACTGTTTGGACGAGTCACGTACGCGTGACACCCTCATCGACAATAAACTTGCGGAAACGTTACCCACAAAGCAAAAAGAATGGTCTGCACATGTGCGGCATTTCACGCCGCATGTATACACGATTATTTTTATTTTGCACTAAAAGTGCAACACGTGTCATTTTCCTCTCTAATTAGATAATTTCGAATTGCTGCAAGAGACCTGCGAAGTGCCGCAGTATAACATCTGCCGACAGTAATCGTTTATTGTCTCGAAACTGTGGCAGACGGAATCGGAACACTTCAACAATCAGTGCTATAGTATCCGCCTAAATCACAGAAAATTCCGGTATGCAATCTTCAAGTAATTTTCTTAATGCCAGCTTGTACGCAAGACAGGAAATAGCCTGAACACATGCACTATACATGTATACGGCCTCTACACCTGCATGATACTTCGTGGAATGTCTGAATGTCGTGTACGCCACGGTATTTCCATGCTGCAAAGAATTCTCAACCATCCGAAATACGCTACTGTTCGTATAGCCTAACTGATTACGGTTTCGAAAAAAAATACGAAATCGAGAGTCAGCCATGGACCATGGGTATGAAATGTTGGCGACTTCATTTTCTTATATATATCCTCGTCTTATGAGGGCTTGAACCTCTGACCTCTCGGTTGACAGTCCAGCACGCTAACCACTAGACTATATATCGCGCACTCAAAAAACAAACTGTTCAATCAATTCGTTCGTGAATAATTATGGCGTAAGCTTATATAAAATAAACCAGCACGCCAAGTCATCACCCGCCGGTTGAAAGACACCCGCTTCATAATCAAATAACGAGCATTTGCACCAAGTACATTCAAGAACGACAATCGATTAGAGTCTTTGTACGGACCATGACGTCCAAGTGCGAAGTGTATTATCGAGCGAAGACGACAATAGTCGAATGAAAAGCCGGTGCCAATTCGTTAAATGCACGGCATACAACTCGCGAGACTTCATCGACGGACTAGCGTTGTCTATTGAAACGGAACGACAGCGGTACGCCGAAATCTTTACGATCGCATCTTTGATGACGCGACATTTCAGTCCTCTGGCACGTGACACGCCAGAAGATCAAAAATAAAAAAGATAATGGTTATTTATTCGGTTCTTTTACAAATCCACGTCACCTGCGGTCATTTTAAGACAATGCAAGCAGTAATCGGAAGCTAGCTTTGAAGCTACGACGCGAAAAAATCGGTCATATAAATAGCCTACAGGCTCACACAAACCTTCAGTAAGCTAGCCTATGCCAGCATATAGGGCCTAACACGCTAGGCCTAGCTGTCGCGATCTTGTTAATCTAACTTTATACATGCACAACTGTTGGAACGACTTCAGCCAACAGGATCGTCTCATATAGGCTATACAATCGAATGCCATTAACTGTTCATTGTTACTCTGCAGTCCTTAAGGCACGTCGAATATCAAGCGCCTCGCCCATCATCCACACATATGGCACGCATCTTATTGTTCCAAGAACCGCACGTACGACGACCATATGGTCGATTAGGCAGACGACGCTCGACACAGATTGGATTTTCTTATAGGATGCGTAATATCTTCACATTCACATTGTACGCCGAAAGTTATCCCACGACCGCCGCTGCTGCCCCAGGTGAAGCTGCGCGACATCAAACAAGTTATAAGGACCTACGTAACGACGGTCGAATCATAGACGAAATGCTTTTAACGCAATTTAATCAAATGGGTAGGGCTATGGGATTGACGGCAGTAGCGTATGGAACAGTTTTAGCCACAGAGCTCCGGAACCTGATAAAATTTGAGGGGCTCTGGGACAACGAGCTCCTTAACGACTAGGCATATACGGGCCTAATCGTAAACTTCTAATTTCTGAAGCGCTATTATAAAGTTAAATGCAGGACATCAGCTTATTCATGAGCGCTGCGGAGGGGTTGTCCAGAGATGTTGAGTGAAGATCTTAGTCCGGTTGCCCGACAGAGGAGGAATATTGAAAAGCTGGTGGCGTGCATGGGGAGCGTCATAAAGTGTCCCCAATGGGGTCCGGAGCGGGATTCCGAAAGCTAAAGCTTGCTGAAACATTTAGTACGAAATTGAGCACATTTGAGCCACATGATTGACTGACTCCTTGGGATCTTGACCTGGAACCGATTCGACCCCCTGCCTATCGATTTTGAAGTCTAAGCGCCTGTGAATAAGCTGGTTCCCGCGACTTCGATTTTTTGGGCGCTGTAGAAATCCGGAGATTACGATTACGATGTTTGCATAGGCGTAATTTGTGGGGGGTAAGAGGGGTACCCGTACCCCCACTTTTTGAACTGGGGGGTACTGTACCCCCACTTTTTAAACAATGCCAATCAATATTTTATTATTGTGCCTTCCCAGAGAACGCAGTCTCCGCCAAAAGTACGAAAGTACTTAGATACACAGGTAAATCGAGAGCCAAAATTAACGAGAATACTGGCAGAGAATATGTTCAAAATGGTTATCATGCGAAACACGAAAGTGGAGAAGAAATTGGTGCACCCCCCACTTTTTAGACCAAAGTATTGGTACCCCCCATTTTTTAGGCTAAAGTTACGCCCCTGGATGTTTGTGCGACTTTTCTAGCCAGAGGATGAAAATGAAGGGGTCCGAGACAACAAGTGCCAATGATGCTTTCCTACTGAATCCAAGCATCGTCATAACCCCCCTCCATCGGGGCCGGACCGGAGCCCCGACAGCAAACGCATTTCGCCGAATGTAACAAGCCAGGTCCAATCGAATAGTGAATCGATATGGAAAATAGATTTGAAGCAGATATCGGTACGTCTTCTTGGTGCAGTGCAAGGTTAATTTGTACATAGGCCTACACGTTAATACAAATCGGTATAGCCTAGATACAAAGCCCAATGAGTATTGGATACGTAATGCTTGTAGAAGAAACCTAGGAGGAAATCAGGTTTACTATGCCTACAACAGTCGATGTAATTAATCGGATCCTGTGAAACGCCTGAGAAACGCCTGAGAACAAAGAACAAATAATGCATTTAGTAAATAAACGCGATTAGTTGATCCGAATTAGGAAGTTTACGAAGAACTTCAATTTTACCGCGAGGAATGTCAGTGAGTAGGCATCTCACATTACCTAGAAACACTTGTTTTGGCGCTTTAACATTATTGCAGTTATGTGCATTTCGTGTTTTGCATAATTTACATTTTACTCTGGAATGTGTCACTTTTATCACTTATATGCGACACATTTAAAGAAAGGGCAACCCTGCAGTCTTGTGAATTCGTGCTTACCTAATAACAATTTTATCCACGTTGTAAGTGAATATAACTTGGCACTTTATTTATCCAATTATCTCCTTTAAGCTTCAAATATGAAATCACGAAACTGTACAATTATAGCAAAGATGAAAATTAAATAAAACAATCTGCCTCTGACCAGATCAATACACCAGAGAAAATCAGTTTCTAATAAGTAAATACAACCAACCGAAGACTTTGAATTTCATTTGATTAATTTACACTCTCTTTGATCTTCCCATTAATTACTGTTCAGAAAAACTAATATCAGAGTCAACATAACACAAGCGGGGTGATAAAAGAGATGTTCCGCTGACGAATCTGCCCCCTGATAACTTAAGCCATCTGCAAAGACAAACAATCAATCCTGAAAATCTGCTTTCCCCAAACATCCCTGAAAATTCATAATTTGCATAAAATTCCCACTGCTTGATGGGCCCACAGCTAGCCCGCATTGTCCCAGTGGGGGAAACTAGTACCCGCTGTGGGCTCAATGGACATAGCTATCAGTGTGAGCTTCCCCATTATTCAGCATGAATTTGAAAAAAATTAAGTGTGCGCAGTACACTTACTTTAAATTAACTGAATAAACCAGTTCAGTTTTAAAAAGGTTTTGTCCTGCTACATTTATCCGTTGTCTAAAATCTTTTCTTTTTCCTCGGGGTTCTTGCACTGGGAGCATCTCTGATTAGGTTGCACTGAGAGGGGCGCTTTCAAAATTTATAAATACAATACAATACAAAACAATACAATCTGTTTATAACTTAATAAGTCTTAAGTGTTATTTTAGACTAGTCAGACTGAGACAAAGTAACAAAAGCTCAAGGAGACAAGCAGATAAAATCAGTGGCGTAACCAGGGCTTGAAAAAAATTACGCAGCTTCCAACATTGAGGGGGGGTCTGGGGAGGGGGCTGTGCCCCCTTCCCAGAGCAAGAATTTTTTTATTTGGGGGTTGTAATGGTGCATTTTGGAGACTATCTTTTTGGTTCAAAGTTATAACATTTTACATAAGTTCTTTGGCAAATTTTAAAATTTTTTAATTTGGTTTTTAAAATTGGCTCAGCTGCAAAGTCCCAGCATTGAAATTTGTTACGGTGTACAATGTAGGCCTACATGTACATGTATTTGTAAGTTTTCTATGCACCGTCAGCCTGTTACACAATTACAGTAATAATAAAATTTAAACTAACACACTATCTGCTACTTCTTAAAAACCACATATAAAACGCGCCTGTCCATCCTGACCATAAGATGTTGTGGCGGACTGGCCACAGGGCTTGAATGCATGTTTTATTAAAAATAGCTGTCTTGTTGACGCGTTATCGGGCGACTTAATGCATCAGAGGGCATCAGCGGCCGATGCGTAAATGGTAGCGCTAACGTGATATTAAAATAGCCAATATTTAAGTTTTAGCTTATGTTTTCCATCTTAAAGATTTAAATTATTAATTAGAATAATATTACACGCTTTTCGGTCCAATAAATAAGGCCTAAAGCTAGGGCGGCGCTTATTATAATAGGTTGATTTTGATACCTTAGACACCTGTATTTGAGAAGGTGTGCGTAGGCTAGTATATAAGGAACAAGCCACGGTATAGTGTGGCGAGGGATAAGTACAGGCTGCCTCACGGTGTTTTGCCTATATTGTAGAGCGGCGAAGTTGCGCTCTGCATGTACACGACACGGTGCTTTAGTGTCGTTGGTTCGGCGAGTGTTTCGATCGAGTCCCGGTTTCGGTTAAGTTACGAATGATTTTACGGACACGGCGTCCGGTACAAGGCTAATCAGTGCGCTCCCGAGTGACAGCCGCCCCATAGGCGGTCGGACCAGTGCTGGCAAAACGCCGATCCAACGGGGTTGGGCCCACTCTGTTGTTGATCGCGAGCAGTACCGAGTCTGATCATGGAAGGCTGATTCGGGGAAAGACCGATCGTGAGAGATAAAGGCTCACAGGTCTGTGTCGGTAAAGACCGGGGAAGGCGACCCCGGCAGTTCCGTTCGATAGATAGACGGGAAGGTCCCGTCGGTGTCTGGTTCGCGGGACCGTTCGATAGAAATACGGGGAAGGACCCCGCAGATAAACAGGTCTGTGTCAAAAGACGGGGAAGCAGACCCCGTAGATGTTCGTTTCGAAATATACTGGAAAGACCGGTGGATGTCTGGTTTGATACATACGGGAGAAAGACCGATCGTGGGAGTTGAAGAAAACACAGGTCTGTATCGGTTAAGACGGGGAAGCAGACCCCGTCGTTGGTGACCGCTCGACGTGTACGTAGAGAGTTACCAGGTTGATTCCGTTCGATAGTCCGGGGAAGGACCCCGGTGGGTCCGTTCAATAAATACGGGGAAGCAGACTCCGTTGATGGCGTTCGATAAAGACGGGGCAAGACCCCGGTGGTTCTGTTCGATACACAGGTCTGTATAAAAACGGGGAAGGCAAGACCCCGATGGCGACAGTTCGATATGTACGGGGAGGGTGACCCCGTTGGTTCCGTTCGATAACATCGGGGAACAACCCGTGAATCTAAATACGCGGTATCCGGGTTTGGCTGTTTTACGCGTCATAGTTACTCCCGCGGTTTACCGGCAAATATCCGTCCGGGAGACCATCCGGACGATACGACCGTTGTCTGTTCCGATGTTCGGGAAGTTCCCACGGTGGGAAGCTACACAGGTCTGTGTGCAATAACGGGGTAAACTTACTGATATTTACCCACAGATACCGCTAGCAGAATCGAGTGTGAGTACCGAGAAACGAAGCCTACGAGTCTGTGAGCTCCCGGAAAAAGACACAACTGTTACGTTCTCTATTGAATTCAGAGAGTCAGGTTCAAGAGATACGGCTTGTGGAGTAAGGGCCCACTCTGCTGCTCAGGTCTCAAGACAGACTAATTCTGAATAGTGGGAGGATAAAAGGTTGTGTAAACCGGAAAGAGATTAACCTCAATATTCGGGTAGGGGATTCGGGTACCCAGGTCCGAAAGAGACACGTCCGCTTTACTAGCGAAATCCAGCTAGTCAGAGTCCCAGGGTGAAGTGAACGAGAGTCCCAGGTAAAAGGGACATTAAATCAGACCAAGAGTAAACGGTACGTGAACGTTTGGGTAGTCGGGTACCCAGGTTAGGAAGAGACACGTCCGCGTTTTCCTAGCCGAAGCTCATCTAGCCAGAGTCCCAAGGTGACGTCCCCAGATGAGGTGTGAGAATCCCAAGTACGAAGGGATGTGATAAATCAGACCAAGAGTAAGTGCGATACGTGAAAGTCCGGGTAGTCGGATACCCAGATAGAGACATATTTGCTTGTCGTAACACACAGCTCTGAGAACTGACTGAAGTGCGAGGCTGGGCCCCCTCGTGCGTAGGTCGGAACGAAGTTCTGTGTGTAGATAGGAAGGTTATAGAGAGAGGACCTTCACTATCAAAGTGCCGTAGATGCTCTTATCGGTACCTTCCGAAGCAGAGTTTATTGCTGTGTTGGTCGACAATTGCCAACACAGAAGACGGGTAAGGAAACTTACTCCATAAATGTGGTGCATGGCAAAATACGTGCGAGGCCGGTATGCCCTGCACGGAAATGGAGTGAGATAAACGTGACAGTGGGAAGACGAGTTGTTCAATAGACAAGTGCCTAGACGAGACGCAGAGAGTTACTATTGACAGTTGCCCAATAGACCGGTGTCTAGGACGATGTGATGCAGAGACTTGTCGCATGTATTCCTTGTTCCCGATACTTAGAAAACGTTTGGTGTCCCTTATAAATGGCGATAGTTAGAGTCACGAGATGTATAATGGTGCGTCAAGGTTTAGATCAGGTGGAGAGTTGGAGGAAGCCTGTAGCTAAGAAGGCACACAAAAGAGGAAAGACTCCTGCTGGTAAGAGAACGAACCCTGTTCTGAAGGACGGCCATCCTGCAGGACGTTGCCCATCCGGCGACCGCGGAAAAGAGCAGAGTCAGACCCCGAGATAGAACGGTATAGTGTTGCCTTTCTTAAGCGGCCAATCCTGAATCTCCTCTGATAGGAACGTTCACTATGGGCAGAGATAGAGAACAGCCATTTTACGTTGAAAGTAGACAAGGCAGAGTGACTCTGGTGGGGCTCCAGACGGGCAGTGGGCTGGAGTCGCCACACCACGAAACCCGTCCGGCGCAACGACAGTGCAGGCGTCCGGACGGGCGCAGAACGCCACAATGTCATTTATAACTGAATAGTTTCTGCATTATGAAAGACCAGTGCAATACATAGATGACCAGAAACAGTGATAAATGTTAAGCAGTGTCAACGAAGACAACAGTTCCATGGTCCCGCTCCCATAGCGTTGCTTAGATATGGCATTCCACGCTGAATGATCTTTCAGCGTTCGCGGTAGAAACGGGCACAGTCAAGAGAATTTTCAATAGGGGCCTATTGTTTAAATGTTGGGATCAAAAGTGTAGGAAGGTCAGCGAGCTGTGACAAATTCTGGGACTTCTCACATTTGCCACTGTCAGAAATTGCTCGACTCCAGTTTACTCTTTATTTAATGTTTGCAAAAAGCATGCGATTTACAAAAAAACCTGTTAAAATCTTTACGCACTTGCGTAATTGCGTAATGCTAGTTACGCGCCTGGATAAAATAACCAGCAGACATTGCCATGCCCACACAGAAACCATTCCTTTCAATGCACATATCATGTATTCCATAATATATTGGTTCCCAAACATTTGCATAGCCCCATTAAAATCAGTAAAGATTTTGAAAAGATGCTACTTAAGATTGAAGACACTTCAGGAACAGTAGGTTATGTTATGTAAAGCATAACTTAACCAGTATAAACCAGTATGTGTTTTTCTCAAACACCATAAATGATTGAGTTTATGTTGCTTTCAAATATATATATATATATATATATTTTTTGTATTGTATTGTATTCGGGCATTTATAAAGAGCTTCTACCGGGAGAGCCATTCAGAAGCGCTCCCAGTGCAAGAGACCCTGACAGAAAAAGAAAGTTTTATATATACATAGTCCATTTAATCAAAAATGTTAGTAAGTTTTTCAGAAACTTACCAGGACATGCTTTCTCTGAAGCGCTTGTTACTAGGGCCTTCCGAAGGGTGTCACATTCTGCTGGCACTATGCCTATAATGCATCTTCGTGCACTGAAACAGAAATTATTTACGGCATTATGGATCAGTTGCCTCTTTCATATTTCAAATAACATAGCGTATATTTATTACTGCTGCAAAAATGTATAAATTACATGCTAGTGTTGCAATTTAAGAAATAAGTTAAGGAAAGGCTACACGAAAACATTTGTTAAATAAAGAGTTAACTACAGTTGTTCATTTTTTTATCTTTATCTGCAACCATCTAATTATCACAGTATGCGTTCACTAATGATAGTAATAGGCAGAAGTATGTTAATGAATTGCATAAAGTTCATATTACAGTTATCATCTCAGAAGAGCTGAACAGACGTCTACATAAGAAGAGTAGTCCCTTAAACTAGCCCTAAGGCTGGGTATGGGTATGAAGTGTTAGTGACTTTTCTTAGCCTCGACCAGGGTGGAAATTGTCAGGGGGTTGGGGGTTCAACTCCTGTAGTCTTTCTTAGGACCCCCATTTAAGTCTTCATTGCACGCCCCAGGAGGGTCGTTTCCAACCCCCTCAGTTGTGCTAGTGTGATTTAGCATTATTTGACTTTGAGTCTCTGACAAAGAGAAGACATTTCCATGGTGTAACCATTTTTGAATTTTCTCAACAAAGGAATTGATTTTGATTCGAGTCTGACTTGCAAAACTGCTTGCGTTGAAATCAGCTGCTTTCAAATTTCATTGACATCAGTTTGTAAAATACGGATAAAATGTTCAACCCTCCAGGCTTTTTCTACAATTCCCACACTGACCTCGGCATATGAGGGTGGGTGGCCAATCCTCTTTGTTGCCGTCTCATCTTCCTACCAACAGTGTGTGGTCAGTGTCCTCATCATAGCTGAGTGGCTAAGGGGTGCAGGTGGAGCAGAAATCTACACAAATTTCAGACCTGGCAGTGATTTGAGCCCCCGACCTTTCGGTTAACAGTCCAGCACGCTAACCACTACACTATTGAGCACCCCCTATTTAAATTAGATGCTAAAATTAACTGTATGGCTATAAGTCAAGGAAGTCTTGTATCACCCGTAAACTCTGCATTAAAAGTGCTTACCCAATTCGCAACTCTACATTTACCATGAAAGGCCAGCAAGTTGGAACCCAAACCTGCAGTCATCTTCATACTTCACTGATTCCATCACACAGATATGTAGTCTTTCTATTTTCTGGAAAGCAGGCTGGCATTCTGAAATAAATGTCAACAACACTGAGTTAAGATTGGCACCTTCAGAAAGTCTGGTGTGAATGCAGAGCGAATATTAAAAAAGTGAATAACATACCGTACACGAACGTATTGTACACTAACATACTGTACACTAATATACTGTAAACTAACATACTGTATGCTAACGTACTGTACACTCTTAGCAGGAAGATCAGGTGGTGAGGAAGAGCAATTGGCCGCTGCCCTCATATGCCGAGGTTAAGAAAATGATGTTGAGAACTATTCAAACCTGCCTTGATCATGGATGTTGTACCTACCTAACCAACTCTGTTTTAGATTGAGTGCACGTGAACAAGATGGTTTCTACCACTGCTTTGCACAACACTGTAGAAATCTGGAGATAAGCATAGTCATAGACTGCCTCTTAGTATTAGCATTAAGGGATTGATCTTCAGCAATAATGTGCCAATTACTACTTGTAATTAATACCTGTAATTAAATTCACCTATAAAGATACTCTTCCAGTGACTTCTGAATATGTGCACAGAGCTACATTCAAAGCTCTCTCCATATCCCAAATGCATACGTGGGGCTGAAAACCATTAATTCTCACCTCTCTGACATAAAGCACCTCTGTATGCCAGCTGCACATGAGGTGGTGGTATTACATTTAGATAATCTGGTTCGTCAAGCATAGCATTTCCAAAACGGCCAGTTTGCTCTCTTTTCTTTCTAGCATTCTCACCTGAAAACAAGGGAAAAGTTTTAGCTTATCAAGAAAACACAAAATTATACATCTAGAATAGCAAACAATAAATATTATAATATAATAATAATAATAATAATAAAAATAATAATAATAATAAAAATAATAATAATAATAATAGCCGTTCCAGACTCTTAACTGTTTTAGTAATCTTGAAGTCCCTGAGGGATCTTTTTTACCTCGGGGCATAAAATTTTATAATAATAATAATAATAATAATAATAATAATAATACTACCACTTATTAATAATAATAATATTCGTGTTTATTGGCAAGCTCACTGACAAAGTACAGTAAGTAACATTGAAACATATGATAGTACAATTATCAAGATCTTATAGAACACACGTCTCGGCAGCCTGTTAGGCGCCTGCTCATTTTACATCTGCCCCCTAAGGAGTGGAAGGCTGAGTCGACCTATAGGGAGCTTACGGGTATCGAACTGTGTCTTTCAAGATCTTCGAGCAAGAATGTTACCATTCATCTATCTCCCTCCCCAACATGCTGTATACAATTATTTTGCACCATATACGATATACATAATTTAATATAAAACACATAATTGTAATACATGTAGATATACATACATGTATGTATGAAGACACTTAATATAGCGCCTTTTAAATACCTTACAAAAGCGCTGCACACAAGGCTATCTGCTTGAGCTAAACAAGTGCGTTTTAAGACAGTTTGAAGATGTTTGCTGCACTGAGTTGAATTTAATAGAGGGTAAATAAAAGGAAGACTGTTCCAGGAGACCTAGAAGGGGTAATAATCATGGCTACCCCAATTGCTGACCAGGTTGACTTGAGACGGGAACACATGCATGTATATGAATAATTAGCTGTAGGTCAACATAAATTTGTTCCACCAAGTAAATACACTTACCGGAAACGCAAAACTGGATTATTAACAAGGCAACAGCAAAGAGCAGTCTTGATGTCATCTAACAGAACACAAACACATAAATAGGTTATAAAATGCATAATATTTACAGATGCATGATTTAGCATAACATTAGTCTTCTGAGTTCATGTTTTACATTTAAAACAATAAAGTCTAGTTTTGCTGAACATGCAACAGCACGTATTAAATGCCTACACTGTGAGCGGCGCTTTATAAATGCTGAATTCTCAGATACAATTATAGGCTGTTATAGCCTATAAGGCTCCTATAGTCTCAACTGGATTTAGCGGCATATTTTCTTTCAAAAATACCATCCACGATACTGTGGAAATTAGCACAGTCCTGCCCTACGCAAATTATACAGTCTCGGTTCATGCGTCCTGGTCATAAATACCTTCCTCGGAATGTTAATTACTAACTGATTAGCTCAACCAAGGACTCGGGAGGGCTCCTTGGCTCAACTCTCGCTTCATGGTTCGGCTCTCGCCTACTTTTAGTAGCTCTAAGTTCCCTATAACTTAATTACTCATAAGCACACTCAACGTTACAAATGTTTAAATATCTGTTTAGGTTCACAACTTTACAGTATTTTATATTGACTGCAATTTTTGTGACTGTTCAAAAATTAAATTTAAAAAAACTACATAAAAATTGTACCTTCCTCCAAAAGCAAGCGTATCGACGTTCATTCGTACGGTGTTGGCAAGCGTTCGTCTTAGAAACAGACTAAAAAGACTCCAAAGTAGCTAGGTAACTATATTCCACTGTAGGCCTAATATAATATAAATAACCAAAAACTGTAGGCCTAAAATAATAAAATTCACCAAAATGTGCCAATGCTGATAGATGCCTTCACGTTAGCTTACTTATATATTTTATTGTTTTATTTCACATAAATTGGTAACGGGAGGGGAAAGAGGATGGGATTGATTACCAGTGGTTACCACCATCCTGTGGGTCAAAATTACGCTCTTGCTCAGCACGTCAAAACTGCTGAAGCGCGAAGTCCCCTTGCAATATTAGCGTAGTCCTATATATAGGACAAATTTTAAAGTTAATATAATTTTGTAATTTTAAGAATGTAATCTTTTTGAATTTTTTCGCCTACCACTTAGCGGCATCTGGCGTACCAACGTTTGAAAACAGCTGGTTTAAACAAAACAAATTCGTAGCAGAGACGTCAAGCAAAGAGAAAACCTTGTGTATCCCGTCCTCCTAATATTGTCTGAATTTGGCATTCCCAGGCCCTTTTTGTTATGGACTACTAGGCCTAACTACGCGGTAGTACTTTAAATGATGGTGTCGCATCAAAGCAAAGGGACTCTTAAATTAGTAAAGACCCCAGAGCCCATTTAAAGCAACTTTGGGGAATAAGTAGGCCTAAACTACTGTTCGAATTTATTTTCTGCTATGGCAAGTGTGACGAATTTGCCATTCGTCTTTTGCTGTGCCGAAAAAGGCCAAACTTTCGCATTTTATTTGGTGCGGTTTAACCTTTGGTTTCACGTTTGTCGATTGTTGCGATTTACCTTTCGCGTTTCACTTGATGCGGTTTAGCTCTTGATTTGACGTTGGCCGATTGTTGCGATTTGCCCTCGCGCATGCATCGCGATGCTTTAACATGGGCATCGCGATGCTCTGGGCTAACGAGCATCGCGATGCTTTAACATGGGCATCGCGATGCTCTGGGTTAACGGAGGCTATATAAGGGCCAACTTTTCAGTGTAGTCAGTCAGTCTTTCTCGGGTGCTCAGGGAGTACGTTTCGAACGCGTAACATTGTTTGACGTTTAAATCAGTCTTTCTCGCGTGCTAGGGGAGCACGTACGTTCAGTTTTCCTTAGAATTATGTTTTAGTCAGTCTTTCTCGCGTGCTAGGAGAATAGGTCACGTTTAATCAGTCATTCTGGAGGGCATTGCGCATGCGTATTAGATAGTCGATATTTCTTAAGCGCATTGCGAATACGTACAAGTATTTAGAGTTAGATAAATGAGAACATTCGAGGACTTTCGGACAGTGGAAACTGAGGATCTTTTGCTGAGTTCTACGAACTGTTTCAAGGTAGATACATGTTTTCAGTTGTACTTTTCATGTATTTCTACGGCGGTTTTGAAGCGTCTGTAACGTTGCCGATTCACGTTTAGTTCGAGAACGTCAAGTTGACGGCCATTGTATCCGATTGATTTCTTTGAGTTGAAGTTGAATAAGAAGAGTGTTAACGGACTTCCAGTTGTTTTGCCTTTCATCATCATCAGTCGTATTTCAATCCAGTAAGTCCTCCGACTAAACCGAAGGCCGAACGCGCGACGGACATAGAGACACCGAATAGAAACCCCTAGCAACTCCTCCTTCCTTCTACGGCATCCTGGTACTAGAAGATAGAGTGTGACATTGAAGAAGAGAGAAGAGGGTTTGAGGTTCGCTTCACTGGCACCAGAAGCGGGGTTTATGTTTGCTTCACTGGAATCAAGAACTGCAGTTTTGCTTCATTGGCATAAGAACTGGATCTTGAAGTTTGGATTGAAACACGACTTGAACGTTGAACTTTGAATTTCGATGGAAGACGAAGGAAGGACCGTCACGATCCTGGACATTGCGGACCAGTCGCCGAACGTATCTACGCCTACGGTGAGACGACGAACGATGGAGGCGCCGTCAGATCGGAGTCGCCTTCTGGAAAGTCCCGGCTTTGACGACCCAAGGCTGACGGAGACGAGTGATCGGGAACAATTGGATGAATCAGTGCAGATGCAGAAACTGTTGGACGGCATAGGTGGCTTGATGAAAACCAAGCCAATGCAGATGAAACCAGGCCGATTTGATGGAACCGGATCGTTGGAGTCCTTTCTCGCACAATTCGAGGTATGTGCGAAGCACAACAAGTGGACGGCCTTGGACAAAGTTGACTTCCTTCGCTGCGCGCTGGAGAAAGCCGCGACGCAGCTGCTTTGGGACTTCGGCGCTCGGCAAGACGTGACCTACGAAGAGCTCGTAGACAGATTGAGACAAAGGTACGGTACGGAAGGCCAAGCGGAGACCTTTCGTGCACAACTGTACTATCGCCGTCAACGCACCAACGAAACACTCAGCGATCTACTCCATGACATCCGCCGGTTGCTGGTCCTCGCGTATCCAGTTCCGTCCAACGAAACGACACAGATTATCGCCAGAGATGCCTTCCTAGAAGCCATGCAGGACCGGGAGCTTTCGCTCAAAGTGCGAGAGCGGGAACCGAAGTCTTTGGACGAGGCGTATCGGACAGCGCTTCGTCTCGAGGCTTATCAACGAACAATGGATACGGACGACCGGAGAAGACCGCAGAATCGGGTGAGAGGAACCCAGGAAACTGATGTCAACGCTCAGATCGAGTCGCAGATCGGTCAGTTTCTCGCAGAGCAACGCGAGGAA
This sequence comes from Allolobophora icterica, assembly GCA_963556255.1. Taxonomy (NCBI): domain Eukaryota; kingdom Metazoa; phylum Annelida; class Clitellata; order Crassiclitellata; family Lumbricidae; genus Allolobophora; species Allolobophora icterica. The sequence goes on along the minus strand of OY744610.1, from coordinate 35,522,044 downwards.
CAACGGAGATGGCAACGGGAGTTGGAGAATCGAATTGAAAGACAACTCCGGGAACTGCGGAACCAGACTGCGAATACCAGCGTGACCGGGCGAGATGCTCGGCTATCGGGAAGCGACCGAGAAACTTCGAGGCGGGCGGTAACCTGTTTCAATTGTGGCCGACCCGGCCATATCGCTCGCAGTTGTCGACAACCTCGTCGGTCTTCCAATCGTCTGCGATCTTCGACAACGCCGACGGTCGGAAACGAGCCGACCGAGGCCGTGGAAGAAGTCGTCGCCAACCATACTGCACGCCCAAGATTCCCGAACCGAGCCAGCAATAACGCCATTTACATACGAGGCACGATTAATGAACGACCGCAGACCTGCCTGATCGACACTGGATCAGAAGTAAGCCTGGTACCATCTTCTACTGTTGAGGGGTTAGAATTACGTCCATGTAATCGCTATTTGATGGCTGCAAATGGGTCAGATATACGGGTCCTTGGGGAGGTAAATGTTTCGATTAGAGTCAGACCGGGGTTAGAAATCTTAACTGCTTTCCTGGTCTCGGACCAGATTGCCGAACTTATGTTAGGCATGGACTGGTTAAGGGAGCACCGATGTCGCTTAGGCTTTGGGAACGGGGCCCTGTTTATTGGCCGTTGGCGTGTGCCCCTTGTGCGTGGTAACGGGTCCACGTGGTGTCGGCGCGTGATCGTCGCCGAGGAGGTTGTGGTGTCTCCTAAGTGCCAGCAGGATATTTCGGTTAAGATGCAGTATGGGAACTTAACAACTAAAGCGCAGGCGTGGATGACTGAGGCATCGGAAATCCAGCCTGGGGTCCACCTTGCCCGAGTAGTGGTTGGTGATGATGGGAAAACAGCCCAGGTAAGGGTGGTAAACCTTAACGAAGGCCCGGTTATATTGACCAGAGACCAGGTGCTAGGAGGCTTGCACCCGGACGAAGTTGAACAAAGAGTCGTCAGTAAGGAAGATAGAGGTCAGGTTAACGAAGACTTTCCCATTGACGCGTTGTTGGAAGATCTTCCGGAAGAGGTAAGGCCGGATGACCGAGTACAGCTGCATGAGTTGTTACTCGAATTTCGGGATGATTTCTCGATGGCTGATGGAGATACTGAACGCACCGCAGAAACCATGCAGAAGACTGACACGGGAGATGCACGACCGGTAAGACGACCCTTAAGGCGACAGCTATTGCCGCATGGGACTGTTATAGATGAACCATTAGATAGCAGCTTGGCCGTAAGACAGAACGGGATGAGAATGGCTAATGAACATAGTTTCCCAGTTCTGCTGGTGCTTGTTGCAGCGACGTTAATGCTGGGGTGGTTTTCGTGGGAAGCGATAACGGTGACTGGGGTTTTAGTCGAGACGATTGTTGTGAGGTGTGGGGCCCCTCTGCGAATTCTTACAGACCAGGGAACTAATTGGGATAAGAATGTGTTTCGGGAGCCCTGTGGATTGTCAAGCTTGAGGGTCTTAGGCAGCCATCAAAAGGATGGGGACGTGATTCTGCCCCAAGTCCTTGCCGCCTACCAGACATTGCGGCGCGAGACGACGGGCTTCGTTCCGAAGTCCCTCCTGTCCTCGTCGTCTGATCGCGCCTACGGTCGTCCCCTCGACACTGAACGCCTCACCGACACTTACGGGGCTATGGAGCTCGCGCATCGACTAGTATGCGAGATTACTACAGAAAGACGTCGACACACGGAAACTCCGGAAGCAGACGAAGTTTCGCCGGATCAACAGGCGGTTGGCGAGGTGGACAACGGTCGACCTCGGCGCAGGACTCAGCGGCCTGCGCGTTATCTTCAATGAATGGGAACAACGCTGAACTGCCACGGACTGTGTGGGTCCGTACGGGCGAGAGACGAAATTACTCTAAGCGTTGAACGAGGAAGTTGAGATGTTTTGTGTAACAGTGTTGCCTATGATGATGTTGATTGTATTAGTTGTTGTGATTTGATCGATTGTGTCGATAATTCATGTTATAGGGTTGATTATCGATTATGTTTGGCCGTGAGTGCTTTGGTGTTGTTTTAGAGGGGTGTTCCACTTATGAACCTTTATAGGGTAAATCTCTGATGTATTGTTGCATTGTAGCAGAGTCAAAATGTTTCCGACCTTTCCACGTGGCCAGTTCTGTCTGGGGAGGGGCGTTGTAATGCCCGAGGCCACTACTCTTCTTTGGAGCGGTCGAGCGGACCCTCGCGTCTTTGGGGCGACGAGCTTTGGTCGAGGACAGGGAAATTTTGCCAATAGCTGGTTATCTTCTGTGAGCGACTTGGAGAGCAATATCAGATGTCCTCAGATTCTGCCGATTCCGGTGTGTGGCCCTGCCAGTCTCGGATCTTCGACACTGATGTCCTCTCCGCCTCGATGCCCACCTCCTACTCCAGAGGATGATCTGGAAGATGTGACCAAAGATGTGGTCCAGCAATTGACCCTATTTAAGGCTGGCCAGAGACTGCAGCAGAAAATTCCCAGCTCTTATCTGTGCCGACTCTGTTTTAAACCGGGTCACCTGATAAAGGATTGTGAGTTAGCTCGACCTAGTGGGGATGCTCTCACTCCCTACCAAGGCACTAGGAGATGTTACGGGGAGTATAAGTGTGTGCCCTGTCGGCGTAAGTGGGTGTCCAGCAATAGTTGGGCTAACCTGGGCCAAGATTGTCTCAGGTGCGGGATGACAATCTATCCTCATAAGCAGCGTCCCCCTTTAAGGAGTGACAAGTTGGATGTTAGTGGAACCAGTAGAACACATCGACAGAGCCTATGTGATAAATGTAAACAACTGGGCTATAGCTGTCGACAGTGGGTTGGAAAAGCATGAAACGTGCTCTTCCATTGGGCATGTGTAACGGGCTTAGCAGGGGAATTGTAACCTTGTGTGAATATTGTGAGTCCGTGATGATGAGCAATTGAGAAACAACTCTTGTGGTAGAGTAAAGCTGTTAGCTGTAAGATGTTGCAATTTTGTGTTATTGTTGGTTTAAGGTGTTTGACAATGGAGGGCAGAGATAATCTGGTGGCCATATAGCTGGGGCGATTAACCACTTGAATTGTCCGAGAAAGGAAATGCTAGTTTTTCCAGGTTTTGTTGAGTTGGAAAATGCATTGAACCATTGACAGTGAACCAACTGATTCTTCTTTAATTTCTGTGGCAAGGAATTTCGCATTGTGTTCATATGTGTTTTGAAATGTTTTGAACAGTTAGAATTGAGGTGAAATTTTGTGGTCATACTGAACAATCAATATTTTGTTATGAACTGGTTAGTTAAAAGCCACTTTTACGTTGTAACTTAGTGGAAAGTGATTTTACGAAGCTGCGCTTGAAGTGTCTTAGTTCTACGCGCGTGCTTAGATGGAGATGAGAAGCAAGATTGGTGCGTCATGTGTTTAGCTAAGTTTTTGTATCTTTCTACTGTAACGAAGCTTGAGTTAGTTTGGCCTTAAACTGATAGAGTTTGAAGAATGAGGACATTCTTAAGCTGCCTGGGGAGAATTGTGACGAATTTGCCATTCGTCTTTTGCTGTGCCGAAAAAGGCCAAACTTTCGCATTTTATTTGGTGCGGTTTAACCTTTGGTTTCACGTTTGTCGATTGTTGCGATTTACCTTTCGCGTTTCACTTGATGCGGTTTAGCTCTTGATTTGACGTTGGCCGATTGTTGCGATTTGCCCTCGCGCATGCATCGCGATGCTTTAACATGGGCATCGCGATGCTCTGGGCTAACGAGCATCGCGATGCTTTAACATGGGCATCGCGATGCTCTGGGTTAACGGAGGCTATATAAGGGCCAACTTTTCAGTGTAGTCAGTCAGTCTTTCTCGGGTGCTCAGGGAGTACGTTTCGAACGCGTAACATTGTTTGACGTTTAAATCAGTCTTTCTCGCGTGCTAGGGGAGCACGTACGTTCAGTTTTCCTTAGAATTATGTTTTAGTCAGTCTTTCTCGCGTGCTAGGAGAATAGGTCACGTTTAATCAGTCATTCTGGAGGGCATTGCGCATGCGTATTAGATAGTCGATATTTCTTAAGCGCATTGCGAATACGTACAAGTATTTAGAGTTAGATAAATGAGAACATTCGAGGACTTTCGGACAGTGGAAACTGAGGATCTTTTGCTGAGTTCTACGAACTGTTTCAAGGTAGATACATGTTTTCAGTTGTACTTTTCATGTATTTCTACGGCGGTTTTGAAGCGTCTGTAACGTTGCCGATTCACGTTTAGTTCGAGAACGTCAAGTTGACGGCCATTGTATCCGATTGATTTCTTTGAGTTGAAGTTGAATAAGAAGAGTGTTAACGGACTTCCAGTTGTTTTGCCTTTCATCATCATCAGTCGTATTTCAATCCAGTAAGTCCTCCGACTAAACCGAAGGCCGAACGCGCGACGGACATAGAGACACCGAATAGAAACCCCTAGCAACTCCTCCTTCCTTCTACGGCATCCTGGTACTAGAAGATAGAGTGTGACATTGAAGAAGTGAAAGAAGGTTTGGAGGTTCGCTTCAGCAAGATTCAATTCCATTAATCTGCATTGTTCAGTTCACTGCAAGCACCAATGACTGTATCATTATCTACAAAAATATTGTGTATCTTTATGGAAGTTAGTTGAGAATTGTATCTATAGCAAATTTACATACACTCACAGCGCTACCAGTAGAAATTAACGTTTTTGGGTATGAGCTGTATTTAAGACAGACGTAGTGCCGTTGAAGAGCTGCAGAGGCCACTTCCGGCTATGTATGGGTCATCCACTAAGGACGACCGCAACGAGAGGCCGGAGGGTCAAATTAGTAGGGGCCTACACAATTAATGTGGATAAGAAGACCGGATTTATCTCCAATGCGGGCGTCCGCACCTAAAATCTCAAAGCTCTTTTTGTAAAGACCGGATTTATTCTTAGATGCCAACTTCAGCCAGAAAGCGATTTTTTTATCCATACTGCATTGAATTTAGTTCAAGACTCTCTAAGTGCTGGACGTAGCTATATGAAATTGTGACGGAAATAGATTTTTGGAGAACTTTAAGGCGATTTGTTGGCCGGACTGGGCCTTGGCCGTTGTCGTATATACGCCGCCGGCGTGGCGAGCTTTTTGGTGTTCGCTTTGGTATTGGACGTTGGATGGAACTTTAATCTTTCGCCGTGCAATTTCCGGCTAATTCTTTTAGACTTGTTTGCCTATGTTTGGTGGTTTGATGTATAAAATAGTTCGCCTAAGATTTCGCCTGTTGGCTTACATTCTCTAAATTGGGCGCGAATATTGCAAAGGATTTACTAGGAGGCGAAAATTCGCCCGTTCGCTTGGCTTGGCCTATGTTCGTCGGTAGTAGGAAACGTCGCCTGTAAATGCTATATAAGGACCTTGTATAGAGCAAGCGGTCTGTTCGCTCTTTCGCCCGCTCGTGGATATCGTCTGGATCGTTATCGTAACTCTTCGTGATTTTACAAGTTTTCAAGCGCTAGTTTGATATATTATTTGAGGTACAGTGTCGAATAAAGAAGAATTCGGTCGTTGCGAAATAAAGAGTTTTAATTTACGGCGAAAACAGTCTTTTCTTATTTTAAATCTTTGGCCAAAAAGCTGAAGTCGAACTCAACGGATATTAGCGACGGTCGTGAGGCATCCTGAAGTCGCGACACGAGCCGTCTGCTGCCTTATCGGAAACACCTTACAGAAGTCCGGTCACCTGGGAGTAGTAGTTACGCGACAAAATAGTATCAGAAATACCCACCCCCACAATACAATAAGCCCTGCACGATCAGCCGAGTAGCCTAATCTAGGCCTGGCTTAGTACTCTTTTGCAGTGTGGACGCCACAAATGGGGTGTTCACGGTAAAGCCAGACGCGGACAGAGGGAAGAGTCCCGTTAGCTACATTGGCAAGAGGCTATACTAGGCTGCGTCCTATGCATACTCATCTGTGTAAGAGAGCATGCGGATCGCCTTCCGATTGTGGCTTATTTCAGAGATTTAAATCTTGGGCTACCACGGTCCCGTAGCAATGGCGTGGCGCCTATTCAAACGGGCAGCGGTGGTGAAGGATTTAACCCGATCAATTCATTTAAAAATGAGTAGGAGTCGAGGCCATACGGCTGCTGTATTTAAAGGACGTGTGGGCACTGGCGTAAACTTTTCCAAAGTATTGGGGGGGGGGTGGGGATGGACCAGAGGTGCAAAAAACAAGTTTTTTAAGATGAAAAGTTGTTTTTTGTTGGGTTTTTTTTGGTATTTTTTGTTTTCATGGTTTTTGTTGTATTGGTTGTTTTTTAGATTTTCGGATTTCGGATCATAAAAATCATGAAAAATGGCATAGGCCTAAACAAGAGCACCAACTCAGTTTAATTCAGTTGCGATTTTCGAAAATTAAAAAACATTAAATCAATGTTATCAAAATAACTTCTACAAAAATAAGAAATTTTTTTAAAAGACAAAAAAAACAAATTTTGTGGTTTTCTTTTTCTTTTGTTTTTGTTTAAAACCAAAAACCGAAAAAAACCTTTTTCACCTCTGGTCTGGACAGTCAGCAGAGGCTTCCGGTGTTACATTAATGCGTATGAAATGGGGCGTTTTGCTTAAATGTAAATTTGTTTCATATTGAAGATATTGAAGATAAAAATAAATCTTTGATTTCATTATGAATTTCTGATAGTAGGCCTATTTCAGTTCTGTGTCTTTGGTTTTCTGTTTCTGAAGAAATTTGTCTATATTGAAACATAATATTTTAATATTTGAAGAAATTCTCCTCCCCATTTTTTTGGGCGTTGCCCCGGCTCCTCAATTATTGGGGGTGGGGGCACGTGCCCCGGCTCCCCCAGAGTCTACGCCTATGCGTGTGGGCATACATTTACAGTGAATTCTATAGCTGGTCTCTCTAACGCGGCTTTTGTGTGCCCCTCTGAAATTTCTGAGATTTTACATTATGTTACATGTGTCCGTCAAGTAGGATAGAGCCTGACGACATATATTTCGCTTATTTCGAACCTAGGATATAGGCCTATTGAACCCTGTTGACGATGGTCCCCTGCGATTCGATATAGGCCTAACAAAGTTTTGCAGTACAAGTATTTGCTCAGTAGAAAGAACAACAGTCCATAGAAACGTTTAACCAGTTTTTCAAATATTATTTGCAAAAACTATTTAGCCTCAGCAAGTAGGCTGTACCATAGACGTAGGCTCTGGGGGGGCAGCTGGAGCAAGTCCCCCCAATAATTGAGGAGCCGGGGCAATGACCCCCAAAAATCGAGAGGATAATTTTTGGAAATATTAAAATATTATGTTTCAATATAGAGAAACAGCCAATAAAACAACTGAGTGTCGTCATTTGAGTGTGTAGTAGGCCTACTGTGTTCGCTGTTGCTAACTTGCTGTACATTTAGATTTACTTTTAGGCTGGTAATGAATCTTCTCGCTGCCAGTGGCCCTTCTGACCGCCTGGGCCCTTGTGCATTGCACAACCTGCACAACACATTGCTACGCCACTGTTTCTATGCACCAGAGTAATATTTCAGGAATATTTCAGGTCCGTGTGATTCAACAAAAAAGGGGGACGGTAGTGGCACAACAGGAGTTTTTATTGCATAAAATCTGAAAAAAAATAAACTTACAATTACAAATATGGAGGATTTCTCTCAAATTAGTTAAATTTAACTACGTAAACGACTAAAGAAAAAATTTACAACAAATTTTTTCCTGACCGAATTTGACACTTTCTGGATAATCACCCATTACATAACACAGTAAGCCTCTGAGGCTCTGAGGTGAAAAGGTTGTTTTTTTCGATTTTTTTAGACAAGAAACAAGAAATTTATCCACAAAATATGGATTTCTGTTTTTTTATATAAATTTCCTATTATTGTAGAAGTAAGTAAGTAAGTAAGTAAGTAAGTAAGTAAGTAAGTAAGTAAGTAAGTAAGTAAGTAAGTAAGTAAGTATATCCTTTATTCAAAACCAACTGCTAACCGCATTTTGGTGCACATAGTTCATAATATTAATTTAAGCATATAACATTCGAATGACAAAGGTTTTGCGAGCTAAAGAGTCAGCATTAGGTATTATTCTATTGTGTGCCCTGGGGCGCAGTGAGTATACAACAGCTTTCTCTGGAGGTAATAACTGATGCAGAACATGTGTTGGGTTAGTTATGATGGCTGAGAAAAGGTTACAATCAGCTTTCTGGCAGAGTTGCTCGAAAGTAAGATAGGATTCCGGTAAATATCGAGACCGGACCAATCTTCGTATTGTTACCTAAAGACGTGTACGTCCCATTCCTCCCACGTAGCCCCACCACGCCGGTGCCGCATACAACAACCGTGAAACTGTGGTTGCATTTACTACAGGGTGCGGCAAAATAAAGTAATCCCCTGCAGTGTGTTGCAAATTCTGTAGCAACCGCTTAGAATTTTTATATAAAACTTGGTAATGATATTGTCTGTTCACATCTACATATAACTTCCAAATGTTATTTAACAATCTTGAAATATGACAAAGTTATGTTATTTCAAACACGACACCCCCCACGATTTTACATGGTTAAAAATAGTTACTTTGTAAAGAAACAAGAAAAATAAATGGTACAACTTGAAATATTTTTACAACAAAGCTTTACGAATTGCACTTTCAATTTTACATTAAGTGTTCAAAGTGTCGACCATTGGCCTGCACGCATGCCTTCAGCCGTTTGGTAAAGTTCTTGATGGTCTTGTTGATCGGCGCCTGTGGCATATCGTCCCATATTGACTGCAAAGCGGCTTTCAACTCGGCGATTGTCTTTGGCTTCGGCTGGAGTTTGTGATACCTTTCCAGCATGGCTCCCCACACGTGATAGTCAAGGGGGTTGAGATCTGGGGAATTTGGTGGCCACTGGTCCTTCTCAATGATCTTTTAAGCTGGTGCCCTGTTTTTTGTTTTCATAATAAATGCTACAGTACAACCAATAACGCAACCGTAAAATTTGCACGTTATAAAGCGTGGGCTTGTCTCTGTTCAAATAGCATAACTTAGTCAATTGTTGTGATAATATGTTGTAATTTGGCAATTGTACGTAGATATGAATGACCAATGGCCGTGTAAATTTTCTTATAAAAATCAAACTTCGTTCTTGAGATATCAACCAAAAACTGCAGGGGATTACTTTATTTTGCCGCACCCTGTACATCATTCAGTGATTGGTCCGATAATCCATGTGCTTTTAGGACGCGGAGGGCGTACATCGACTGCCTGGCTTTGATGATTATATTGTTTACATGCATATCAAAGTTCAATTATTTCAATAAAATTGATTTGATGATTTTTAATTTTGGAAATTGCAATTGAAGTAAACTGCGTTTGAGCTCCTGTTCATGCCATTTTTTCATGGTTTTTTATGATCCGAAAATCTTGAAAACGAATAACGAAAACAACAAAAACCATAAAACCAAAACAAGCGAAAAACAAACAAAAACTTTTCATCTTGAAAATAACTTGGTTTTTTGCACCTCTGGTCCAGACCTTCATGTTCCCCCCCCCCCCAATATTTTGGACAAGTTTACGCCAGTGGGCTGTACGACATATAGTTTGGGAGAAAATTGGAAATGCGAACAGAGGAAGGGTTGTAACTAATGCGGACGTCCGCACCTAAACTTGGTCTTCTCTTCAAGAGTCTACTATAGTCTACTATCCGAGGATTGGCTGGACCACGGACAATTCTACTCCATCCACTTCTGTGCTTCTCTTTTTCAATAAATTTTGTATAATACGCCTAAGTCCTACTGTTATTTCAGAGCAGCGTCTTTGCATCAAACGTCAACAGCAGGTAGGCCTAGTCCCTAATTCCTGGCACTGGAGCGACCGTGATCGAGTAGGCGGGTACGGCACGGCGGCCGATAGGTTAGAGTTATAGTTATAGTTAGTTAGAGCGCTCGGCCTGTGACGCAGAGAGTACGGGTTCGAGCCACGCCCGAGACGGTTACTGTGTAGGGACCTTGAGCCTAAGTTGTATAAAGCTTGGAGGCCCCTTGTTAAAAGATTACACCAGAAGTTCTGACAAAACTTGGAAACATACATGTATATGCCTTTTAATTATTTAATAGCAAGGCATTTAAAGTAAAAAATTTCAATTATTTCGAAATGAATGCATTTAAGGATTACATATTTATGATTAAAAAAGTCCCCGCAAAAAATTCTGAATTTTTGCGAGACCCCTGCGGATTGTGAGGCCATATAATTATTATAAGCTATAGGCCTACCTTTTTTTGCTTATGCCTAAATCGGGCAGTGGTCAATAGTGAGCTTTCATATAGCTGATAGTATATTTACAGTAGGCCTACAGTAGCATCATATTCCGCGATGCTTTATAGAAATTTGGCTTAAAAGCTTTACCTGGGACTTTACATTGCATTTTAAGGCCAAACGTAGTGGGAGGGGTCATCGAAATGCGGACAAAGGGGAGGGAGGGTTATGACCAGTGCGGACGTCCGCATCTAAAATTTTAAATTTGATAGTTTTTAAACATCACCTTGTTTCAACCTTCCCTGAAAGACGAAAAGGTCAGTGAAGTGATTGCCTAAAACCTCATGCATGGTATAACCTTTACTGCGTCTTTAAAGAGGCTTTTATTAGGCCTACTGCACATCATGCGATATGAAACCTGAACTGTCACATAAACGTGCACAGAAACTGTGGAATAATTGTAAAAATAATGACGACATTAAAAATTGGCTTAGGCGTGCGGACGTCCGCAAGGGGTAGGGGCAAGGTCAAATGTGGACAAATGCGGACAAGGGGAGGGATGGGTCCAAAGTGGGTCATATTTTGCGGACGTCCTTTATGGACGACCCCTAATTCCGGTTGGCCAGTTGTTTCTTGTTGACATTTCCTATATTGGTAATCGTAGTCGTAATCGTAATCTCCAAACTTTAAAAGCGTCACTCGAAGGCCAAGCGCAGGGCACCAGCCTATGAATCACGAGCGCTGCGTCAAATCGGAAGGGTTTTTCCAAAGAGTAGTCCAGAGTCAGGTTCCATAGGGGCAAGTCGAGAAGAGGCAGTGCGCAGCTGTTAAGGCGGGTGTCGTTTAGGGTAAGAATTGAAAGGCGGAGGATCAGATGAGTCTGGGTAGGAGTTCTTGAAAAGGCGAGACTTCAGTTCTGAGTGGAAAGCCCGAGGGGTCATAGATAGAGTAGCATGAAGAGAACCGAGAATGTGCGGAACACGGGAGAGTTTCTTGGTGTTTCCCAATGTTTCCCAATACTCCTTAATGTTTCTTGGTGTTTTCCAATGTTTTCTGGATGTTTCCCAATGTTTCTTTCTGTTTCCCAATGTTTCTTGGTGTTTCCCAATGCTTCTTAACGTTTCTTGATGTTTCCAATTAAATGTTTCTTGGTGTTTCTTTGTGTTTCTTGAATGAATGAGTTAACGAACGGACGGAAGAAAGGAAAGACGAATCGACAGTTAAAAGAATGAACGCATGATTGAACGAATGTAGTGAAGGGATAAATATAGATAGATGGATGAATGACTGGATGGATAGAGGAATAAGTGGATAAATAAATGAATAACTGCTTTTCGATCTGTTTGTTGTACACCAAGAATGAAAACAATTGCAAAATTTCATATACAATCTTTATTAGATGAATATAACTCATTCTGTTTTCGTCAGCCTCCAATAACGTCTCGACAAAGTAGACTTCAGTCTGCATTTTCATAACTAAGAACTTCTGAGTCAGCGTGTGTCTCATTTAGTCTGACCTACTCTTCTATGCGCTTCCTTCTATCCCTCGCCAAGACCTTGAACCTCAACAAACGACCAATAAACAACCCACGACCAAATAAACAGCACATGACACCAAAAAAAAACACAAACACACGACAAATAAAAACAAACTAACACTACAAAGCATTTAGATTTTGCATTTGCATTCAGTTTGGCAGCAAAACAAGCAACGACTCAAACAACAAACAACAAAGAAAACATAAAAGTAAACAACAAAACAGACACGAAAGCAAACAACAAAAGACAAAGTAACAAAATAAACAACAAAACAAACAAGGCAAAAACACAAAAACTACACAAAGGGCTTACGGGATTCTCATCCGCGCCAGAGGCCCCCCTGCCTTCACGAGCTTACGGGAGATTAATCCGCGCCAGAGGCTCAGCAGGGGTGTAGTTTTTGATTATTTTGTCTTGATTATTTTGTCGTCTAGTTTGCAACTTCGTCGTTTGTTGTTTGCTTTCGCGTCCATTTTGTCATTTACTTTTGCGTTTACTTCGTCATTTGTTATTAGAGTTGTTGCTCATTATGTCACTAAACCAAACACAAATACAAAAATCTAAATACTTTAAAAAAAATATACAAATACACTACAGAAAACTAAAGACAAATAAAAAAAACACAAACACAAATCCAAGACCACACCCTACACACAATCCTACAATATACGCAGCCACATAGCCGATCCTCCTCACGCAGGAAACTTGTGGCCAGAACATCCAAAGGCACCTATCGAAACACAGTAAAATAATGAAGGTTATTATTATTACAAGTTATGACAAAATAGTAACATGAAATGAAAGAAACAGTGAACATGGAATTGGAGGAGCTGTGCAGCAGCCAAACACAATTCCTGTGTAGAGATTTTCGATCATTATTATTTTGCACTAGCTACATCATACATGGCCTGCTTCTGTCAATCTTCACTCGCATCAGATAATAATAATAATAATAATAATCATAATAATAATAATAATAATAATAATAATAATAATAATAATAATAATAATAATATTCTTTATTATTTCAAATTGACAGATGCAGTAAGATTACATTGAAACATGAAAGTACAATCAAGATCTTAATTAAACACACAGTTTAGCAGCCATGCAAGGCGCTGCCCTAGAGGGGGGTTACGGGAATCGATCCGTGAACCTAATGCTCTCCTGGCCATGAGTGTTACCATTACTCTATCCCCCTCCCCAAGTATCTCATTCCAGTTGTTTGATTTTGGGGTGCAGACACAATCCCTGGGGGTCAGATAAAAATAAATCCATCTGTTTTCTAAGTTCAGTATATTCAGTATGTATTGAAAGACCTCAGGAAATTTTACTCAACTGGTACTGCGACACGTGTCTTGTACACAACGTGAATATCAGCTTTCACAACATAAAATTATGAGGTAGCATGATATAATTCACAATTTGTATAGGGCCATAGACAAGTTCAAAGTAGATTACAGTTTTTACAAGATGCATTCATCTTAATAGTTAGCAAAAATCAGAAACCTACCGTCTTTGGCATGGCTCTCTGCGCCTTTTACCATCCTTCTTGTCTTCCAACTGATTGCTCTGACTTCATAAAGTGGAGGTCAGAGTTCGCCGCCTCCAGTCCTGCCAATCGTGAGCTGAGATCGCTGATTTAAAGTTGGCATGTTTGCAACGCACAATGAATGACGGTGGAGGTGCTATGGACAAAGGACAACGAAGGCGACCTTCCATGGCTATCCGATCTAGATGCAGAATGGGCGCGACGTGTAGACTTCAAAGTCGAGCGTCTGGTTTTGAGTGTACTCATATGTCCCTGAATTCCAAATTCATATTCTTAGAAATCCTTAGGCAGACACTTCAACAGTGAAGTAGAATCCTACTTTTCGGGTCATTGGGTCATCTACCAGACATAGCCTCCCTCAAGATGTTCTTATGGTTAGGGATACTACTCTTTATCAACATTCAAAACTCTTTTGCCCGTGGGGATGGGGTAGAAGTGAATGCATATGAGGAGACAATTGAAGAAGTGCTACACAAAAGGCCTGAATGAATTAAAGAATTCCATATTGAGAAGCATTTTAACTGTAGTCTTGTGGACTTCCTAGAAGCATTGTAAGTTAATCTTTTCACAGACTCAAATTAAAATTTACCGATATATTAACCACTCGCTGGTTGCACAAAAGCTGTTGCCTGATACAAATTTAATTCATGTTTTTAATTTATAAACTCATCTTGAACTTGGTAAAGAAGAATTCAGACTTCATAAAGTGGAAAATCAAATCTGCTGAAATGAAATGACTGTTTTCTTACCTCAAATGGCTGCTGGGTCGACGACTTGAGTTCGTCTTTCTCTGACTTTTTCTTTAACTAGCTCAAATGGCTGGCTCCGAGTGTCTTTCTTGGACTTTTTTTTAAACCAGACCTGGCCTGGCTCCAAGTGACGAGTGTCTTTCTTGGACTTTTTTTAACCAGACCTGACCTGGCTCCAAGTGACAGTGTCTTTCTTGGACACCATACCTTCTCCTGTTGGGTCTTCGGCGCCCTCCTTCACGCCCAGTTGCTTGCTGTTCCTGGCCGTCTTCCTCAGCATTTGCTTCAGAGTTCTCAGCAGAAAACCTGTAGTTCTCATCTTCAGCGCGACGGTGATTACCTATTACAAATGAAAACAAGTCTGTATAAAAGAGTCCAAGAATTGCTTTACAGCTATTTCACTATTTCCTCTGGGTCTATACAAATCTATAATTTGTTCTGTACCAATAAATATGTTTTCAGAACATACTTGTCCTATTTCCACATTTGAAAGTGACTAAAATCGACTTTCCAAACATTTTTAAAAGAAGGCAAACTGACTGCAACCTACTTGTCATATCATAACAAAGCCACACCATGGTTCTGTTAAAATTAACAAATGCACAACGCTGTGTTTTGCTGTTTTGGCCATGTCAGCATGGTTATTCTTCCACCAGTATATCATCACTGATCTCCCTTACTAATTCACAATTATTTATGCATATTACTTTCAACGCACAGGATACGATTAAAACTTGTGATCAACATACCTCCTCTTCCTTGTCCCCTTCCTCGTGGAACAGGATCACTGTGGCCTGAAGAATGGTGATAGGATCCCACGATTCCAGGGCCTCGATTTCTTCTGGAATCCCCGTCTCTGCATTCACGTCTGACTGAGAGGATTCCTGCCAGTGTCGGGCATCTCTTCTAGGGCGGCCGTTAGCTTCTCTGTTGCTTTTGTATTCGTTTCGAGGCCTGTGAGATCATCCCTTGACCGACGCATCAGTCGACCCGAATGCAACTCCGCCTGGATGTTTGAACCTGGTGGTTCACTGTTCCTGTCCCAATGGATTCCCTCTCTCTCGTACCGTCCAACATACCTAGTGGCTCTCTCGACTGTCGCCGGTGCAACTGTTAATCCGTTTTCTGCCGGTCGTTGTCTCTGTTGCTTCTGTTGCCCGTGTTGTCCATATTGTCCTGTCTCTTCAAATCATGCCCCGCTTGTTTCCATGAGTTGCTCCTGTTGTACTCTCTCTGAGGGCTATCGTCATGATCACGGCCAATTTGCAGGTTCTGGCTGTTCTGCTCGCTCTCGACATCCCTTCTCTGCAAATACATTTCTGCTATCTCTTAAGCCAAACATTCTCAGGCCCCTGTCTTGGCAGATCGGACTTAACGGAGGGCTGTTCAATCTTGTTGTCTTGCCACTCTGTCTGAGATTTCTCTTTTGTAACACCACTTGTTGGATTTTTCCAGATATTAGCTTCCTCCACGGGCTGTTCAATTCTCCAGTCTTTTGAACTGGTCTCTTTGGGATGTTCGGCAAGCAGCGCAGTAGGTTCGTTAATGCATGGCTTGATCACTTCTGTGCCGCTCTCTGGTCAACTATTCTCCTGTGCCTCTTTATCCTGTTTAGTGTTCCTGCCTCGCCAGGTGTTATTCTGTTTTTCATCACACCGACTCCAGTTTCTTATTGTGCCACACATTCTGAGACTTATTCTTTTTAGCGTCTCAACTGCTGTTATGCCAGACACTAAACGAACCTGTATTGACTGGGTAGATGGCATCAGTTGAACGCCATACGTTTGACATGTTCCTCTTTTTCCATTTCTTTCTGCTGGGTCCAAGGATTGTGTTTTTCTCGTTTTACATCTTTCTCTGCACTTGTTGGACCAATCATCTTTTTACGCTCCTTTTCAGATTTCGAGTTTGTCCTTTCAACCAACACCCCTCCACCAGTTGGTGCTATATCTTCTCTGCCCGGACCTCTCCCACTTGGCCCACTTCTGTAGAATGCGCTCTTTCATCTACCCCGACCACCTATCATCAGGGAAACAGGGTTCCGCGCTGAGCAAACTTGGCATAGTCTTCGTATCAGTCCGGTTGAACTCAGCAGTTGTGATTTTCTCTCTTCTGCTCCCTTATTCTTCCTTCTTATCTTGATTCCATGAGTTGCTTTTTTTCTTCTTTTTATTCCCCTTTTTTTCTTTTTCTTTTTCTTTTCTTTTTTTCTTTTTTCTTCTTTTTTTTCTTTTTTTTTTTCTCTTCTCTACAGTGAAAAGAGGCTATAATATAACGTTTATATTATGAGAAAGCCATTTCGCTATTTGTTACTAATTCATTTATGTTACATGGGTAACCCTACTTAGTGGGCATATAGCCCTTTTGGGTTACCATTTGTCGTCAAATCTTCCATGCCTTTTTTTGTACACTGATTTTTGTTGTTTTTTTTGGTTACAATAAAATTCTTGATTGATTGATTGATTGATTCCAGGTAATGTCTTTGGTCTGATCTCTTCTCTCCTTTGCTGCGTCTTCTTTCTGTATGCTTTCTTCCATGACATCGCCCCAAGCTGGTTTCTGACCTGATTTTGAATCATCCTCAAAGAATAAGCCGTCATCATTATCACTGCCGGCCGGAAAATCCTCTTTGACGAAGTCCTCCTGACAAAAAGCACAGCATCAACTTATGAACAAGACAGTTATACAAAACATAAAGTTTACATTCTACAAATAAAATCTCAAAACCACAGAGGCCAGTTGTCTGTAACATTCACAAAACTGCTTAAAAAATGAAAAATTGGTAAGTTAGACACGAAGTGACCGATTTTTTTATCCTTCTTTACTGTTTATGGCATATGACTTAAGCTTTTACAAGTCACATCTCTGACAAGCTGCTCATCTGGGAAGAGGGTACACACATTACTTAGATTATCAACAAATGGTAACTTTTTCAAATCAGCACACAGAGGTTAAACTGTACAACTTTTTGAGCCACAAGTAGAAAATCAACAGCAGAATTCTTCTCACATTTCCTGGTAGCTTCTCCTGTAACCTGGCCTACACTGATGGGCAAATCTGTTTTCTGGTCACATTTCTGGTGAAATGGACTAAAAACCCCAAAATCTGGCTGGGGACAGAATGGGGCTAAAAATAACTGGCATACAACAGGTTAACACTGACCCAAAGTACTCGTTACTTATCTCCACTAACCTTCTCCCGATTGGTCTGCAATTCTTCTCGACGAAGGTCATATTTCTTGCCATTGTGCCTGGACTGTTCAAGCAGCATAGGTGGTGGACAAGCATGTGGAGAATCATGTCGTCCTAAAATCAAGGCAACCAAATGACCACTTAAATCATTCTGAAATCAAGAAAGCCACATGTGAACCTAACTACGATTAACATTTTAACGACGAGCTGCATTGGTTTCCCAGTTCCTTTTAGCACACTCGCCTCATTAAAATGTTAAGTGGATACCAACAGTTTTATCAGCCTATAACATTCATCAAAATTGATGTCAACAAGCCAGTCGTCGACAGGAAGCAATACAATTTCAATTTTAAAGAACTAATTATAGTTCAAAGGGAATTCACATAAGATGAACTCCTGTCATCATCCCTAAAATTGCAATGATTAAACAATCAAATTATAATATAACCTAACGTGAAATATGAAATCAAAAGCCACTGTTATATACACCAAATGTATCGCACTATCAAAATTGCCTGGCTTACTAAAAGTCCATCTAATATACAACTAAGAAAAATAAATGACAACATATAAAGACAGAACTATGTCTCTGTTAGGCTATTCATGAAACTGGATTAGCGTCAGACAATGTGCAAAAATACTTACGAGATGAAGCTTTTTCTTGACCAGTTGAGATGTTCTTGGCTTGACTGCCAAGCTTGACTGGGCTTTTGAGGAAGTTGTGTTACTGGAATCTAAGTCCTGGCTTGCTGGACTTGTGTCCTCCATATCGGGCGGCTGAAATACTATCCACTTTTTCCAAGCTCTGGGTCCTCTTGTGGACTCTTTAAATCATCGTGTTTACACTTGGTTTCTTCTTCAGTTTCACTCTGTCTTGTAGCAGTCTGTTTTAACCGCCTTCACAACAACAGCACATCAGTAAGTTAATCTAATACAATGTAGCTGCAATTTCAAACAATAGTAACTACAAATCAACCATAGACAATGATATCAGAAAGGTTAAGAATGCTACACAAGTGTCGATGTGCATATACATGCACAAGCTGCATGCATTTTCATACAGATTTGCATTTCCGTGTGACTTTGTGCACGTTAAACATGTTCGTAATAGTAATAATAATACAAATGAAAATCCTACCTGTGTGTTTTTGAAACTTCTTTTCTTCCAACGTCATCAAAATTATCTTCACCGTCAGATTGTCGACGAACAGGAGGACTTCTAGATAGGTTGCTCGTCTCTTCATCCTTCCAATCAGAATCCTTTGTCTGAGCAAGTGATGGCGATGCTGAGTTCTCTTTCTTTAACTCGCGCAGATTTCCGTCGTGCACAGATTCCTGTTCACTTATTTTATCTGGCTCGCTGTAATCACTCTCTTCCTCAACATTTTCAAACTTGCGGTTTACTTTTTTTTGACGGTCTGGTGTCCTGCAGCAAATGTTTTCATAATCAACTGTAGTTTTACTTCTTTGTTCTTATATGCCACTTCTAAAAATTACACTGTTTCATGTGATTTTCTACAAAAAGTTATCCATAAACATACATTTTTGATCCCCAATTTCTCTGATCTTGGCCTGGTTAAAATCACGTCACCTCGCCTTCAATTCTTCCATAATTTCTCAAAAACCTTTTCTCTGATTCACATTTACACACTTTGCTCATGCAGTCTCTTAAATACATAAAGAAATCCCACAGATGCACCTGGGAACTGAAAGGGCATCCCACTCCATTTCTATAAATTACCAAATATTTTTTACACAAACAACACTCTTCAAGAAGACCTATGCTTCAACAGCATCTCCCTATTCTAACGTATATGGCTCCCCAGAGATTTAGATGCACAAAAACACACGAAATATAAGCATCTACCATAGAATCCATGCATCACAAAATACAAAGATGACAAAATGCACTCACGGATCACCAGCGGATGACGAATTCTCCAATCAAATGGTACAGGATAACCATAAAAGGAGGTGGTTGCATTCCACTGTTTTGCACGTGTTTCTCCCAGCCTCTAAAACACAACCAAACATATTATGTTGGCAGCAGAACTGTTTACTGACAATACAGGCTACTCAAACATTTATGGATAGCAGCAAATGATCCTACAGGCTACCATTTCCTGAGTATGGTCAGTACACAAACACATACAAGAAACTTTTCAGCAAGAAGAGCTCATTACAGCACTGAGCAACATTCAGTAAACACAAAATCTAAAGAGCTCAGGCAACACCCAAAGTTATAAGACCAGAGAATATCCAGAACTGTCACAAACCTCAGTGAAGTGTTTGAACAGAATCAAACATTTAATGATGTAACCTCGTTTTCAAATGAACAGCTATTAATGCGAATAATATCTATTATTATAGCTAGGTCTTTAACTTACCATGAGGCGGCATTCCTCTGCCATGAGGCGGCATTCCTCTGCCCATCCAATCCATACCAACGCCTCATAAAATAAGCAGGTGGCAATGAGCAGGTGGCATAGGACCATTCCAGCCATATGCAGCCCATTGGGGAGGGTAAGGTCCACGGTGGCCAGGCATTGGACCACCAACGAGACCAGAACCTGATGAGAAGAATCCGGTGGGGAAGGCGGTTTGCACGGACTGGAGGGACCTGATCTACGGGATAGCTGATCGATTCCTAACCTCTGGGATCTGTTCCCATTGAGTTTGTTGAAATTTCGTTCAGACGATGACGCCTAAACTGCAAGAGAGTTACAATAAAGAACATGCAAATCTATTTACAGCTATCAAAACCATTTCTTAACTTGAGCACCACTCCAGGTCTACTAAAACGTATCTCCCTTAGGCAATGGAACGACCTCTGTGCAAGTCACAAGCAACCGCAAATATGTCAGAACGCTTTTTCTCAGCTACGTACCTCTCTGCACAACTTTTCTAAAAGACATAGAAGACAGTTTACTAAACTGCTCTGACCTCACAACTGCAAAAGGCTTACTCTGAACGGCATGCCGTGGAGTGAATGTTTCTCATCCAAATTCTTAGGGAACCTAACACACTAAGTAAAATTGTCAGTTTGACATGCAGCAAAACTGCAATAGCAGCTGTAGACTGCCCTCATGTCAGAAAACAGAACAGTTAGGACCACCAAGTGCTATTAATAATAATAATATTTGTTTTTATTGACAAGCTCACTGACAAACCGCAGTAAGTTACATTGAAACAACTGAAACATGATGGTGCAATTATCAAGATCTGAATTAAAACACGTCTTGGCAGCCTGAATGTAAGGCGTTTGCTCATTTTACTGCTGCCCCTAGGGAGAGGAAGGCTGAGTAGACCTAGAGGGGTTAACAGGTATCGAGCCGCAACTTTTTCAAGATCTAATGTTTTCAGGCCAGTGTTACCATTCATCTACCCCCCCCTCCGATAAGCATCCAAATCCATAGCAAAAGGGAGACTATGCCTGAAAAACCTTCGCAAAAGTTGGATAAAGCAAAAGTTGGTTAGATATAAAACCACTTAGTAAGGAAGTTATAACTTTCTGAAGGCGTAGGTATCTTTGCAGCTACATTAACTATTCCAACTTTGTATGGATTTTCTCATGCATGGTCACATGTGCAAGCACCATTTCCTTGCTTCACCTTACCTTCCTATGATGAATTAACTATTAATATGAGGATCTGCTACTCACCACAGCATCAGGCCTTCTGTCATTGTCGGCGCTTTCACTGCCAGATCGCATCCGGTTCTTAGCACTTGCGCTCTTCACTTGCGCTCTTCAAGCAGGATTTAGACCTTAGTTCGCATACACTGCATGGTTCGGCTAAATCGGTGTATCGCACCATGGCCTAAGTTTTCTTCTTCCAGCGGGGTAAGAACTTTCTTCTTACCACTGGTAAGTTTTACATTTCATCGGAGTAGGCATTTTCTTCTTACACATATGGTTCTGCATTTTCTTCCAATTTTTTGGTAAATGTTCATCGGTCAGTATCAGGTTTGCATCGCACGTGCAATAAAAGAATCAGAAGGCGACTCTGTCTGTACACATGATATCTTCATATCGCCTCCATTGACAGGCTGAATAGTCAGTGAATACAGAATTGATCTTTTCAGGATGAACAAACTCCTTTTCAGGCTGAATCTTCTTCCTTTTTCCTCAGTGTCTATATATACGATTGTAAGAAGACAGTAGTATTTATTTTCAGTTTGTGTATATTCCCTAGTTTTGTCGATTAGGGGTTCGATCGTTTTGCAGGTCAAAAACGAACTTTGGCTGAGGAATGTAACTCGAGACCGATGGTTCCAGATTGTCATGGTAAAACGAGATCCGTGTATTTTCCCACAGTGCTGGTCCATCCCATGACGTGTCCCGAAGGTTTTCCTGTAGTGTTCATGAAAAGATTCCATTCACACAGTGGCTCTGATGAAACCCTGATATCAAATCAGTTTACACAAAAAAAACATATACGTCATCGGAAAATAATACAAAGTTATCTAAGATCATTATTAAAGTTTAGGCCTATCATCAGGCAACTAGATAAGAAGAGATAAGATAAAGTGAGGTTATCTTGGAGAGGCGCGCTACATAAGTGCTCTGAATCAGTGAATGAATCCGAACCGTATGTAAACTTACATTACCTAAACTCCATTATCTTAGCTTACCTTACCCAAACATACCCCCAACTTACCGCACATAAACGTAGGCTAAATTACCCGCATCCTGACTTACCTTACCGACCTGGAAACTTCTGTTCTCGAAGTAGCGTCCGATTATCTTGGGCAGGTATTTAAAAGGCGTTATAGAATTTTAGTTATAATACATTACAGAGATTATACATTCGTTACAGTATAATACATTCCTAAAGGCTGAGCTTGAGCACTGAAAGACAATTCCTCACATATTGGTCCGTATCAGAGTTGATGCGATTTAATTTCTGTCCCGTTGACAACATACTCTAATTTAAGTTAGGCCTACATAGACTGAGCTGATCGAACTAAAATGAATGTTACCCAAGTTCAATTATATTCTTGCAAACTTAAAAACTTCTCTCTTTAGCCGTGGTTGGACTAGGAGCGCTCCTGAGTAGATAACCTTGAAGGAGCGCTATATAAAAGCTCATTAATAATAATAATAATAATAATAAAGTAAGGTAGGCCAATAGGTGAGAAGAGTATCGAAGGGTAAGGTAAGGTAAAACTGAAGAAAGTTACAGTAAGATTAGGTAAGCTAAGGTAAGCTAAGTTTAGCTAAGTGAGGTAAGGTAATACAGGTTAAGGCAAGGTAAAGTAGAGCAGTGCAAGGTAAGTCAAGGTATGATTATTATTAACACTTCTCACCTCTTCTCTGTCGCCTCATGGCAGTTTGTTGTAGTGACGATTCTTTGTTTGATTTTGGTAGAGAGCAGTTTTCAGCGGACCACAGTGCATTTTCAACAGAGATTTCCTATGAAGCGCTAACCGAGTCAGTTTCAACTAAGTCGGGTTTCTCTTCAGTTCATTATCAACGTTTGGTTGAGTTTAATTTCAGCTGGACTCTTCTTTCAACTGACGAGAGTTTCTTTGAGCAGACGACCCCAAACACAGCGGCCCGTCTGAAAGTTGAAACGAATGAAATTCTCTTGCGTTATAACATGTCTAAAACTGAGTTATACATATTGAAGCGATCGAACTAAAGTAAGACAGACATTGTAACCCAAGTTATGTATAGAAAGGCGAGGTAAGATGAGATAGGTGTAGCAGGATAAGGTAAGATAATGAGGCAATTTAAAGTAAGATTAGGTAAGGTACACTAAGCCAAGTTAAGCTTAAGTGAAGTAAGGTAAAGTAATACTAAAGTAAGGTAAGATTATAGTAAAGTTAAGTGCTGCAAGGAAAGTCAAGTTAAAGTGAGACATGGAAATTAGGCCTATTAAATGCTTAATACCAATCCTCTGTCGCCCGATGACAGTTTCTGTGAGCAGGTCACCCTTCACCCTTCTTTCCAACAGGTGAGAATTTGTTTGACTAGGAGACTGTTCTTCCAACAGATGAGAATTTGTTGGACTAAGCCTAGGCGACTGTTTCTTTAAACAGATGAGAATTTGTGAGAATTGTTTCACCTGTTCTTCCAACAGGTGAGAATTGTTTCACTACGTGACTGCTCTTTCAGCAGATGAGAATTTGTGAGAGTTGTTTGATGAGTCGACTGTTCTTTCAAAAGATTAGAATTATATACACGTGGCATAGGCGCATCTATAATAATCATATCGAAACATTCACGCATAATAGGCCTACAAGATTTAAAGTTCATTATTCACTTCATCAAATGCAGCAAATTGGCTTGTAATTAGGTGGGCAAATTTACTTAAACAAATTTACTTTAACATTATTAATGAATTTTTTATTTAGGGACGAGCATGCATGGTTATAAGGTCTTATAACAAGATTCGTCTAACAAAAAAAAATTACCCGACAACGAAGTCATCTCTTTCACCCTTCACTCAAACATTGGGCTCGTTTCTTCCAAATATTTAGATTAAAAACAATTATAATAATTATGTTTACTTTATTGTTTTACCTTGTCGAAATTCTGTGTCTAAACTTCATCAGTTTTCAGCAACAAAAAGGATCGATTTGAGCTGAAACCTCCTTCAGAGTTTAAGTTATCTATTACCGAAACCTTGGAACCTTTGCCGATTACTGTGGCAACGGATTTGACGTCATCAATGTGTTTGTTTATGCAGTCTGACGTCACCAGTCATTAGCCAATCATGTTATTTGATTTTTATCACGTGCAACATAGATCCAATCATGTTCTAGGTTGCGTTCGATCAGCTGGTTGACTGCTTTTCCGCTCATTTGTGCATGACGCTATCTAATTCAGTAAGTATGTACGCAAGAGAGTAAATGTTACTTTTTGGCAGTGTTTAATCTAGTCTCCCTCTTCTGGGGGATTGGGGGGGGGGGAAACGAGGTTTGTGAGGGACCAACGACCGTCCGAAGGGCGGCCGCAAAAATTTGACGATGACTTTTTTTAGGAAATCGTCTCACAAAAAAGGTGATGACTTTTTTTTAGGAATTCGTCTGTTTTCATCTGAAATAATTATAACACTTCACATAATATTTTTATTCGTCTCTGGCCTCTGGGTGGGGAACATAAATCCTGTGGGAGAATACATGAAGAGCTGCAGACGAGTTGATGTACTGCCGAGCTCGTTGACTGTTTCATAAATAATTAATAAGTTGAACTTAGTGGTACCCAACAGTAGGCCTACCTTACTATTAAGAAACAGTACAGCTGCGTGTTCATTTTTGTTCCCATTGACGATAAACAAATTTTCCACCGAGTCCAATGCATTTCCAAGTGTCATTGAACTACAATCAATCAAATTTTTCTTACCTACGTATAAATAAAATATGAAACTGTATAAGCAAGTAAGGGGTCATCCATAACAGACGTCTGCAATGAGTGGAGATAGGGGTCACCCAAATGCGGACAAGGGGAGGCAGAGGATTTTTTAACATGTTAACTGGTGGGCAAATTCCTCACCAACCCTCCCAAATTCCCCATCAGTCCTTACCCTTTTCCCCACCAGTAATGTTGCACCAAAGATGAAATGACTGGAAATGCATGACGTTGAATTAAATGATTTGATTTTTCTATGACCTTGAGGCTTGAAGTTGAAATTCTCATTAATAACGAGACATTATGGCGCTTTTAAAATATGTCCTTTTCCAAGATTCTCTGATTCAGTACATTTGGTACTTGTCGGTTTCACGACCCCCAAACACACCGAAAGAAAACACCACAACATGAAGTGAAAATTTTATTTCACGTCATGAAATTCTGCATACGTGTATACATACGCATATACATACATACGTATATACATATGTATATACATACAAACATATATGTATGTACATGTATATGTATATGTACATATATGTATATGTATATGTACATGTATATGTATGTACATGTACATACATACATACATATACATACATACATACATACATACATACATACATATACATATAAGTATATACATATATACATATACGTATATACATACAGGGTGGTCCAAAATAAACCGCACAGTGACAGTTTTCTTGATATAATGTATAACAATTCAATGTTTAATGCCATTTTTCTTACTTATTTATACATTTTCTCTGACGTCATTATTGACTTCATCATTGTTTATCATAGTTTATGGTAAAGAAGTTGTTGTTTATAAGAGATTGTGATCATGGGACGCTTAACTGAGAATGACCGTTGTCTAATTTGGAATCTACGAACTCAGAAACATTGGGGGTCGTTGCGTATGATGAAAGAATTTCCAAATAAGACATGGAAACGTCGTACTATCGATGACCTCATTAAAAAAATTGATACCGAAGGTACCACAGCTAGGAAGCCGGGTAGCGGACGTCCGAAATCAATCGTCACAGAGTGGACCAAGCTGTCACAGCGTTTCATTGACCGCGCAATTGATCAATGGCGTCGTCGGCTTCAATGCGTTGTCCAGCAGCAAGGAGGACACATTGAACATTTTATGTAACGAAATCCATCCATGTAATGTTACAGTAAAAATAATTGCTGTGTTTTTGTGAATTTTCACGGTTATATTTGAATTGGTCTGACTAAAGTACTATCAATTTATCATTGTGCGGTTTATTTTGGACCACCCTGTATATACATACATATACAATGTATATGTATATACGTATGTATGTTATACATACGTATATACATATACATATACATACGTATATACATACGTACATACATACATACGTATACATACATGCATACGTGTATACGTGTATGTGCATACACAGAATTAAAATATACATCATTTGAAATGAGGTAATATAACGTAGTTTGGGGGTCGGAGTTTGGGGGTCGTGAAACCGATAAGTACCGTACATTTTAACAGGTGGGGGATACTTTTGAACTGATCTGGTCAAAAGAGTTTTGAACTGATCTGCTCTAAAAAGAGGTCAAAAAATTTTTCCGCACCCATGCGCGAAAAAATTTGATGACTTTTTTGTGCTTCTTCAAAATGTGGGGGGACAACTGTATGGTGTGTCCCCCCACTCTTAAAGATGGGGGTCGTGTCCCCCTCGACCCACCGGGATCGCCGCCCATGTTCCCACCAGTGGAAATTTCCTTAAAAATTCCTTAAGGGGAGGGGGTTTATGACCAGTGCGGACGTCTGCATCTAAATTTTAAAATTTGATAGTTTTTTAAACACCACCTTGTTTCAATCTTCCCCAAAAGGTGAAAAAGTCAGTGAAGTGGTTGCCTAAAACTTCATGCAGGGTATAAACTTTACTGCGACTTTAAAAGAGACTTTTGTAACTGCACATCCTGCTATGAAACCCAAACTGTATTTTAACATGCACAGGAACTGTGGAAGAATTGTAGAAAGAATGATGACATTAAAAATTCGCTTTGGCGTGCGGACGTCCACAAAGGGGAATTGGTAAGGTCAAATGCCGACAAGGGTGAGGGAGTGGTGCAAAGTAGGTCATATTTTGCGGACGTCCTTTCTGGATGATCTCCAATGTAACTAGTTATGGAAACTAGGTTACAGAGGGCCTAATGCAGTGCCATCAAAGGATTGCCTATTAAGGTCGCCAACTTTTTTGTAGTTGGTATTTCAAAATCAAACTGATCAAACAAGAGTTGAATATGCAGCAACCGTAGACCTACTCACGAGACGTTAGAATTAATGATTCACCTAACCAGTCTTGTTTATTAATAATAATCATAAGGAATGCAGAAGACAATACATGTAGAAAAATAAGTCACAGCATGCATAACGCATATCATATACAATAGTCAGACAGAAAAGAATATAGACACGCGGCCGTGAAAAATTACGAAGTTTACATACAAAATGTTTAACAATTTGCTTCTATACAGAAAAGGCAAGGGGTATCTGACAGAAAATAACTATTTCTACAGATTATGCTTCAAGGCTAGCAACAGCATTTCAACAAGAATCACAACAAAATCCAATGATTACGAAATGTGAAAACCACAGAAAGACCACGCACATTTCCGTATCATTACTGGAAAAAATAAAGTAAAATTAGCACACCAAATGTTTAACGACAGTGCCATGGCATCAGTTTCGTATCATCACGTCTTTCTTGCCCGATTAAATACTTGAAAAAAGGAGCCGATTAACAGAAAATTAAAACACCATTTCTGAGAGCCTTTCTGAAGTAGAGTAGCCCAGCAGTCAAGACTTTTATCATAATAGTCAACCAGTACAGATCTGAAAGCCTCTAACGACTTATATATTGAGTAATAACACAGTCAAGGCGAGCTACAGCGAACAGGTTGTAATACTGGTACTAGAATACAGTACAGATTTGCTGCTATTAAGCCATGCCAGTTGTCACACAAAACTGAATTCAAATACGACTGAAAGAAAACTCTTCAACGTTCCAAATTAAAAAGATTGTCGCAGGCTGAGAACTCCAAATTAAGTAGCACATTCGACAATCTTAAATGCCACAGGAAACAACAAACTGACAAACAACATTCATTGAAGCACAGAACAGCTTGTGGCCAAAACACACTTGCGGATAGACAAATTCCATGAGGCAATAGCAGGTCTACATTCTTCCATTAATGGCTGCTGGTGGCCAACCACAAGCCCAATGTGGACACAACAAAAGTTGCCGTCAGCTTCCCTTCGTTACCACTGCATCTTACAGCAAACGCTCGATATCTGTATTATCTCAAAATTACACACCGGTAAATTGAGTTCAACCACGTCATGCATTTCAACAAAGAATACCGATGGCCGAACACACTGTCATTACCTTTCTTCCGAAACGTAAAGATTCTAATTTATTAAGATCCAGCTCATATCTTGAACACAGAAAGAGAACAGCTATATTCGTATAATTGGCAAGAATTTTGAAGCGGTCTCCAAACTTCGTTTCCTCAACTATGGAATCTGGAGTACGGTTGATAAGTTTCTTTTACGTGGCATGATAAAATGTTCTATTTAATTACTCAACAGAAATAAAGCTAACCAACAGTATTTACGCAAATGTATCAGTAACAGACTCCCTCATGACTAAAACCCATGGGTTCAACAGCAAGTTAAAAAGTCTCAAAGTTGTTTCATATAGGTAGTAGGTTCAGTACCCTAATGCTCTGAGCAAATTAACAAATGGTGCACATTCTGTTTTTAGCAGATGATTGTCACGTGTGAAATGCAGCAACTTCCCAGTACCACAGACGCTGCTACAGGACACCCTCATCGAGTTTGTTACCCCATCACGTGTCCTAGAAGCTCCAATAATTCTTTAGACAAGTTTTTAAAAAGTATACATTACTTCTCATACACTCGATAAACTGTTATTATAAAGTTTCAATAAGTAATCCTACCCTAACAGTACAGAAATGCCAGGCAAATTTACAAGTCTGATTTGATACACCTCCTTCTTCAGTGCTCTACTCTTAATTGGGTGCAATAATCCAGATACACTGTTATAACTGTTTTGTGCCTTGTACTTTTCTTTTCTATAGCCAAATCTGGTTAATTTTATACTAGGCTATGGAAATTAAAGCAAACCCAGCATGCCCAGATGCCTGAGTCACAAAGGTAAAAGTTGCTACTTGGTAACTCTGAAATGCAGGGATGCTTATAACCTCAGTCCTCACTTAATTTGACTATTTCTACCAGGAATCTTAACTTTCTTTACAATTACCAGATAAAGATTGCTACCCAAGCTGCTAATTCATTCCTTGCCTGTGTGGTCATCCTACCTTCCTTTGTTGCTTTATAACGTGTCATTTTAAAGACAGGTAACTCTGGTGTTATCCCATTCAATCTAAAACTTTCGTACCGATATTGTCGACCCATCTGAAAAACCATCAAGACCATTTAGCAACTGTCATATCCTGCTACCGCAATATTTTCAATTCTTCAGCAATCCACCACTCTGAACATATAAAAGGCACACTGGGACAAGATCACAGATAGGAACTGTTCAAGATGCATTGCATAATGCATCATGAAGCACTTGATGTGGTCCAGATCGATTTGAACAGTAAATCAGTCCTCATACTCTCTGGTACCATGTACTTCATTAAGTTGTTCATGCAACTGGATGAAATTGGGTCTCTTGTCAGGTGCCTGCAACAAAAAAATCCTCAATCGTTTTAATGTAGAAATTTTTTTTTTACAAATATAGCAAACACAATTCTTCAAATAATCTTACATACACAGACTACAAAGTTTTTCAAATCTTCATTCAAATGGAACTATTGCACACCTGTTTCTTTAAAATAGACATATAACAAAAGCTTTCCAAGAAAGTTTCTCAAGTGTAAAGCTGTTGAGAGCAGAAATACTACATTTTACAATTAACCCTAAATTTATCAACCGTATATCCCAGTAACTATCCTATCCTGTTACAAAAACACCTATACCATCCGCCACACCATTTCCTACCTATCCCTACCTTGGGTCGAACATCAAGTCAAGGCTGATGACAACAGCAAGCCTTTGGTCCAATTGCAAATTTAGCAATTGCTCATGACTGAATTTCCCTTAATCAGGGAATTTGGAGCACAAATAGTTGGCTGCAAAACACGTGTTTATATTTTACATGCTACCTGTGCTCCTATGTGTCTCACCTGGAATTATTGCAAGTCATTACATGCCTTTAGTCACTTACCTAGAGATATCATGGCATCATAACAGCTACTAACAACATTGTCACCCACCTCGCCAGTCATAATACATTTTTCCACAACATATCTTTGACAAACTTGTCACTTACATGGTGCTTACATGAAGTCATAATATTGTACCAACAACATTGTCTCTCACCAGGAATTGACACCAGTCACTACACAACCATTGTCACTCACCTGCTGCCAGCATGACATCATAATAGCATAGACAGGTTCGGGACACTGAGGTGGTTGAGACAGACGATATCTCTCGTTACAGACTTTGTACACAACATCTGCATTTTTCATCTTGTTATACGGCGTCTCACCACCAGAAAATATCTCCCACATCAAAATTCCTGCAAAACAACACAACATAATAATTCAATTCTAAGCATTGGAAACAAAACATCTGCCACAACCAAAAGACAGTTTAAATATTAAAGTATCATATGCGTTGTACATAAGTATGTATCTAGCTGGCTATTTATAAAGTGTCTTTTAAAATTCTCTATGGCACTGGCAATCAGCGTAACAGTGCATGGTTCTCAATGCACAGTACCTTGCATTGACTCTGAACATCCACTCCAAGTTTAAAATTCAGCATAATAGCTTTCTGAACTAGCAGCATGGAGAGATTTCTTGGATCAGTATCATTTCACCACATTTGGGGTGCACGGAGCCATAAACGGCTGCATAGCTGTGCAGCTTAAATGGAACTTTGGTACTTACCCAGTTAAAGAAACTGGGGAACTATTCAATTTGCACAGCTGCATAGTTTCTTAAAACTCGTTGGTTGTCTAGTGGATCGAAATGAGCACGTCTTAAATTTATTAGAGAATATTACTTGAGACAAGTCAGGCAAAACAGTATACAACTATACATATGCGAAAGATGTCTTAAGGCAGGGGTATTGAATATTTTTAAGGGTGTGTGCCAAAAGAGTCACTAAATCATTTTAAAACTACCTTCGTGTGTCCCTCAGAATTTTGCACAGTAAGTAATTGTTTTTCTCATGTAGGTTTTAATTGACAAAGAGTAACAAAACAATGACATACAAGACCTTATTTTAAAGATATTTTTAGAAAGGTGTCAAAATAAAATTTGTCATAAAATGAGATCCAGATTCCTAGAGCGACTGTGCATTTCGACATTTGAAATTTTGGTGGACGGTCTGAATTCCGTGTGCCCCAAAAAATTTTGCACCCGCCACTTTAGGCACACTTGCAATGGGTTCGTCACCTCTGACTTAAGGCACGGTAGCCAATTGGTCAGAGCAATTGTCCTGCAACGTGAAAAGTAGGTGTTCGAGTCTATCTGTAACCAAGGTAGGTGTTCCCCTATCTGTAACCGAGGCGGTTACAGATAGGGGACATTGAGCAATGACAGTTGCTCACTGCTCAGTCATCGATGCTCTTTGTGCACTTTTGAACTTAGGAAAGGAGGGCAATTTCAAATGCAGTCATATTGTACATATTGCACTGTATGTCTTTACATCAAATATAACCATGAATTTCAGCTAGAAAGAAACAAAGGAAGAGATGCAGAATACACCAACCATATGCCCAAATGTCGGACTTGCTGCTGAATTTTGTGAAATTTAAGACCTCTGGAGACGACCACTTAACCGGAAACTTTGCACCTGTTGAGCTCGTATATTCATTATCAAGAACATACCTGTAAAAGAAAAATACAGCAATTTCGTGCTAAACTGGGAAAAGATGCATCTTCAAGATTTCAGGAGGCCAAATGAGAGACAATGTTTCTAAATGTACCTGAATTCCTAAATGTCTGTCAGTCTAAAGTTCCAAGCTATGTATGCATTCCTCCAGGATGAATAACCTTTAAGCTCTGCACTCAGAAGCTCTGTCTGATGGTGCTTTACTTACTTACTACTCCATGCACTTGGTAGTGAATACTGCAGAATTATTATTACATATCACTATAATCATTAGTATTATTATTATTACAAATATTATCATGATTAATTAGTAACTTCTGTAGTGCCAGTATGGACAGGAAATCAAACGATGGAGCACCAAAAACCAAGTTGTAATCAGGTCAACACCCAGAAGATCAGTTCATTGAGACAGAGAGACAGCCTATGGTGGATAAGTGATCGGAAACAGATACGTTTTAAGTTGAGAATCAAATGACATGAGTGACTAAGCAGAATGAACAGCTACAGGGAAATAATCCTAAAATTTAGGTCCAGCAACCAAAAATGCTCATTCACCAAGCTCAGATCTAGTGTAGGTATGACCAGAGAAAGTCAATCAGATGACCTTGTTGAACAGTGATAAGACTGAGGAATAACGACAGATTTTAACTACTATGGTCGACCAGAGTTCAATGTTTTATAAACCATGAGCCCCAGGTTGAAAGAGAATTAGTTGTCTCTTTTGCAGATGCAGAAATAAAAGGCACTCAAGAAATCAAGTAAAAAATGTTCAATGACATCACCTAGCAAGACCAAAGTCTCCGACTTTCACAATGCCTTTGTCTCCAACAAGACAGTTACGAGCGGCTAAATCCCGATGTATCACTGCCTGTTCTTCGAGGTACTTCATGCCTAGACAGATTTGGATGCACATGTCAATAAGTGTGTCTGTGTTGACAAGGAGTCTCTGCTTGTAGCGACGCAAGTACGTCAATAGCGCTCCTGTTCACAGAAATCAACAGCAGAAAATTTAACAAACTATGTAACTATCTGTTCAGATTTTCTGTTCTTAATAACACTTAATCGACATCATTTAGATTAACTGATTATATGAGAGATACATTCAACTGGTTCCCCGTCGAGGAGAATAAAGTTCAAAATTCTCTTTCTGGG
The DNA here is from genome assembly GCA_963556255.1 of Allolobophora icterica. Classification (NCBI taxonomy): domain Eukaryota; kingdom Metazoa; phylum Annelida; class Clitellata; order Crassiclitellata; family Lumbricidae; genus Allolobophora; species Allolobophora icterica. The sequence continues at coordinate 35,489,299 of OY744610.1, read as the reverse complement.
GTGGGCCTCATTGGTCGGCATTCCACCAGCATATATCAGGCAGCTTCATGGTCCAGTCTCAAGTCTACCGGGTCGGCGATCATGGAGGACATGGAGGTGTTGCACCTCCTACATGTGTCCCACTGCAAACAAGATCCTCAGTCCTACTCCAACAGCTGCCTTGGCTTCCTGTTGAATTCCGAATGAAATTTAAATTGGCCTGTTTGACTCAAACAGCCCTGAGAACCAGCATACCTACCTACCTTCAGTCCTTCAATCACTACTAAGTCCTTACATTCCTCTTTGTTGACTGTAATCATCGAGTACAGGCCTTTTAGCTGAGCCATGATGCAGAAAAGTTATGGGCTCATGTGCATACCATGGCTCTGCCCCAAGGAATGGAATCGACTGCCACTCTCTCTCTTCATAGTTCAAATTCACTTCCTTCCTTCAAAAAGAGGCTCAAAACTCACATTTCTCCTTTGCTTTCAAGCACTTTAACATCTAACTGCATCTTCTGGCAACTGACTATCTGTGCCTCAGATTCACATTTTGGTGTGACCGTGCGCACATTACAAATTTAATTAATATTAAAAATAATAATAACACATCAACTTGAGCCCATTATGCATCTTTGTGTCTTGGATATTAGCTTGGAATCAGAGTCTTCTGCTGACCATGTGTGCTGCTGAAATTAATGCATGCTATGTTCAGCAAACATTTTCAAACAGTCTTAAATGCACTTAATAAGATCAGTTAGACATGCGGGCATGCAGCGCTTCTGTGAAGTACTTACAATGCGCTACATTAAGTGTCTGGTACATATTATGTGTCTGGTACATACATTGTAGCATGTACCTCTGGTTAGTTTCTAATTATAACTACAATTACCGTTAACCCCTGTCAACAATATGCTGCTACTCAAGCAACTCTAGACTGACTACAGTACACATAAATTAAGTCTAATCAGGAACTGGGCTTCAGAAGTCAAATCATTTAAAAATATCAGATATATATCTGATACACACGCCATACAACTTGACAATCGAAGTTACGTACAGTTAGAGGGGAAAATGCCAGACGTAGATAAACGTGCAGCAAAGAGAACTGGAATTGTTATCAGAAAACAAAGGTAACATACAGTATACCCAGAGTGTTGGATCTTTCATAGGGTGTGCAAAACTTGCTGTTCCACCTGTGCATGGATGATGTGCAAAACTGGTTCGAATTTGCAGCCACAAGTTATAACAATCAAGCTCAACCAAACACTTATTGTTACGCATTTATTAAGCACCACTATTCAGTGGCCAAGCATCAATCAATGGCGCTGAGCAATTGCGAGTTACGGACTTGCTCAAGGTTCCTACATGGAAACCGTCTCAGGGGAGGCTCGAACCCATATTCTCCATGTAACAAGGAAAGCACTCCAACCAAGCAATTAACATGTCCCACAATTGGTCATGGTCAGAAGAGATATTACTGATGGTCAGAAGAGATATTACTGATGGTTAGAAGGGGTATTATCATCAACCGAATATGCTAAATGTACAGCGCAGCACTTACCATTTCTAAGAAATTCTGTTACTATGAGGATTGGCTGTTTCTTTGTACACACGCCATACAACTTGACAAGATTTTCATGCTGGAGTTTCCTTGAATAGTCAAGAAAATAGTCCCATGAGAATTTTATCATGAAAATCAAATTCTGTCTACATTAGCTGATTTAACATTTCATATGCGATGGTTTTAAAGTTTTTAAATTTGAAGTGTGAATTACTCTCACAGAATACGTCATAAGGCACACATGTAACACAGTTTCCAGAAAATGGCTAGAAAGGTGTTTTAGGTTGAAAGCACGCATTTTGACATTGTAACATATTTTGGTCAAACATATCATGATCTATTTGTTTACACTTAAATCTAAAATTTATGATGCCTCAGAGTGCATAAAATTCAATGACTTTAGTGCTTTAACATTATGTGCCAAGATTATTTTCCTGTCCACATTTAATTTACTTTAATTTATGGTTATAATTATAGGTCATGACAAACATATTAAAATGTACATCCTAGTAATGCATCATGTGACATAGAGCAGTTATTCTATTGGACAACTATGTCAGCCAAGTGAGTGATGGTGTAACACAAAATAGTTTATCATTGTCTCTGTTGAAAGCTTTGAACTAATCACCGAAACATAATGAAAAATCACTTCAAACTTATGTAACTTTTCAACGATGGTACATCCTGCTCAGATTTGTTATGCAAAATTATCATTCTGTTCTGTCACATTTTATCTGAATAGAACAATTATAAATATTGATTGCTAATGAGATTATGTGCAAAACTGAAAATGCAACTGCTTCATACTTATAAATAAATTATAAAACAGCTATGACATCCAACAGACAATATTTCCAGAACTACTCTGAATATAAATGATACATCAATGATACAATGAACATAAATGATACATCATTTTAAACAGGAATTAAATGTACTGCTTAATTAAATAAAAATCTGAAAAGCAAAGGTCATTTTGTGATATTATTATTATGCATTTTATTAAGTGCATAAATCGATAGCGCAGAGCAATTGTGAGCAAAGAACTCGCTCAAGGTCCCTACACATAAACTGTAATTAGTAACTTCTAAATAGCGCTGGTGTTTAATGGCACACCAAAACCAAACCGTAATCAGGTCAATATCTAGAAGCTATGGTTATGGCTATAGGTTAAGATCAGTCCTTAATACAACACAGTAGCCATCTCAGAAGAGGCTAACCCATACTGTCTAAGTTACACGGCAAACACTCTAAGCAATCGGCTACCAAGTCCCATGACTCACGGTCACATTTACAAATCATCCTAGACTTAGACAATGGTCTTTGCTTCTGCAACTTGACTTTATGCTACAGCGTTTCTCTAATCATTTAACCACAACAAAAAGTTCCTTAACAATATTTTCATCAACAGGTTACTCTGCATTGTAGCAAGTGTGTCCTTTCCTTCAATCAAATACTGTAATCTTACATCATAGTTTTCGCTTCTTCGATAAAATCCTCCTGGTGCATTGTTCCTTCCCTCATCATTTTGACTGCAACCTCTACACGGCCCATGTATACTGCACGATAAACTTTCTGCAACGAACATACCAGTTTAAACTATTAATTAGCAAATAGCTAGCAATATGTGCAGACAGAGCAGAAAAATAAACAATAGGGAGTTTGCATTTATATATATATATATATATAATATTATATATATAATATAATGTAATATATATATAGGCTAGTGATGTAGATATGGCAAATCAGCCAACTGCTTTTGTTATCTCTTCGTCTATAGATATAAGTTAAACTTTTTTTATTATTTCTGTAGCTGTCTGGTCTTCCAGTCTTTTGGCTGCCATTTTTCCACTTGGATTCATTTTCCTTTAAATAATTCTATTTTATAATAAAATAAAGTAAATGTTCATAAACACCTTTGTTTACGATTTTTCCATTCACCATTCTTTCTTTACATGGCAGTGACATAAACCCGATTAACTTCTTTTCTTTTCAATAAAGTAAATCACAATCTGTCATACAAAAATCCCACAAACCAATTTTTATAAAGAGAAACTATGCTTATCACTCACACCAAACTGTCCAGAGCCCAATTCTTCTTTCATTTCTAAGAGATTTTGATCAATTTCCTTCAGAGCTGAAACAATGACAAACATAAATGCATTTTTCCATATTCCAACCACTAAACAGTCTGAAAAGCTATTTGTATCAACCAGACAAGCATTCATACTAACAGGATGCTGTATATTCATTCATTCATTATGAGAATTTATATAGTGCCTCTTCAAGAGACCTACCCAGAGGTGCATATTATACATATTCCATGACCTGGTATTGCTCCTGGTCTGCAAATTAATCTGCCACAACTAAGACGTGAATAGCTACAAATGTTTTTAAAACTGCAAGAAAAACATTTAAATATATAAAAATGTGATTTATGCCTCCTTTCCAACAAACTCAGTCACAAAATGAGTATACAATGGGCTTTGTTCTCAGGCATCTATGTTCACTGGGCACATATCATTCCTCCCTCACATTCACAAAGCATATCTCCAACCTTACGTGCTCCTATTTAATTCAACTGAGGCGTCTCAGGGCCATCAGATGCTCGGTCTCACCTTCTGTCTTTACCACCAACAGTTCATGCATTTGTCTGCTCACGCTTGGACTACTGCAACTCGCTCCTCATGGGTCTTCCTAAGCAGCGTCTCTCCCCCTTCAATGTGTTCTAAATGCTTCTGCCAGGCTCATCACTTGACTCCCCCGCTTTGCCCATATCTCTACTTACATGCTTGATGTCCTGCACTGGCTCCCTATTGCTCCTCCTCCTTATCTCCAAATCTCAGCAGGGCACTGCCCCGAAATATCTCTCGAACTATCTGCAAAAAACGCTATCTGGATATTCTTCTCACTTGTTGTGCACTGCGAATCAGCTTGATCTTTTTGTTCCCAGGACTAAAACTGCCTTGGCCCAGCACCGGGCATTTGCTGTACTGGGGCCCACGATCTGGAATGACCTTCCTCCCCCACTCAGGGACAAACTAATGACAGGCTTTTCCAATTTCCATGTCAGTCTCGAGTTCCATAAAGGCATTTCTGTTTCCCTGGGGCTTATATGCTGAGAGTGCCTCTGAATGGTTCTTTTGCGAGAGGTGCTTTATAAATTTCTAGATACAATACAATACAGTAGCGCTTCTGCATTGTGCCAACGATGTCAGAAGAAGATAAGTCACTTACGCTGCCCTAAGGCGGCCATGGGTATGAAGTGTTAACGACTTCATTTTCTTAGTCTCAGCATATGAGGGCGAGTGGCCAGTCCACTCCCTTGCCGTTTCATCTGCCCACCGACAGTGTACTCATTACAGCTGAGTTGGCTAGGGGGCACATGTCAAGCAGAAATCTCAAACCGAATTTCTGCTCTGACGGCAGGACATGCCTGGCCAGTGATGTCAACTGGAGGCTACATACGGGCACAATGGGGTTACAAGACAGGCGTAGGACATGCAAATGCTAAATAAGCTGAGACTGGAAATGAAGCAACTAACACTTCAAACTTTATGAGTACTGCCACCTTTTCGTGGACATAACGTACCAATGATACCAGCATCTACCACAGCTCATATCAACGTAATGTTCGTGCTTAAAAGAGAAAACTGGTTTTCGGAATCGGTCATACCATGTCCGAGGCCACATGTTGGCTTCATACAGCTTCTGTCACCAGGAGGAAAACGCAAACGGACAATTAAGCCTAAAAACACAGTCATATTGAAATTTTCAGTAATGTAGTTTATATATCACTACAATTTACTGATAATCCATAAAATTTATCAATGGTACAAAGGTGTGTGTGTGTGTGTGTGTGTGTGTGTGTGTGTGTGTGTGTGTGTGTGTGTGTGTGTGTGTGTGTGTGTGTGTGTGTGTGTGTGTGTGTGTGTGTGTGTGTGTGTGTGTGTGATGACGAAAGAGTTTTTAATCATTCTGTATTAGTTTTAGTTATGGACATTCAATTTCAAAAACAGTAATAGATGCCTGGGAAAAGGAGGCCTTTAGTTTTAACAAGAAATCAATTATTATTGTAATCCGAAACTCTGCAGCTCTTCAGCTTACACAAGTTTACACCAAAGAACAAAAATTACAGTAGGGAATGGGTCAGGTTTGATTCCATTCCAGAACACAAACATGTGACAGGCAAGAACAAAAACAGATGGTTATTCTTTGTGTTGCGCAATTTGGTCAAATACACTTTAAAACCCTAAAACTGAATCTCACATTTTCAGCACATTTCCTAAAGTGTAGATTATTGAGGAGCAAAATATTATTCAAAAATACCAATCAGATCAATGCTTACCAGCGCAATTGTGTTTATGGTAGTAGATCAATTCCGGAATGGTTGGGAAAGGATGCTTGTCGGCAAGAAAGTACTTCTTTTCGGTGTTTACTTTTATGTGATAATGCTTAACCAATCCTTGATCAATAGCACTGCAATAAACAACAGCAAGAACCACAATCAATGATCAAGCGCTCCTGAGTAGACAGCCTTGAAGGGGCGCTATATAAATGTTCCTTAATAATAATAATAATTAGAAGGAGCAAAGTATTGTTATTAATGCTTGATCTACCAGTAATGTAACAGTAAACAGTTTGAATCTGGTTGGAGATATTGTCATCAGTCAAGTGTCCACACATAAAGCCTGTTGAATTGTTACTCAGCTATCCAGGTGGCGCCACCAGGAGTAATTTGTAATTGTAAATTTAATACAGTGCCACCTCAAGAGCAAATTAATTTCGAAAAGGTGCATTATGTTCCAAGTCACTAGACCATGCTGCACTGATGTTGTGGAGCGACAGCAGGTGGTAACGCTTACAGCACATGATGATGCTACCACCCCCACAGCTACCTCAATCAATCAATCAATCAACCAATCAATCAATCAAAACTTGATATAGTGCCTTTTCAAGATAACTACTCAGCAGGCCCTAAGCCAGAAATACAGAGTTGCCCATCCAAAGGCATTCGAAGATATGACCGCCTGACGCTGTGAGCATACAAAGCACGAAGTCCTGCCGCCGTACGAGTCCGCCTGCAGTGCCCTACGCTGTTTACAGAGCCTAATATCAACCCCTACTCCTTACAGAACTGTCATCTGAATGCTCGCAGTGGCTCTAGAGAAGAAGTTGGATGGTGGTTAGGGTGCATCGATTATAATGGGAGAAAAAATTTTCGTCTCATTTCTATTTCTAATAGTGCAAAGTAGTTACCAATTGATGTCACCAATGTTCTGGTGCAATTCACCAATTAAGCACATGACCTTGAGCTGCCCCTGTGACCCTTGAAGTTTTGATGTTAGATGCCCAATATCTACCCATTTTATGCAAGGAGTAATGTCCACAAAAACAAGCTTCTACAGTATAAATCTGATGAGAAGTAGAATGCAATACTGGTAAAACATACTAGGCATATTATTCCATCATTATGTCCATTACACCAATGATGAAACAGTGAGTTGAGTCTAAACTACAGTACGCAGTCCAGTCTTATCCCATTAATGCAAGTAAGTCAAACTATGCGATATTCTTTTTTAGTGTAAAAAGTCGGCATTGTTCGCCTGGATTCCAATCTTGTTCTTATGAAACCGTCCCTAGCTTTGATGCCGCAGACTGCAGCTGAAGCCTCAGTTACTCCTCTAGAGCTAAGCTTCTCTGCCTATGTGTGGCATGGGAATCACGGAAAGTCAAACTTTTCTGCCGCGTGTGTCGCTACAAATTGCATCATGTCTTCATCAGATATTTCCAATGTTGTGGTTCTGTAAAGCATGTTTGCCAGTCAATGAGTTCAGCATAGTCAGAAGCATCAAACTTTAGCTAGGAACAACGAATTTTCTAATTCCTGACCGTACAGTTTTCCTGGCTTTCAGGATATGACGAATTTCCAACTTTCAAATTTTCTTAGTCATCAGTAAACATGGAGCAACAAGCGGTCCCCGTGCTTTCTCTGGACCAATTGGTAATGAGTTATTAACGTGTAAACAGTTATCAGTAGTGTGCTTTGATACGACTGAATAGGATTTTCCACCTGCAACTTTAACTGACCTAAGTAGTGACCGGCAAAATTTTGTGGGACATTAGTAACGCGGTCGTTATAGGCCAGTGCTCGTTGAATTTATCTGAAAAAAGATCCTGGAACATTGAATCACTTGCAGTGGTTGACAATTGCGAAAAGAATATTGCGATTGTACCCTGGCAGTTGCAAACCGTCGGTAGAGTTTAAAATGCTGCCAATGTATGTAGTGATAGTATGTGTTCCGATGTGGTTAACAATTTTGCAAAGCTGATCCAGTCATGGGTGATACATGTCCGACGCAAGTCGAAGCTGGTTCCTTTACCAACAATAAGTGTTCCTCGGTAACAACTCATCGATAGTACTTATTTCCTGCCTTGAATTCCGTACCCAAGTTTTATCTTTTCGACCATCAAAAAATAAACCATGTAAATTGCCTATGTTGTTCAAGTCTTCCAGCTTGTTAAGTTTATTTTATCGTTCACGTCTAACTTTATTTTGGTCAATAGCATTTGACAAATCAACATCACATCCTTGCCATATAACACGGAAATCCTGCAGACTGAGGGTGTTATCTCAGCAGCTGCTCTGTCTGAAATACCAAAACGATCACAGGCTTAATGTTGGTAGTCTCTTCACTCTAACGTTCAATTCAGGTTCATCACAAGTTCATTTCTACCAAACTGAACAATGTGATCGTTAGTTTCATCATCTGATTGATTACAGTGTTTGACCTGCTGGTATCGAAACTAGATTCGTCTACTGAGTCATCATTAACATCCACGACCTTCTCTCCACATAATGACTTGTGATATATTTCGACTCATCGACCTTGCCTTCTGCTTAACAGTCTTATTTGTTGTTTGTCGACATTGCTGATACACATCAACCTTACTGTTCTCTAGAAACTTCTGCTCATCTTTAGGAACTCGAATGAATTGCAACTTACCTACTAAAAGATCAAGAGAACTCCTTAAAGCTATACATAAATTAGTTTGCCGTACAACAAATTACGTTAAATGCAGTGCTCCGAAGCCTTCAATTCATGAACATTCTAGGTTCCTTGGGGCACCTCAAGGACTTATAAAAAAATTCCAAAATTTACATGCTGACTAAGCAGTGTAAAAGCAACTATTGGCAACTATTAAAAACATTGTTCAATGCACCCTAATAGTGGTGGAGAAGAATCATGCATGGACGGGTGGCTGGCTAAGGGCTTGCTACTCAGAGGTGCTCCTGGCCCAAGCATGGCTTTAAAGAGCAGTTTTTAAAGATACGTAAAAGCTGGGCAATTCGTCCTTGGTACGAGACGTAGCTCCAGTGAGAGGCAATTCCAGATGGCCACAGTGGTCTCGTGTGGTTTTGATTGTGTTTCTTATTTCTTGTGGACTAACTTAACTACAGTTTGGCCATTTTCTCCAGAAAGTGTTGTTGATATAAGAAAGTCAACATTTTCTGAGTTTTGACATTTTATTTGTATACTTCAGGCTTGAGACGATGTCTGACATGGCACACATGTGACTCCTACAGTTCAGGGACATAGAGGCAGATTATCAGTGTCTCTCTCCAAAGTTAAACAAAACAATCAGCTTGCAACTTTTTTCACATTTGTGTGTCACCTTGTGCCTGTCAAAAATGTTAATAATAAAAATGATAAAGACAATAAGAAAGTGTTAAACAACGTATGATTAGGTTCGTTGTTTACCCTGCAGATTTTGTGAAGACGGACAAAGTGTACGTGTCCTTCTGACTAGATTCACGCACTAGGAACACTCCCTCACGGCCGTCGCTCTGGAGTATTTCTTCGCTCTGTGTCCTTGAAGTCTTTTGATAAAACCAACTGGAAGCAGACAAAATTGTAATCATAATCTGAAAAGCTAAGCACAGAGCACCATCTCATTCGTGAGTGCTGCATCAAGCCCAGGCCCACATTAAGGGGGTGCTAAGGGTGCTGCAGCACCCGGGCCCACAGTTTTGAGGGGCCCACATTTTACGGAAGTACATTAAAAATTGTTATTGTACTTGTAATTTGGACCCATGCTGATGGCTATATAGGTCATCACAGCACTCAGGCCTGCACTAGCCTTAATGCGGCCCTGGTCAAGCCAAAGGGGTTGTCCAGAGATGGTCATGGGATAACAAAGCATTACCTGACCACAGATAAAGTGGACAATCTACACGGATGCTAAGTGCAGTTCACCAAGACACAAACTGGACAGTCTAACTGGACAATGAGTGAAGTCTAACTGGACAATTTAAAGCGATCAGTCCAAACTGGACAGTCTAACAGGAAAATGAGTGGACAGTAAAACTTAGTACTTAGTACTTATTAATATGAAACTGTATTTATTAAGCATGTAGATCTGTAGTACGTTTAACAACGTTGCAGAGAAGAGGTTCGTAATGTTCCACTTCAATTTTTGTTACCACACATTGGCATTTCCTAATCTAGCAGAGCGATTGGCGTAAATGGATAAAATGAAAATACCTTTCAACATCTAATCCTCAATAATAATTCCTCTCCTGCAAGTCTTCAGCGATTTATCCCTACAGTACACATAACTCCTCCTCATTCTGTCTCATTCATATTCAGTTACAACCCAGAGTTGACGGGGAAAGCCAGTGGTCTACAGCAAGGACATTTGCCATATCTGCTCTCCCAGTTGCACTTCAAGATACCGAGATATCCCTTCGAAGGATATTTAAGACTCATTTGTCTGTGTCATCTCATTTACAGCTGCTCAAGTGCATTTGCGGTGCATTTAGTTACATTATCTTGTGCCTTACAAATCGACTAATAATAATAATAATTTCACGTTAATCTTCAGCTACAATCAAATGCATAATCTGTGATTCATACTCACTCGTACTGTTCAAGACCAGGGCTGTTGTCATCATTCATTTTCTGAACATAGTTCGCAGGAATGTATCCAACTTTACTAAAACACACATCAACATAACAGCTGAACATTAAAGGAACTGGCAATAGAAATATGAATTATATTGTCTCATCTTTCCCTCTCTTCAAGTGCTATGTCCTTTGGCAAAGTAAGGTAACTGGCCTTCAGATATATATTATTATCATTATCATTAATACTACTACTACTACTAATACAACTATTACTTCTATTATCATTACATTATTATTATTATTATTATTATTATTATATTATTATTATTATTATTATTATTATTATTATTAATACGAAACTGTATTTATTAAGCATGCAAGGTCAGCATAAATCTGAATCAAAGCAACACAAAGCAAATGTGAGTGAAGGACTTGCTCAAGGTCCCTAAGAGGAGGCTCAAACTGTACACATCACATTACAAGCTAAGCAATATAAACAAGCGGCTACCGTGCCTGCCCCACAAACAGAGAACAATACAGTACTGATCTCTATCAACAACAATTCCCCGAGGTATGTTCAACGAGATGAAGAATTTTCATATGACCACAAAAGTGATATCAACGATCCAACAACTGAACAACTTTCCTTGTGGACTTGATCAATACATTCAATCATTCTGAACCTTTATACAGTGCATCTCTAAGATAACTACACAACTATATATCAATTTTGCACAACGCATTGGGATTTGAACCTTGCATGCAAACGTGAAATGCAGACATAGGAGTGTTAACAGTCCACCACTATACACATTAGTGTCTCAATAATAATATGCATTGTGCTAGTTATGATAATCTCCTCAAACATAATCAACCTCTAACCAAATACGACAACATGTACACTGACAATTCCTTTGCCCTCATTTTCACCACTCCAAAGCCCTCTTCAAGTGTTTGACCTTCATTATACATCCCGACATTCCACACTTGCCATCCTTCTGCAAGGTTACACCACCCAGCACGAAAGCTACTTATACTCCACCCTCACAGCCACATACGTATCAGAATATATACACGCACGCAAGCAGGCATCACATAAGCACACACACATCATGTGCACAATATATACATATATGCTTGCTTGCATTATGGATAAGCAAACACTCAAGGCGGAAATAGTTCAGTGAATATATGATAAGGAAACTCATCAAGTGACAAAACGTTTAATGCGCACTGACAGAAGAGAACGCATCAAATGTAACTGCTGAATTCTCATCGTAAATCTTCAGAAAACTTATTATGACCAACACCGCCTTACGACATTATTCTTTACAAGAAAATTCACTCCCATTATCCAGACTTATAGCTTTGTTGATTTTGAAAGGTTAAGTGCTACAAATTACGAGGAAAAAACTCAGCTACAGGAAAATATCCTAATAGAAAACTATAAAAAAAATAAGAACAAGTATTAAAAGATTTTCCATGGATGTGTTTAATTTCTTTAATAGATCCCGATTATCCAATCGATCACAAATGAATTATTAAATCTACTTGTGTCATAATATATATACATTATATATATATATATATATATATATATATATATATATATATATAATGACATCATTTATATATGTGCATATATATATAATATTAAAGAAAATGTCATATCTTCTCATACCCAGACTTATTTCGAGCAAGCCACCAACTAGATGAGTCCAAGTTCTCTCCAACCAGCTCATATTCTTCGCCCTAGAAACAGAACGTTGGTGAAATCTTTTCTTAATTTCATCATGAGCAACACAAATGAACAAGGGCTGCTGCAATTTGGAAAAACTACAACTGTGTTATGCTATAAAACTTCTTCAAATTGACCATGCAATTGGCTAATGAAGAATATACTTACTTTAAGGCATTTAACATTGTCTACTGCAAAATCAAACTGCAGTCAAGGTATTTACAGTTATCTTATTACGAGATCAAAATGCAGCCAAAGTATCTAGGGTTCTACTACTACTACAAAATGAAACTGCAGCCAAGGTATTTAAAGCTGTCCTAGTACGAAATCAAACTGTACATATTATATGGGCTTTTCATCTGATGACAAATGCATCAATTTCAATCACCTACATCAAACACAGCCCATATCAGTATCCATGCAACCACCATAAACAGAATTACATATCACATGACATGACACAGGATAATACTGAAGCCAAGTTACTCACGACTTGAAGATCCAGGTCATTAGGTTCTAGTGCAGTGTAGCTGTATATTGCGAGAACTGTCTCAACGTCAGTTTTTGGTGGTACAGGAGGTGGAGCCTAAGATCAGTATGTAACACACGTCTAAATTGAATTCTCCTCATTAATACCCTGTTTAACATAATGTTGATGAAACTGATGCAGCACCTGTTGCAGGTAAGCCACTCAAAAGAAGTTAAATTCTGAGGAACAATCTAGAATAGGGGAGGGTCAGTTTGAAAGAGTATGAGGAAGAGCAGGGAGATTGTAATATCAATTTGCTGTTAAAATTCTTTGAAAACTAAAACTTTAAGCAGATAATGCTGAGGTAACTTCATTTATTTTTACTCTGGAAACTGTGTTTCTAATACTTGCAATTATGAGAATGAATTCAGGTTACATTAATTAATTAATTAATTACATTAATAGCCCGACTTCCTCGCTGGTCTCATATTTCCTCTTTCATGTTCGATAATCTTCATTGGCTTCCCCTTACTGCTCGGATTCAGCTTAAGGTTCTCACTTTAGTCCTTCGGTCCTGTACAGGCTTAGCACCAAAGTACCTCTGTGACATTGTTCGTCTGCCAGTTTCAGCTACTTCCCTCCGTCCAGGAGGGAAGTAGCTGAAACTGAAGTAGCTGAAGTAGCTGAAAGTAGCGATCGCTTAATCGCCATGATCTTCTTGTACCACGAGCCAAGACCACTATGGCCAAAACTCGAGCCTTTTCTTGCATTGGTCCTGCTCTATGGAATCAACTCCCTCCAGTGACACGTGCCTCTTTATTAGCTGGTGGCCCAAGTGCCTCGTTCCGCTGTCTTAAAACCACTTTCTATTCACTGGGTCTTTCGCACTGGGAGCGCCTCTGATTAGCGAATACTGTGAGAGGCGCTTTATAAATGTTTAGATACAATACAATACAATACATTAAACAATACACTTTATGCAAACATAAATGACTGAACAGCAGCAGCTGTTTTGTAAATGAACTAATTGTTACAGTGTTGAACAGAAAACAAAAGCTAGACAGCGATAAAAGAACCAACGGAAAGTACAATTAAACTTCGTGCTAGTCTAAAATTAATAAATTATACAAGCACCATAACTGAAACACGTATTAACTTGGTCACAAGTCTAGCTTTCACCCATCCCAGTAATTTATGCGTTCTTTTCCTGGCTTGTAAGTAGGTATGTAAGTACATCTAACCATTTATTTAGCACCTTTAAAAATCTGTAAATAGGTACTGAAACAGATTTTTCAAAATGGTAAAATCATTTTTTCCACCGACAGAAATTCCGGGCCCCTAGGCAGAGCAGTCACGAGCCCCTAAACTATCATTATGAGAAAAGTTGATTGCGGGCCCGGCCCTAAAAATCGCCGGGCCCTGGGCATTTGCCCCTCTGCCCCCCCCTCTCGGTGGGCCTGATTGTAAACACAGAATTTGTTCATTACCCACTTTTACCTATCATCAGTCATATCGTAAGTAATCGTCATAATCGTAATCTCCCACATTACCAAAGCACCACTTGAAAGCTAAGCACAGGGCACCAGCTTAATCATGAGCGCTGGCATGTCTGTTTCTGCCTCACTTACATACAGTTCCTTTTAAAATGATAAATACCCATTATATTTATACAGTTCTTACCAAGAGCATTGGAATGAGAATGTCAAAACAGAATTCTTTACACAAAGATCATCGTTTTAACGGGATGGATTTTCAATGTGATTAAAACAAATCTTGTGATCAAAACTTTAATTTTATTTTATTTATTTATTTCGGATATTTCTATAGCGCCTCTCAAAGTCAACTACTACTCAGAGGCGCTCCCGACTACAGCATTTGATACTGTGCCGGAATTTTCACGCCGAAACACCACGAGCAATTGCGAGTGAAGGACTTGCCCAAGGTCCGTACGCAGCGGCTAGAGTGGGATTCGAACCTGCAACCCTCCGGTCACAAGGCGCCGAACTTACCACTGAGCCACCACGCCCCACAATGCTAAAGCTTAAGCCGCTAGATAGGAATATAGTTTGCGATGGAATTAGGTACTTAGAATAGCATCACTCACCTCTTTAGAAGGTGGAGGAGGTAGTGGCCTCAGTGCAGCATCTAAAATGATTCACGCTATTTGTAACAAATTCAAAAATACCAGCAAAACTGATCAAAAACAAGATTGAAACTACACTGAATAAGTGATACTAAATATTCCACGCACTTTAAGATGCTACACCAATTGACACAGTGGTCAATTTGTTAGACTGCTCACCTTGTAATGCGAAGCATATGAGTTCAAGCCTCCCACAAGACACGCACCACTGGCTTCCTGTGCCCATGTGCATCCAGTTCAAATTTTTAATTCTTATGCTCAACTGTTTGGTCAGGGTGGCTGCTTCATACCTACAGACCTTCTGTATCTGGGTATCTTCACTCCCTGGTCACGCCATTCTCTGCTTGGCCGCCAGAGACCTTGTGGTTGTTCCCCGCATGCTCAGGGCTACTTCTCAGTCGAAGTTTTCCCTATTTTGACTCCTCTAGTTGGAATCGTCTACTGTGGGAATTGCAGCTTGAGCTCCTCAGCCTTTCTCTTCCCCTGTTTCAGAAACGCCTAAGACCATTTTATTTGTTATCGATAGCACTGACTTGAGTCGGGAGACCTCTGAATCATTGAGTGGCGCATTTATAAATGTTCAATTACGATTTCGGTTACTGTGTACGGACTTCGAGCAAGTCCTTCACTTGTGATTGCTCAGCACCCACTACTGACTGATGTACATGTAAAGTGGTGTCTAATAAATAATAATAATAATAATAATAAACCACAACTGCTAACTCGTCATCAGGTTTATACTGTGAAGCATCCTAAAACATCTCAAATCTGTCAACATTATCAGTACAATTCTTTCCAATTTGATAAAAAATCATTTCTTTTGAAACCCGTCCAAGGTCTATTAACTTTTACTGTTCTCTGCTGATTTATGTTGTCTTCATATCTCAGTCTCTTTTGACGTGTGTTATGACAAGTGAACAGTGACAGTTGCATACAATACCATTGTTGTTTTTGACTAATAGTAAACAAACTAGCGGATCTAGAATCATGGTCCGATTTTTGCTCAGTGCCTCCTATTCAGAGCTCAATTCCCCATTTGCCCAAACATATTTATTATGCAACATATTTACCCGCATCTCATGCGCCTTTAGAAGGATGCGAAACATATGTCATGTTACCCAAATACCAAATACATGCATACATAAAACCATCTATATGAACCTATAATAAAACGTATATACATAAATATAATAAAAACTTATAATAAAAAATACTAATAATACATACACAAGCACATACATAAATACATCTATAAGTATGAAGTCTATCAAGTGTCTTAACCGACAAATACCAAATATAATAGATACACACACACACACACATATACATACCCACATACATACACACACATACATACACACACATACATACACACACACACACACACACACACACACACACACACACACACACACACACATACGCATATACATTAGAGCATAAAAGAGTTTGTGTTTTGCCCATTCCAGATACCAGATAGTATAAGCCATTATTTGCCAATTCTGGATCCGATTAGTAATACCCAGTGTTTGGTCTGTGTTCTTAAATCTTTGCACTAAGGCCTAATTCAAAGTTAGTCATCATTGGCTAATGGCTTTGTCCTCAGCTACAGGCGCAGTAGGACAGAAGAACAGCCAGTCAGTCATTCCCTTCCCTATACTGCAATATGCTTCTTCACTGCTTGACAGGTCTAACGGTCGCCAGCCCCACCGTCAGGGTAGAGTGAAAAAACAACTGTTGTTAATCGGCGAGTTAGACATTCCGGATCTGGATAATTCCGGATAGTCCAAAAATCAGCAAAATCGGTTTACCGATCTGGATTTTGGTTATGCCCTAATATACATACACACACACATATACATACAAGCATAGATAAAAAATCTATATGAACCTATCTATATAAATCTCTAGGAACCAAACCATCAACGAATTAAAAGAACAGTTACTTTTTCCAATCGAGTGCGGCGAAATACTATTGCCAATGACGTGGTGCACTTGACTGGCGATGTTATTGTGACTGCTGCAGGGGGTGGCATTTTGGCATCCGTCTGAACGCTTGTTGATGCTGTCACAGCAGCTGTACTTGTTGAGCCTCTGGAGCCAAATGCCAGGATGATACATACTTGACAGCACAGCACCCACTTTAACAGACTCTGTATCAATAGAAGAAACCAAAGACCATATATACAATACAATGATACAATACAACTGCATTTGATATTGACCTCCTTCCAAAGTAAAGTTCAGCAGTATACACGCGACCCATATGACAGAACATCGACGGCGCTGAGTTTTGTTCAAGGTCCATACACAGTGACATGATCCCGCATTACGGGCCGAGCACTCTATCCATTCGGCTACCAGGCCCCACACAGCACTATATGACCAAAAGCCATGTTAGGTAATCGTAATCTCACAATTTCTAAAGCGCTACTCTAAAGATAAGTGCAGGGCACCAGCATATTCGCAAGCACTGCATCATATCAGAGGGGTTATCCTGAGATCGATGTCCGAATCCGGTTGGCAGAGACCAAAGAGTTCAATTCTATAACGATAATTAATCTGTCAATAAAAAGCCTCAAATAGATTTCAATCTCTGGCTAGGGTGACGCGGCAAAAATTCCTCAGCTGCTTCCAACTGAAACATCCAAGACTTTTGGGACACTTATAAACATATGGCCACCTCTATGGCCCACATGTAAGGAATGTAAATGTAGCAACAATATCTCTGAAATTTCTCTGCGCCATATAAAGGTTGTTTTGAGAAGTCCTGTTTACTCACCAGTGCTGTGTCTTGCTGTACCCTACTGACTACTGAAATTTGGATTTTGGCAGCTGGCCTGAATTTCAGTTGTCAGATCTTCAGTCCATATTAATTGCACAGTTAAACTTAACAGGTCCCCCCTTTCAACAGTTCACCCATTATCTCATCACACAGGCAATTGACTTCATTGACTGCCTCTCTGGTCCAGAACTCAGTACAGTGAAAGACATAATACTCTTAGATTTTGCATTTCTGGGTGACCTTGTGCACGTTAAAATGTTTTAATAATAATAATAATACAGTTACAGTCAGACAGAGAAACAAATTACAGGAAAAAGATGGACAGACAAACAGACAGACAGACACAGACAGACAGACAGACACACAGACTTGCTGACTGACTTACCGGTACTGGTTGCTGACTAATCGAAAAGGATATTTAGTTATTTAGATATTTAATGGAGATATTTAGCTAATTGCAAAAATTTATGTAGACATTTCTCCATGCATTTTAATTAATTGATCGGATGTGATCCTTCACCACTGCTGCCCATTTTAATTAAATGCCATGACATTTAAGGACCTTGTGTAAGGTCCCTCGGTGATAGCCCTAGATTTGATTCTCTGAAATACTTAGCCAATTTTAATATATTAAACCCTTCATCATAACAAGGAATGTGGTCCCGAATAAAGATTGATACACACCAGACCTCACAGGATGAAGAGAAATGTCAGTCTGTTATAGACTAATCACAACAACACCGGCAATTATGGTTTCTCAGATGCTACTACAGCTGCCACTGAACATCTCAACCCAATTTCACCAGAGCATACAGGCAGACCTCTAAACAGAAAGGTACCCACAGGAAAGTATGTGCACAGAATGGCACAGACTGAGAAAACAGACCAGTAATGGAACAGACAGACAGACAGACAGACAGACAGACAGACAGACAGACAGACAGTTAGGAGGCACAGTGACTTGATCTTAACAGAATGACCCAATCAAACATACAGACAGACTGACAAACAGGCAGACAGACACAAGGCACACTGACTTGATCTTAACAGACTGACCAACAAAAACAGACAGACAGACAGACAAAAACAGACAGACAAGCAGACAAGTAGACAAACAGACAGACATAAGGCTTGATCTTATCAGAGGAAGGAAGAGTGGTGATGCCTCAGACAGTAACTGAGCCTCTGAGATAAGAACCCGGATCCTAAGGATGTACTAACCTTCTCTAATGGCTGATATCCATTCATTTCTTTGCTGCTCAGAACCGGCAATTATATACAAAATGTTCTTCTCATCCTCCTTGTAAGCAACCTTCCAAACAATAAGCAAACGTTCCAGTCAGTAAACTAAACAATTGCAGTCCAGTACTGAATTTCTCTCAGGGTAGGTACTGGCACAACTGGGACTGCTCCTGCAGTCATTAACAATGAGCCTATATAGTATACAAAGCCCAGGTACGTTCCCCATCCACCTCACATATGTGACCTCGGCCGAGAAAAGGGGCCACTTGTCGGGAATGGACTTATTAAATCAGGATAAAAATTTCAGAACATTTGGGCAATAATTTATGTACTTTTTCACAAAAATATGAAATATCATTTGGCGGGAAATTGCATATAAATATTTAATGTGTCTCTACCCAATCCATTAATATCTAAATTTGGCCTTAACGCATCAAGTAGCATAGGATTTGCTGTAGTAAAAACGCATTTTCCGGCTAAACTAGTAAGCGACAAGTGGTCCCTTTTCTTGGCCATATGAGCATCCTGTTAATAATAATATCAGTTGGTGTGCTTGAAGAGAGTAATTAGAAAAGAAGAGCCGTTCCCTAAGCCAGCCTGAGAGGCAGCCATAGGTATGGGGTATAAAGTGTTAGCGACCTCATTTTTCCAAACCTCAGCATACCATCTGTTGATGGGAATCCATTGGATGGTTCCAAGTGTGTGCGTGGGACCACCACTGGTGACTCTTCCAGCTCACTGTGCATTAAATTACTAACTGATGTAATATATTAATTCATAATGCATTTAACATCATATAGGCTAGCAGAGATTTGGTTTGCCCTTTTAGCAGCGCTGTGTAAATGTCCAATTACATTACATTACATATGAGGGGGGCAGGCTCAGGCCAGTCCTCTCCCCCATTATCTGATCTTCCCACTGACAGTGTATGGTCAGTGTATTTGTTATATAGTCAAGTACGCTAGGGGCACAGATGGAGCAAAAATCCCTTTAAAATGTCTGCCCTGTGTGGGAATTAAGTAACGTAAATATAGGTTGTTGTCATCACTATTAGTTCATGAATCTCACTATAATTACACCAGAGACCCGTTACAACACGCTATTGTTATAACATGAATTCTGATACAACATGGTTTGCAGACATGGATCCAAACATATATTCATCAATCTAAATTAAACTAAACTTGTTACAACATGAGATCGTTTAAGCTAGACCTCAAATAGACATCTGATAACCTGATTTGTTTAGATTGATTTTTAAAAATGATAATCCAACCTGGAAAGCATTCACTCTGTTTCCAAGGGGATCCGAGTCAGCAGCTTCAACGCTCACAATCTTCTGTAATAATATGCGACCTTTAACCCTACTGCCAACGCCATTCTGTAACAGTTAAAAACAGCAAAAGTGGCTAATGTGGTGTCAACTATCTGAAACTCTTCTGCCAACCCATTCTACAACAGTTAAAATGCAGAAGTGGCCAATGCATCATCAAATACCTTAAAAACTTCTGCCAACACCATTCTACAACACTTAAACTGGAAAAGTGGTCAATGCAGTATCTACTCTCACATGTTAACAGAATGTCATCAGTGAATAACTACAATCACATGTGTTCGATATATAGTTACCCTTCAGACCTATAATTACAACAACACATCCTGTCTTTGTCTTTCTTCTCTTGAATGCTGTTCTTGTCAGTCAACAGCACCCCCACAGTCTGTTCACACTGCGGAGTCCTTAACGTCTTTCCATTCTCGACTGCAAGTGTTTCTGTTCTCGTTTGTTGCACTGGGCTTGCATGTTGGAAATAACATGATTGCCATTCTGTTTTGAAGAGCCATCAGTTAAGGCTTATGTGTATCATTATAACAGTGTTAAAGAAGTTCTAAGATTAGATAACTGCAACCACTGACACGGCCATTTCCAATAGCGTAAATCCTTCACAGTGAGGGAGAAAGGTCAACACAGTAGCACACACACAAACGAATAAGATACTTGAAACTTGTATGACCTCACACCAAGTAGCATGCTTGAGAACTGTTTTTAAGTCTCTTAGAAAGTTAATTTGCCATAAATTTTTATATATATATAAATATATATATATATCACATATATTGTTGCAAGTCAGCATGTCGCTGTACCATGCATTGCGGAGAGGATTGGTTACATGCCTTATGATTTTGGCGAGAGTTCCGCATGAGTATAAACATGGGAACACTGCGTATTAGTGTGAGACTGGAGTTAGGTTGGTTCTCTGTTAGTTACCAGTCTCGTCAGATTGTTATTTTGGGTCTCCTATTATGAACGACATTTGTAATTGTTTTTTTTAACCAGGTGTGTCAAGTCTTTCTCAGACTTGCTGGGTTTTGTTCTTTGCAGGTTGATGCTTGTACACTGCACCTGCTTGTAAAGGTATATTTCACATGTAAATAGCTGAATTAATACTGTTTTATATTACATCTGGGCCACTTGGCGGTTTCTCTGTAGGCGTACGTGCAACAATATAACCATAATATTATTGTTTATACCACTGTACAGAGCATTAATCAGGTACCTAGATTTCAGTAGAGATCGCACAGTAAAAACAAAAGGAGAAACCAAAAGGGACCAAAGTCCCGCTACTTAGGGCCCCTGTGCATCATTATGTAATATACACGATTTGTTAGATGATGAAACAATTTTTCATAACAACTTAGGTATACATTTGTGAAAGTAAAAGTATGAGGTAAAAGAACAAAAAGAAAAAAAAGTGGAGTCCAAATCGGAGTCCGTCATAAAGACAAAGGAAAAGATAAGTTGTCATAATTATACAAGAACAAGCAATAAATTTTGACGATAGTAGAGAATTGACAATTATGTCATCATTATTAGTAATCAAATTCCAAAATTATAAAATAGTAAGATTCAGGTATCATATAAGATTCAGGTATTATATTAGTTATTATATATATATATATATATACATATGTACATATATCTGTGTATATATATATATATATATCAATAAGGAAACTTGTATGAAATGTATCAGAAGTAATGACAAAAGTTGAATAGAAACACAAGTTTTACCTCAAGCGAACCATCGGAATAGCGCAAGGAATCTGCTGTCAGTTCAAACCATCGCTGTTTGTAGTTTTCTTTCGTGATGCGACTTTTCATCTGTGCTCGCTTCCATAAGAAATCTTTCTTGATGACTTCCGAGGCCATCAACGACATAAGTGTCATCAAACTAACTTCCTAATCTGTGTCATCCTAAATAAAACAGGACCAAATAAACTCCTGCCAGTCTCATATTTTTCACATCAGATCACTGTCAATATAATTACATGTATAGTATTGTTTATTTTTGTTATTTTTAAAGAATATGTCATGGCCCCAAGTTTTTGCCAGGGTTTTTGCCATCACTGTTCAGAGCAAATGTAAAGAAGACGAGTCTCTACCATTGATCCAACTCAGAAATATATGGAAGACTAGTAGAATACTCATTTTATGTTTTTGTAATAGTACGCATGCCGGTTTGATACCATAGTAAAAATAACTGTTGCAGGAAGTTAAACGTAACCTAAATTCAATTTACCTCTAACTAAAGCACGAGATTAACTACATCAAACTCAATAATCACGGTTCTGCATTTCCTCAACTTGTCCATCTACTGTATACCCTCAAATATGACAAACAGAGGAACCCAACATCTGGACAACATTCACTGGACAATTGTTTAGTGATCTTCACCTTACAGTTTTGGTGACTCAACAGCGAACTGCAAAACGTCACTTCAATAAATAGAACACACTGCTGATAATCTAGCCCATAAAACTTATATTATAAGGATCATTTATAAACGATAAAACTTTCATGTACACCAAAGTGTGGTTAGCGGTTGGTTCGATAAAAGATATGCTTACTTACTTAAATGATTTACACTATCGTCACATCTTCTGCTGATAATGTCTACTTTTCAAAGAGAACAAGCTCAAGAAACATTTACAATTCACATTAAACTCCAGCTTTCTTACATCTGTCAGATGTCTTTTGTATGTTTCAGCATGCTTGCGAGGTTCCAAAAAGGCTTTACATAAATATATATATATATATCCATACTTGAATAATTAGAACACAACAATGACTTACACTCTTGTCGATTTTACTGCTGACAGCATAGGCTTTCCAAGAAAACAAGCCCATGAAACATTTACAGCTGATGTAAAACCACACCTTTCCAGATCTGTTAGACTAGTGTTTAAACGTGCTTGTGACAGACCACAAAGCCATATACAATACATACGTGCATGCATACAGAATGAATGGCTAAACAAAACGGTCCATTCCCCAAACTAAACAAGATATCAAGACTAAGGAATCTATATACAGAGGAATGGTAACTCATGCAAATAATAATTGTACATCCGGTAAGCATCCTTATCCCCGGATGCCACCCCACTCAGAGTCTAACAGTGTAGGGCATTTTTTTCCAGGCTTTGTGCCAGTTCTTTGATCCTATTCCAAGAACCAAAACATGGCATCAGATAAAATATGATGTTTTAAATCTCCATAGGCAATTTTTTACTCTGCAAATATACTTATTCATATATTTTTCTCAATAAATACAATAAACTGCAGCGCATTTCTTGTGCAAACAAGGCTCAACATCCTCCTGTCCGCCAGAGGACTGCTCTCCAACTAATCACACACGACATTAATTAAGGATATTCCACTCCTGTTTATTATTCGTCCTTGGAATAAGATCAAAGAACTGGCACAAAGCCTGGAAAAGCCCTACACTCATTGAAACAATAGCACCAGCAGACAATTATTTGCATATACACTGGCATCATGTGATAACAATACATGCACTGTTTCATAAAAGTTCTATTCATAATTAATTACTGAAAAAAAACAGATGTAGAAATTACATCTTACTTTACCACCAGTGCCAAACGCAATATGGTACTTCAAAGTTTCCTGATGTACAATTTCCATACTTGAATAATTAGAGCATAAAAAATGATTTACACTCTTGTCAATTATACTGCTGACAATATATGCTTAATAAGGCAATAAAACTTGTAGTTTGATTAAAGAAGATTACAGATTAGACTACCAAAGATTAGAAATGATGATATGAGATAGTAACATGTTAGAAAACTTAGTTGTTCATTGAAGACATTGGACAATGACCACGAGTTTTGCCATGTTTTGTGGGGCGTGGTGGCTTAGTGGTAAGTTCGGCGCCTTGTGACCGGAGGGTTGCAGGTTCGAATCCCACTCTAGCCACTGCGTACGGACCTTGGGCAAGTCCTTCACTCGCGATTACTCGTGGCGCTTCGGCGTGAAAATTCCGGCACAGTATCAAATGGTGTAGTCGGGAGCGCCTCTGAGTAGTAGTTGACTTCGAGAGGCGCTATAGAAATATCCAGAATAAATAAATAAAAAATAAATAAATGTAGAAAGAATGCCAGTTGACCGAATCCCAGACCACAAATCATGGGCACTGGTGACAGCTAAAGACAAAACAAAGGAAGACCAAGACTGTGGTGGGTAGACAATAGATATATAAATGAGGACATAACACGAATTGGATTAACATCCACAGGAGCCGTAGACTTAACAAATGATCAAGGACAATGGAGATCACTTAATCACACTCATCACCACCAAATGATGATGATGTTAAAACTAAACATCTCAAGTTGGTTTGCACTTACAGAATAAGTTTACTGCATAAGTGGATCCTTTATGCGCTCTTCAAAGTAATGTCTGCAACTGACAGACACTGATGTGGCTGAAGCTTAACGACATATATCTATTTTGTGTAGCAGTTTAGCGTCTGCTATTTCTAGTGAGGCTATAGGTTTTCAAAACAGTGTCTGACAACTCTATTTTAGGCATCACTGATTATTGCCCTAATAAAAATGTGTGTGTGTGTGTGTGTGTGTGTGTGTGTGTGTGTGTGTGTGTGTGTGTGTGTGTGTGTGTGTTGAGGTTACAGCGAGGACCAGTGGCATAACGTGGGAACTCAAAAGACAACATCCTCCTATCTCCTCGTAAATCATTTGTGTATCAGTAAGATCTGGAGATGTGCCTAATGAAACCAAATTTAAACTCTTTTCAAAATGCAATCTAATGACTTCTGTATCGCCATTATCAATTGACTGTATTTTCAATCAATCAATCAAAATTTATATAGAGCCCTTTGAAGGTCTCTACTCAGAGGTGCAGGTCAAACCACCTTCACAAGTGTAGTCTGTTGGAGACGCCCAGTGCAAATCCGATATTATTACTGTTTTTATATTAGTGTTATTATTATTATCATTATCATATTATTGTTATTGTGCATTTATGATGCACCTCTATCTAATGACCAAGCATCAAAATATGGTGCTGAGCCACTGTGAGTGAAGGACATGCTCAAAGTGTCTATACCAGTGGTTCCCAAACTGTGGGTCAAGAACCTCAAGGGGTCGCAAAGTGTTTTCTGGGGAGTCACTGCGGTTATGTGGATGCCTCTACACATCTCTGCCAGAGTGGATTTTCAAGGCTTCTTCTTAGTATCAAAACAAAGGCACGAAACAGACTGCATGTTGAGGATGACATGAGGTTGGCTTTAACAAACACTTAATCACGAATTTTGAAGCTAGTTGCCCAGATGCCAGCAAAACCATCCAACCATTGCATTAAAATAGTAGGTTAGAATTATATTCTGAGCAATCCATTTTTAATGTGTTTTCTTTAACCTAGGCCTATTATAAATGCCTTCTTATGCAAATGCGGCGGGGGTTCTACGTTACCTGGCTAAATAGGGGTCACAACTCGAAACAGGTTGGGAAACACTGGCCTACACAGAAGCAGTCCAGGGGAAGGCTCTAACCCATACTTTCCACATTACAAGGCAAGCACCATAGTCAATCAGCTACCATGTCCCCTAACAGGTTAGCCACAAATCATGGGCACTGGTGACAGCGAAAACAATCTGTAGGGTTCGGTTAGAGGAAAGACAATTTGCAGGAGATAAGCATCCAGCCATAATCAGCACTGACCCTGAAGTAAAATACTGAGCATGCACTGGAAGGCAGGTCCTGCTCACCCTTAGAAACCCTTACTTGTCAACAGCACTGTGAACAAAATGCATGATGAGTTAACATGCTGGCCAGAAAGCAAAGCACGACTGACCCAGTTTCGAAGTTGATTCACACCACGAACCTAAGCTAAAGTTACGATTTCCGATTTCCGTATCAATTGCATGTTTGCGCATGTGACAGAAAGCCATACATGGTAACAGAGACCAGTATATATATATAATATGATCACTAGATATACAACATGAAACCTAAAATAGAAGTTTTCATAATGGAGTACCATAAATCTATCTCCTAGTGAGAGATAACGACAGAATTAATTAACAGAACCAGGCAATCTTCATGGACATAGAAATGGTCAGAGGAGACTGTGATATGTACCCACTCAAAACCCTTAAAGGTTTGGCTCCTTCCTATATTTTCTGAGCCTAAGGATATCCATTGACATGTGTAGAGATAGTGTTGTTTCCTTGATTACAATATACAAGTACAACTATCCTGCAAAGCTTGTACTATTCGTTAAGTTAAAATTCTTTACCTGTTTTATTGCAAAATTTGTTTTGTTGAGTGCAAGTTATCCTTCTCGTTTGAAATGTTACAAACGCATGCCATCAGAATTATTTTTATTTGCAATCGTCTACCAGTACTAAATCTGTATTTTGAATGTTTAGTATATTAGTTGCAACTGGTTTTGTTTAAGTTTGATATAATCAAAAACATTGCCTTGTCTAATCCAATATATTGACTTCCAATCAAAAATACTAAGTAAGCAAGTAAGTAAGTAAGCATATTCTTTAATAAACGCTAGCAAACGCACAGCGCTTTACATACAATATTACACAAAGAGGAAAGAAAAATATAACAGTAATAATGATGTTAGATCATAAATGAAATAATAGCAACAGAGCCTAACTGTACAGCATCCTACCCAGGAAACCTCGTCGGGTAAGGGAGTTAAATCTAGGGAGAAACAGATTATGAGAACAAGGGCGCAAATCATACCCGGTCTTTAGAACAGGAGGTAGAAGGTCGTGGAGGAGGTGACTAGGGTTTTTGAGTTTTACTGCCTTGTCTAATCCAACATAAATGACTTCCATACTCTATAGAGCTGTTATAACAGCCCAAGACATCGGTCAATATATGCTTTAAGTGAAATTGCAAAAAAATCACAATCCAAAGGAGAAACCTTTTAACTCAATAACTCCTTTTGCATGGCTGCCAATGTGTAGGAATAAAACACTGTAGTTTTCATTGAAATACATGGATCAGGCTGAAACAAGTTAGCATTAAATGTTCTGGCCCTTCTTTGCAGAGTATCCTTCCTACCGGTGTGACAAATATCCCAACTCTTACCCAACTAAAAATCTGGCATTAAATAATACTTCATTAGTAAGTAGTAACTTTTTTATATCAGCGCAACATGTCTATTATACACTGTACCAGTACATGAACCGGTTTATGCAATAAACTTTATGGTAGTCTTATCTTGCAATGCAGCTGCATAAAATTAACACAACTTGTAGCCTTCTGACATTAGCACTGAAAACATAGACCAGCAGAGCCCTAGCGGGTTTGTTGGCCCCTTTTTCAGTTGACTATTGACCTTGGCATCAACTATTTGTGTTTTCTTGTTTCAAAACTGTATGATTTGATGTTGAGAAGTCAACAAATGTCAAATTCAATACAATACTAATCAGGCCCTTAGCCAGCCACCCATCTACCCGTCACTTGGACGGGTGAAAATTATTTTGGACGGGCATAAATTGTACAGGTTTCTCCTCCAGCACCATCCAGTTTTTGCTCTAGAGCCACTGCCAGCGTTCAGATGACCGTTCTGTGTGGAGCACGGGTTGATATTAGGCTCTGTAGACAGCATAGGGGCACTGCAGTTGAACTTGTATGGCGGCAGGACTTCCGGGAGTCGGTACTTCGTACGCTGACAGCGTCAGGCGGTCACGACTTCGAATGCTCTTGGACGGGCTACTCTGCATTTCTGGCTAAGGGCCTGATACTAATCCTGAATCCCCTTATATTTCAAGGGTCACATTATAGATGGCATAAGCATAAAAGCATTATTAGACCTAATAAAAAAGAAATTCAAACAAACTTAGAAGCATTAGTGTTAGCGCAAAAGGACCATGGAGCCTGGCCCCACTCAGAAGCCTTCAAGCAAAAGATTTCCATTGGTCACTGTTTTTGCACCCAAAGATGTGCACAAATAACATCAGAAAACTTGAGTACACAAGTGTACTTACAAGGGCCTTTAACTGATAGGCCTTGAGTATAACAAGCAAACCAACAAACGATCAAAATCAACAAACAATCAAAATCAACCATCAAAACCAACAAACAATCAAACCAACAAACAATCAAAATCAACAAACAATCAAAACCAACAAACTAGATTGTACTGCAAAGCGGCTGGTGGCATTCTATGTTTATGGAATGGCCATGACTTCAAAAATGAGGAAAGCCTTGGGCCACATACAGTATTGGGCCTTTTGGTCTTTCCAGTTATTCACAACTGAAAATTGGGACCAAGAACAACCCTGTGAAGGTAATCTGTATTTCCACAATACAATACAACTGTATGTGATATTGCCCTCCTTTCAATGTCCAGAAGTGCACACATGGCCATACAACACAACATCAATGATGCCGAGCAATTATTCGTCAAGGACTTGCTCAAAGTGAATACACAGTGACTGACCGAGTGGAGACTCGATCGAACCCATACTCTCTGCGCCACAGGCAGAGCACCCTCTCCATTCAACTACCATGCCCCATTTGTATAAACCCTCTGTATACCAAACAGGACCAGGACTCATCTGGCATTCATTACCTGCAATGGGTCGTACCCCAGACATCACCTTCCCTGTAGAATCTTGACCTTGTCCTGGCTCTCAAAATTGTGGTGATGTTTCTGAGTCATACCAACATTTATACGATAATTATCATGGTGGTGATGGTGATACAAATGGCCTTGAGGATGATGACGATGATGACTATGATGAAAATGACATTAACGAATACAATGTTCAGCAACAGTCATAACCATTACAGCAGACATTTAGTTGTTGAGAATTTACGTTTTTATCTATGCACACCCCGCATGTAGGTACAGGGGTGACTACCCCCCCCCCACCCCAACCCCCTAAGTTATTGGAGCAACGTCCCTTTTCCCCTCTGCTTCCCCCTCCCAGTTCCTTCCCCCCCCCCTAAAATGGTGGCACACACACTGACAGATCCCCCCCCTTATGTTTGGATGGAGCATTTGCTCCAAGGTTTCTATGGTGTAGACGCCCCTGTGTAGGTAATAATGTGGTAATGGCTATCCTGTTTATAAAAATAGGCAAATAGAAACATTACGATGATAATGATACGCGCAGACGTTGTGTTGGTGACAACTGATGATAATGATGACGACGACGACGATGATAACAGCGAAGACGAGACGACTCTAACCTGTTCATCAAACAAGTTGAAAATCCTGCACGTTTTGAATACAGTTTTAATTCCTTGTCTCTAAGAAATAGACAAACTTTTATACGTTATTTGTACAAAGGTTTCGGCATCTAGTCGCTTGTCGTCATCATCATCCGGTTACTATTTCCCATAGCTTTTATCCAACGTAACACGACCAAGTTTAGTTCCGGCTTATTCTAACCTCCGACCCGAGGAAGGCGGGAGGAGGACCAACTGCCAACGACTACAACATTTAGTGTGATTCATAGACTAATATACATAAGAAAGGAGCAGCAATCCCGGGCTATTCTTATCTAGCGTTCGTGAGCAAAGCTCCTTTGGCTTGAGAGGCGCGGCTATGGGTATGAATGTTAGCGAATTCATTCATTTTTCTTAACCTCGTTAGTTACTTTTCTTTCTTTGCTGTGATTTCTTTGCTGTGCATATCTGTTGTGTGCTGCCAAATTATGCGAAATAAAGCTCTCCTCACCATCTCATATCCCTCCGACACGGGCCTAATACGACTCATCATAGCCGAGTTGACTGGGGCACAGATGGAGCCGAAACCGCGAAACAAATTCTTCCCTATAGCGTGGATTTGAACCCCCGACCTCTCGATTGGCAGTCCAGCACGGTAAACTATAGCCTAGGCCCTACTAGACTACAGCATATGTTTCCCAATACATGAACGAACATAAATTATGAGTCCTCTATTAGGCCTAAGTGTCTAAATGTAGACATAATATAATGTACATTTAAATTCCAGAATTTCTCAGCGCAAGACTCAAGCTAAGGATGTGAATCATGCAGACCGGCCCGATCGATCGTACAATAGGGCCTACCAGCGCTACTATAGTAGGCTACAGACAAAATTGTTTTTCTACATGGCTTCTTGGTTGAATCTGTTCAACAAAACAAGGATCCTTAACAATTTGTTGAACTTCTCAGCCAGCGCGCCCACGTTGGACAAAGTTGGTACAACATTGTCGTGGCCTATACCGCGTGGATTAGTCATGAAATGTAAAACCAGTGGAAAGAAACATGAGGAATCGACGGTCTAGGCTGTTTTACAGAAACTGATGATGACGATGATGATAATAAGGACGACGACGATGATGATGACGATAAGACTGCGCAGAGTATGCTGGTTGGCCATGCAGTGTCCTTATGCTAGGCCTAATTATCACAACCGACAAGTGGACCATAATAGGTAATCAACAAGGCTATAGCTGCAGGCCTACAGGGTGGGCCAAAAAAAGTGAGAACATCTTGTAGCATAGGAGTTATTTAAAAATATAATTCAATTAATTATATTGTTTCATGTAATATTGTTTGCCAAGTATTTAGCTAATCAGAAATCATGTTCAATGTGTCCTCCTTGCTTCTCAACGAGTTTTTCTAAGCGTCGACGCCACTCGTTTATGCTACGGTACTGTCAATAAAGCGCTGCCCCAGATTTCTCCATTCTTCGATTATTGCCAACTTGAACTGCTCAACTGTGGTAAATTTTCGCCGAAGGTAGACTTTTTCTTGCAAAGCACCCCATATGGCATAATCTACTGGGTATAAATCAGGACTGTTCGGTGGCCACATGTCTGGCTCGACGAAGTTAACATTCTCCTGACCAGTGTTAGGTATGAGTTAACTCAGATGAGTTTAAACTCACGAGTTAACTCACTTGCTGTGATTTATGAGTTTGAGTTAACTCACCTTAAAGATCGAGTGTGAGTTATGAGTTTGAGTTAACTCATATTTTCTGTGAGTTTGAGTTTAACTGTCAATTATTTTAAACTCAACTCACTCTTCGGCACTCGGCACATATTATTTTGAAAGAAGCCTTTTTTATATCGTCAGCTTTCCACACTGGTGAGTGGTGACGGCAGGGAGGGTCGTAAACACTGCTAGCGGACAGTGTTTAAGCACTGCATATTTTGTATATTGTGAACAGTTAAGAACAACATGGCTGAAGTACCGTGTATTCTTGATGGAAAATATTTTTCTGTTACAAGTAGGCGTGATGGAAAAATTGTTGCTCGATTAGAACGTGCTAGTATGAAACGTGTGAGTTTATGAGTTAACTCATTTAACAACTGAGTTTGAGTTAACTCATTTCACTTAGGATGAGTTGAGTTTGAGCTTAAACTCATTTTGAGGTGCATGAGTTGAGTTTTGATTTAACTCATTTCTTGTGTGAGTTTACCCAACACTGCTCCTGACGAAGAAAGTTGATCGTATTTCTGGCTGTGTGAGATGGAGCTCCGTCTTGCTGTAATGTCCAGTTATGGCGACCACATGTCGCTTGAATTACAGGCAGCTAACCTTGTCTCAGAACATGTTCACAATAGTGTTCACTGTTTACTTTGGCGCCTGGTTCAACGAACACAATACTAGTTTTCCCCATTCGAGACACACCAACTGATACCATGATACCGCGACTGAAATGGTCACGTTCTCGTATAAGTCGACTCTCCTGAACTTGCATTTTCTTTGTTTCAACGGAATAAACACGGTCATTTTGAGAATTCACTGGAGTGGCAACAGTGAATGTCTTTTCTACTGTAAACCAGATGCTTCGTACACTTCTCTCATTAGGAAACCGCTCAAGTAGCTGCCGACTGCGTTGCAAGCGTTTCAATTTGACATTTTCATTGAGCTTCTGCCCGATCACACGCTTGTACGTTTTGAGTTGTAAATCTTGCTTAACAATACGTCGAAATTGTCGAAATAAAGACATCATAATTATAGCTAAATAGGTAAGTAAGTAAATAAGTAAACAATTTAAGCTATTATGGATACAGTTAAACAAATTTTGATGTAATTATATTACTTTTACGCGATGTTCTCACTTTTTTTGGCCCACCCTGTACTATATAATTACCCTATATGCGACCATATGACATTACTGCAATTGGAAAAACTCAAATGTGTGGTGTTTGTACAAGGATATGAAGTCAGTAGCGTGGCATTTAAAATTTAATGGTTCTTGATACCGTCTTAATTGATAGCCTATAGCCCTGTTTCAAAACTAATTGTCTTCTTCCCAAACCATCACCAGTAGGCTACCCTGCCAGCATGCTCGAGCATGATCATTATAGCCTAGATGGGACCAGTGGTTAAGTTGATCATCCAGAGGTGGTGGATCTCCACATTTTTTTAAAGCATCAACATAAGCCTATATCTTTCTGGAATAACTGCATGATATTCGCTTTTCGTTATTCTGATACAAATTAAAAATGCATGAAATATGATACGTAGGCCTATTATTGATTACAGCAACCAAAGATTTATAGGCCTATTTATGTGACGGGTCTCCACTTTTAGATGATGGGTCGCCACTTTTAGGCGGCTTTTAGGCCTCGGTGATGCATCTCAAACCATAGGTGCCGGATCTCAGACCCGGCGGGATCCGGCTGAATTTAACCACTGGATGGGATCCATATGGGCTGTAGGCCTATATGGGTGACATATGGACAGTTATTGGCATTAAACTAATTTTTCTTAATTAAACTTCAACTATTTTTCAACTAAAATGAAACAGTTTATCTAAACTTGGCAACTGATTTTGTAAATCAGTTAAATAAACTAAAAATACTTAGTTAAACTTTCCCAACTTTTAACAAATTTTTAAGACACACCTTTTCACAATAACAGAGGTTACGTGAATTGTAATAATGCAGAGACGGCCAGAGAGTCATTTGGGCCGGGAAATGGTTGAATGATAACACACTGGCACAAGACCAGAAGGACGCGGGTTTGATACCCTCTAGCCCAGGGGTTCTCAAACGGTGGTACGCGTACCCCTAGGGGTACGCCAGGTGTCGCTAAGGGGTACGCGAAAAAAATTGAAAAAAAGAAGTTTTTTATGAGTTTATTCCCATGTTTCTTTGATTAGCTATTGACTTGAAGTCACTATTCTACGTCCACCATACGATTCTTCTTCTTCTTCTTTAAATTTTCTGCGTTTATGTCCATCTTTCTTTGATTAGCTATTCTACATCCACCACGCGCTTCCTTTTCTTAAAAGTTTAAATTTTCTATAAGTTAATGCCCATCTTTCTTTGATTCGCTATTTCATATTTTTAATGTTGAAACCTCACAGCCGCGTCATTTATTTTTTCGTGAGTTTTTTCATGATACCACGAAATAATTATTTTACAAGTGGTAACTACAATGCTGCAAAGTAGCATTATTATTTTAAAACCAACAATGGATAAATGGTTGAAAAAAACCTTAACAGAAAGCTTAACAGAACCTCTCAACGCAAACGTTAGCACTGAATCTACCGAGACTGACACTCCAGCCGCCAAAGTTGACCCTAACGAGGACGACGGCACTGGTGCGCAGTGTAAGATTTGGCAGTATGACGATAACTATTTATCCTTTGGATTTGCGTGGTGTGGTGATGAAAATGAACAGAAACCTCAATATGTCATCTGCAGTGAAAAACCGTCAAATAATTCAATGAAACCTTCTCGACTTCAGCGACATTTCAATACAAAACATCCACTTCTTCAAGGTAAACCACTTGAATTTTTTAAACGAAGGAAAATAGAAATGCTACAAAGTGAGAAAAGTTTAAAGTCGTTTACTTATTTGGTCAGTGTGCGAATAGCTCAAACAGGGAAACCGCGCACGATTGGGGAGAGTCTAATATTACCTGCTGCCAAATATATTGTGACTTGTCTGCTGGGACAAAATGCTGCCAAAAACTGGACATTGTTCCTTTGTCGAATACCACTGTTTCCCGACGCATTCAAGATTTAGCTTCTGAAGTAAAAAAGATTCTCATTCATAGGATCAAACAAAGCAATTTTTTGCGATTCAGTTAGATGAGAGTACAGATGTTACAAATTTTGCTCAATTGATGGTGTATGTTAGCCTAAATATGAACATGAACAGGCCGTCGAAAACGAATTTTTTGCTGGGGGTACGCCAACACTCGATTTTTTTACCTGGGGGTACAATAAAAATAAAGTTTGAGAACCCCTGCTCTAGCCCCATAAGGTTGATTCGGTTTTCATTCGCTAGGTGGCGAATGTAAAATGAGCAGTAGGACAGATGGGCGCCTTGAATGGCTGCAATTATAGTTAAATTCGACTTCTGTTAAACTTGTTATCGTCTGTTACTACTATTCATTCATTCATTCATTCATTCATTCATTTTGATAATTTATAATACTATACCATGTAGGCTAATATTACTGCGTACTTGTCAGTTTGAATTAACAAACGAAGATTATTATTACTATTATTATCATAGGCGTAGACTCTGAGGGGAGCAGCCGGGCACGTGCCCCCCAATAATTGAGATGGACTGTACATTCAGTGAAACAAGTGTAGAATTAATAACAAACCCCCCCCCCAATATTTTGAACAAGTTTTCGCCAGTGATTATTATTATTGCATTGCTTTGTTCAGGCACGACAATTATAAGACCACTTGCATGCATGACTATGAAATAATTATTATGACAAAACAGTTAAATGGCCTCAACGTTGGACTAGGGATTGTAATTCTATTCAAGCACGATTTCTATAGCCTAATTGATTTTTCGATTGAAGTCATGGGCAGCGATCTAGGGGGTCGAGGGGAACATGACCCCCACACCTTTAAGATTGTGGGGACACGCCATACATTTGACCCCCCAACTTTTGAAGAAAGACCAAAATGCAAGAAATGTAATTGCGCGTGAGGGTTTTCACTGCCTTTTTGACCAGACGAGGTAAAAAAACATTTGTGAGGAGAATTAGTGTGTCCCCCCCGAAAATTCAGTGAAAGGAGAAGAAATTCATCTTGAAAGTTATTTTGGGGGGATGAATCTCGAAAAAGGTAAGGAATTTATTTGTGAGACGAATAATTGAAAAGTAAGTTGTAAAAAGGTCAATGACTGAAAAAGGTCATCAAGTTTTTTGGGAGATGAATTCGTAGAAAAGTGTAAAAGTTGTTGGTTTTTGTTGAATGAATTCCTGAAAAGTAAAAAAAAATTTGTTGGGACATGAATTCCTAGAAAAGGTCATCGACCAGACCTTGGCCGACTTTGTCCCCCCCCCCCCCCACCTCTCAGACAAGATCGCCGCCACTGATTGAAGTACACCAGATTGCGGTTTGGCAGATTGTTAATAAAGAATATACTTACTTACTTAGTTACTCTATAATTTGTACAGTAATAGCCTACCAAATATACTTTATAATGGCTTATTAGATATTATTTGGTAATAGGGCCTACAGTTTATACTTTATAGTATTCCACTCACCAACGCGTATGTGGCGCCTCTAGCGATTCAATTTGCAGAGAATATATTAAAAACAAATTATTTAGCTATGGCAGAAGCTACTGTGTGAAGTAGCTGGACTCCCTGTC
The DNA here is from genome assembly GCA_963556255.1 of Allolobophora icterica. Lineage (NCBI taxonomy): Eukaryota > Metazoa > Annelida > Clitellata > Crassiclitellata > Lumbricidae > Allolobophora > Allolobophora icterica. The sequence goes on along the minus strand of OY744610.1, from coordinate 35,453,566 downwards.
GCCAGTCATCATCCAGGGGCGGATCCAGGATTTCTGGTTAGGGGGGGCGTAAATACTACCAATCCAATCCCGTAAATATATAATATATATATATATATTATATATATATATATGAAATTAGATCACGCAAAACTAGGTTTAGGGGGGGCGTACGCCGGCTCCGCCCCCTCTAAATCCGCGCCTGTCATCATCATAATCATCGTCGTCGTCGTCGTCGTTGTCGTCATTGTTAGTTCTTAACTTCATCAGTTTGGTAGCGGTGCACGTGGATTATCTACATTCTCAGTGGCGTAGGCCTAGCCTATATGAGACGGTTCTTGGGTCAGAACCAGTGGCGGCGCCAGGATTTCAGGTTTGGGGGCTAAAGCCCTAAGCTCCTCCCTTTCTCTCTTCTTCCTCTCCCTCGCTGTCTCATCTTCCCACCGACAGTGTGCGGTCAGTGTACTCATTACAGCTGAGTTGGCTTAGGGGCGCAGGTGGAGCAGAAATCTCGGACCACATTTCTGCCCTGGCGGGAATTTGAACCCCCGCCCTCTCGTTTGACAGTCCAGCACGCTAGCCACTATACAATAGAGCGCCCCTAAGCTCTGGAGCACCTATAGCCACTTACCCATTAAAAAAGTGAAAATAATGAGATAGCTATTTAAAACTGCAGTTAGGTCTAAAAGAGCATTAAACATTATCATTATAATACTACTGCCTAGGCCTATACACACACAGTAATGTGATGTTGACTGTATAGTGTGCAGTTCTTCAGAGAATTACTTCATGAATAATTTGGCTATTCTAGCTTAAATGTTCGAAAAATGTGTCTATCGAGTCATCATGCAATTTTCAATTATTTGCACATTCGTTTTCTATCGTAAAAAGAGCAAGACCACCAAGCCTGTCCTGTGAGATACGATCTATGCATCTTAATAATTTTCAATTTGGATAAGGAGCGCACCACACTGGCAGCGACGTAACTAGAACTTTTCGTTTGGGGGCTAGCCTATATAGTTACGTCCCTGCGCACTGGCAACGGTGACTGGGAGAGTGGCAAACCGCACATAGGCAATTATAGCCAATCGCCCAATTCCGGGATTAGATGACGTGATGTGAGAGCTCAATATGAGTTTGAGTACTGTATGTCCACCACAGGTTTTTAAATTTCAAGTTCCTTGCTGAACTCACGTCTGAAGGATATCGCACCTCTGATACAATTAATTTTAAAACTGGGTCCGATGTCCGATGAATGTTTGCTGCAGTTTAGTTGCTGCTAATTCCAAATCAACATCGGATGAGTGCACAGAGATTTGGAATAAAGAAAACTAAACGCTGCAGAAACTATAACGCTGCCCTTCAAAACGACTCTTAGGCCTAGCTGTGCCATTGCTGTGTCCACAGTAGCGAAAAATACATGACTGTTGAAAGTTTCTTCTGGATCTTGAATACGTTCGTCGCTGTACAGTTCATCAAAGATTTTGTGCGTCTCTTTCTGACATCCTGAAACATCGTGGTAATCTTCGAAATAGCTGAGATTGCTGTAAGTCTAGTAATGATAGTGTCCCATGAATCACGCGCGTTAGTCAGTTCACCGAATGCCGCGGACAAAAGCCTGGTAGCAGCAGATGTGTCTATTTGGACTGATTGAAGTGCACGAGACGTACTGTCAATTGTCAGGGTTATAACGTTCTCAAATGATAATAAACACTATGAACTCGATTTGTTTAGTTAACAAGCTTGGGAGCCCTTGCCACCTCGGGGGCCCTTGGACTTTGTCCACCTTCGTTGTTATGGTTGTCACGCTTGACAGTGTCGATTGATAGGCCTACAAGTCATAAAATAAACATTACCGGTACTTTTAGTCTGATATATCACGTATTTGATTCCCGGTTTAATTGTTTTGCTTCGGAAACTGTGTTTGTTGACGGGCCAGACGCGCTAGGGGGCATATAGGGGTTATAACTACGACACTCCTCAGCCCATATTCATTCGAACTTACACCTTCGGCACTCGCTACCTCAGATCCCCTCAATTTCAACCAGGTACTGATTTTAAAAAATCGCTCAAACATGACCTGATTAAACAATGACAAATCTGTGGAAATAAAGAGTAAAGATTGATTCGAAGTATTGTGGTTGGCCCGAGTTCAACGTTTTAATAACGGTTTTATACACTATATGACCTCCAATTTGAAATGTTTTGCTGAACAGGAAGCCGATGCAAAGATTCAAGCATAGACGTTATAAGTTCATATTTTGACGTAGGCTAGTACCCCCAAGGCCTGGCTTTAGCCAACGAGTTCTGAACTGTTTCGAGTGTCATCATTATGTGTCTGACACGGTGACACCAACAAGAAGCGACTTACAATAATCAAGGCGACCAGAGACAAATACGTTTGCCAGAGATGTCCTTGAAGACATGGGAACATGACGCATTTCATTCTTCTTGTGTGTGTGTGTGTGTGTGTGTGTGTGTGTGTGTGTGTGTGTGTGTGTGTGTGTGTGTGTGTGTGTGTGTGTGTGTGTGTGTGTGTGTGTGTGTGTGAGTGCGTGCGTGCGTGCGTGCGTGCGTGTGTGTGTGTGTGTGTGTGTGAGAGAGAGAGAGAGAGAGAGAGAGAGAGAGAGAGAGAGAGAGAGAGAGAGAGAGAGAGAGAGAGAGAGAGAGAGAGAGAGAGAGAGAGAGAGAGAGAGAGAGAGAGAGAGAGAGAGAGAGAGAGAGAGAGAGAGAATACCTACAAGCACCATTTACATAGTGAGCAATATCCAGAAGACCAACGTGCGATAGTGTAATCAAACAGAATACCCAAGATATGAGCATCGTTAGCCAATTAACTCAGCATATGAATCATCAAATTTTTCCCATATCGTACAATTTTCTTCAAGGTTTAATTTTAGTTTAGCGAGGCATAGAAATCGCCAATGCCGTCAGATCTCAAACCCTGCATCACGAGATAGGCTGATCTGTATACAGGATGAAGTCTATCCTTCGATGTAACCGACGACTTGTAAGTAAGTAGGCCTAAGTAAAGGAGTAAGTAATTTGTACAACCTCACTACTGTATCCCTGACTCTTCAGTCTCTTCTGACTATTGTCCTCCAGAAAATACTTACATAAACTTCATTCGAGTCCTTCTTCGCATTATATAGCGCCTCTTCAAGGGGGCTGCTCAGAGGTGCTTCCGACTCCAGCACGGCCAAATTGGACAGTTTTAAACGTTGAATTAGCTAGCCTTTTAAACACTGATTGACAGCGGTGGCAGACATGATTTTTTATAGGCCCCTACCGTTACAATTCGAAAAATCTTTTATTCGCATTATTATTCTACGAATTGTTTAATTGATACGCGGTTTCAGGCCCCTATTTAGGCCTACTTATACTTGCTTGGTTGGTTGCTTACTTTCTTACTGACTGACTGGCCTAGCCTATATACTTACCTATCCCAAAGTTCGTGATTTGGAACTGTGGCTTTCACTTCTGAGCGAACATGGAGTGATAGGCCTAGCTAGTAGCCTATGTGCAGTGTTTATCGACATCTTAATTAATTAGGCCTACTGTTTCTAAGGCGCTGACGTTGAGCTGTTTGCCTTATCTCTTATTTAATTATACAAGTTCCGATGATCATAAGTACGCGTTTTACGTAAAATACGACTCACGTAACGTCACATCTTATCTGGCACTGAATCTAAATAGACATCTGATGTATGCAGCTAGGCGGAGGTGTATTATTAGTCACCCTATAACTGGTCCGAAAAACTCCAGTATGTTTTTTTTACTTAATTGGGCCTTACTTAGGCCTATCAGTTATATTCGCCGCTAGGCCCTCGTGGTCTTATAACGAGACGGCCAGTGAATAACCGTTCCTGAAATTTTGAAATATAAATTTATTATCATCCAATGCAATACGCTAGAATGCAATAAGATACATTATATTGGAATACGATCTAGTATCATATATATATATATATATATATATATATATATATATATATATATATATATATAGGGGGCTTACTACTATATACAGTATACCGTAGACCGTATGCAAATCGTTTTGTATAGTTGCTAGTTTTACGTATCTCTCGATGGCTCTCCTCGTTACCTAACTTCAATTAGAGCAGGGGTTCCCAACCTTTTCTATGCCTCGCACCCCCTTGGAAATATTTGATTAGCGCTCGCACCACCTACAAAAGTCATATCACATTTGAAGACGACTAAGTCACATTTCTATTTTTTGAACCACAGACTGAACCACATAGGGACACTCGTACAGTACTGTGGGTGAACAAACTGAACTAAAAATAAGCTTTTAACTCGGTGCATAAAATGCACATATAAAATCATAACGCTACAAAGAATGCATTGGGGTTTTTGCAAGTCATCATTTCCTGTTGTGCAAGTGAAACCAAAGCGCACATAGGCCTACTCATAATTCCATTTCCTTCTTTAATTGTGACATGATAAAAAATGAAGGGTTAATCTGCGAACCAGCAAGAGAAAAATATGAGCTAAGTTACCTGTTCATAAAGCCCGTTTTGACAAATTTTTCCTGCTCATTGCTTCTTTCAAAATATGATGTCAATATGACATTGCACTCAAAGCAAAAAATAATGACCTACAAATGCTGGCACACTGCAAGACACCGGTTGCACTACGATACAAATACTGCTCCTTGTTTCCCCTCAGAAGAGGGGGACTAGATTAAACACTGCTATGTAGGGAAGTTGAGAAAGTCTGTAGCTCACAATTGCCCAACGCCATCTATGCTATGTCGTACAAATGCCGCGGAAAGAAAACTTAGATCTTCATACGCAATTAAAATCCACATATCGATCCACTCAGATATGTTTTCTCTACGTATGTATATAAATAATAGTAGTGTGCATTTTATGATCTTTGGAAGGAGGGCACTATCAAATAGAGTTGTATTGTATTGTATTCAATACATATATACGTAATAATATACTTGCATCCATACATAGATCCATACAAACATAATTTTTTATAATACATACGATGCATGCATACGTATACAATGTCATTTTGCGGTGTTTTTTAATCGGAGTCCGAGGGTATACATTTCGTCATGAAACTCTAACGGAGTCAATATTTAATTCCTGTTAATTCTTTAAAACTGATTGATTGCTAATATTATGTAGCAACCGTTTGAGGGAGATCGAAGAGGCGTGTCAATACCTCCTGATAAAGACCGACTATCGTCCGAAGATTGCCATCATCTGCGGAACGGGACTTGGAACACTGACCGAGGAACTGGAAAATTGCCACAACTTCCCCTACGAAGACATCCCACATTGCGTCGCCTCAAGTGGTAAGTGCAAACATGTCTGTCTATCTGTCTACCTGACACTGTCTGTGTGGCTGTATCTGTCTGCCTCTGTCTGCCTGCCTAGCTCATTATATCTGCCTACTTTTTGCCTCTCTGCATGTATGTCTGATTACATGTCTAATTCTTTTTGCCTGACTATCTACCTTTTGTCCGCCTTATTGTATACCTGTCTTAACGGCTACTTATCTGTCTTCCTGTCCGTCTGTCTGTGTGCCTTTCAGTGACTTACTTGTAGGTGTGTCTCGTTGGCGTTCTGTCTGTCTGCTCGTTTGTAAACCTATGTCCGTTTTCTCCTGTTTTTTGTTTTGTTTTTAGTTTTCTGTGTCTCGGTCAATCCTCTTTTATTCAATTATTAGTTGGGTTCGTTAGATTTTACCATTTTCTCTTAAAGTCCGATAGGTAAGCTAGACCCTAGCTAGGTGGCTGACCCCTCTCCAAAGAGGGATTGTGGCTGACCCCTCTCGAAAGAGGGATTAATTCGAGCCTGAAGGGAAAGAGGTAAGCTAGAAACCCAGTGACACTTCTCAAGGCGTTAAATAATTGAAGAAATACTCACATATAATATATGTGAAAATATATAAATACACACAAACATGCAAACATATGCATGCATTCATATATGCATACATACATGCATATATAACTCTGTGGCTGCCCCCATGACCTGGTATGGTCCCCCTACCAAGCTCCGCCAAATACCGATTAGTCATTTCTTAGGGTCTCAAGACTGTATTGTTCCATCGTAGTTATAATAACAAACATAATAATAATAATAATAATAATAATAATAATAATAATAATAATAATAATAATAATAATAATAATAATAATAATAATAATAATAATAATAATAATAATAATAATAATAATAATAATAATAATAATAATAATAATATTCGTTTAACATTTTCAAACTGACAATTACGCAGTATGATTACAAATCAGTTTGATAATTACAGGAGTCGAATTTAACTGTACACGGCAGCCATGCAAGGCGCCCATCACGTCCTACATCTCACTGTATCAAACGCGCCATCTCGCGAATGAAAGGCTGAGTGGACCTAAATTTGGGAGGTTTGCGGGAAGCGATCCCGCTACCGCTTGCTCTTCACGCCAGTGATGTTACCACTACTCTATGGACCCCCATATTTTTTACATTCATACATCCATCCAAACAAACAAGCATATATACATTATGTACTTTTAATATACCTTACTTTTATTAATTTGTGACCGATATCAAGCGCGAGCTACCTACCAATTCACCTAATTAGCGCCTTAGTCCCTTTTCATGACACTGTCGTTTGTGACTGCTGATATTTTGTCTTCTTCGCTTTGCTGGTGCGATTAATTACAAACGATAATGAAACCCCCACTTTTTTCTGAGAAGGGTCTTCTACATACTCAGAGCCGAATGTTTCGTTTTTGAGGATCATTTTCTGTCGCAATTAATTACTTAAACAATAATGGAGCCACCATTCTTTCCTGTGAAGGTTTCAACATCCTCTTTATAATGGTTGCTTGTTGACGATCCTTATCTACTGCGCGTAAACTAAAAATACTTTACATCGAAATAAATAATCAGTAGTAATTGCAATAATAGTAGGCGCACATTTATAAAGCGCCTCTTCAGTAGAACTCATCAGAGATGCTCCCAGGCTGAATGTACAAGACCATGATCGCACAGAAAGGTCGTCAACCGCTTGCGAAATAGAGGAATAGAAGAATCTGGTGTGACATATGGAAGCCTGTTCCATACTAAGGTGCCAACCACGGCTATGCTTCCACATTGCAGTGTTTATCCGGTGTTTAAAGGGAATCCTTTGGCTGTCATGGCAGTCGACTTTACCTTGCAATTGTTTGTGATTATAGAACTAAATTTACGCGAAATTAAATCAAGGTGTCGTGTCTTTTGGACTTTGGTGTTTCATTTGCGTTGCAATGAGAGATTCTTCAAATGCGCGGAGTTGTTTCTTATACATGTACTCTTCTTAGTGGCTTGTAAACAAGACTGTGCATAACTCTCTTTAAAGTGTCATTCACGGAGCTCTTGAATAGTTGTTCGTCTGTTTTGAAAACAGTTAAAGGACATGTTGGACGACTCGTGTTTGGCACACTGGCCGGAGTCGAAGTCGTCTGCATGCAAGGCCGAATCCACTCCTTCGAAGGACATTCCATGTGGAAGGTAAAAACGTATTCGTGTTACACCTTGAAATGTATAGCAGAAAAGAGACACTCTATGTGTAAGGTAAAGCCATGGTATAATACCTCTGAGTCTGAAATGTAGTCAGAAAACAGACGCATCACGACAATGGATGAATCCCATGATCCTTCACACCGAGTCGCGCATTTAGACCTTTACACCGGGTCAGGGCATTTTCACATTTACACCGGGTCAGGGCATCTACAGCTTTACACCGGGTCAGGACATTTACACCTTAACACCGGTTCAGGACATTTACGCCTTAACACCGGTTCAGGGCATCTTAGAACTTATCACAATTTGTCGTCTCTACTAATTCGTTATTTCTTTCTCTTCTTCGTCATTGTCTTTTCTTCGTCACTTATTTCTTTTTTTTTCTTCTTCGTCTTCTTATTATCCTTCTTCCTCTTGTTCCTATTTTCTTCATTGTCTTCATCTTATTCTTTTTCATCTTATTATTATTGCGCATCGATCAATGGCGCTTAGCAATTGCCAATGAAAGGCTTGCTCAAGGTCTCCGCACAGAAACAGTCACGGGGAGGCTCGAACCCGTACTCTCCGCGCTCAAGGAGAGCGCTCTAACCAATCGGCTGCCGTGTTCTTCATCTTCTTCTACTTCTTCTTCATCATGTTCTTCTTCTGCTCTTCTTCCTCTTATTCTTGTTCTTGTTCTTGTTCTTGTTCTTCTTGTTCTTGTTCTTCTTGTTCTTGTTCTTGTTCTTCTTCTTCTTCTTCTTCTTCTTTATCACCATCATCATCTTCTTCTTCTTCTTCTTCTTCTTCTTCTTCTTCTTCTTCTTCTTCTTCTTCTTCTTCTTCTTCTTCTTCTTCTTCTTCTTCTTCTTCTTCTTCTGGAGATGTGTTCGATCCTGAAAGTGGATTGATGTTGCAGATGACCTTCTTGGTTCGTGTCTTCGCTGCCATTGGAGTCCAAGTCCTGATGGTCACAAATGCAGCTGGAGGACTGAATCCTGACTTCAAGACGGGCGACGTGATGATCATCAAGGATCATCTCAACCTGCCAGGATTAGCAGGACTCAATCCGCTGATAGGACTCAACGATGATAGGTTAACATTTGTATCTATTGATATTACATAGACGTTGGTGAACGCGCAAGGACAAGCAGCAGAATGACGAAGGCACACGCAGACAAAGCCAGAGTCAGATAGCGTCTACGAATGCAGATTGAGACAAACATACCACAACAACTGTGCACTGAAGTAACCTATACACGGCCACAGGTTAATTATCGATAAGAGAAAAGCAAAAAAAACAACAGTAGCCCGTCTTCGTGCGATTATAAGCGAGAATCTCTTGCACTGTTTGACTTCGAGAACGCCTTCGAACTGATAAGGATAGGATCACAGGCTAACGGCGAACGACATGCATGACTTAACTCAGTGGCATTTGGATTGGAACTTATAGAATATTGAACCAGGTTCTGGAAAAATACAATATACATTGTATTAGACTGTCGTGTACGATGCCCCCTTCCCCGATCTTCTTGTTTGGGTTGAGTCTGTCTATAACACATAATTCTTCAGTCTTACATCAATTAATCTTTAACAAAACGAAAAGATTATGAAAAAATCAGTAAGTCTATATCCATCAACCAGGTAGACGATCAAGAAGCGACCATGGATTGATGCCGTCTGAAGCCAATAGACTAGATTAGACCTCCCCGTGATGTGAATCGTAATCGTAATAGAACATTTATAAAGCGCCACTCAACGATTCAGTGGCGCTCCCGACCCAAGTCAGTGCTATCACTAACAAATACAATGGATTTCAGGCGTTTCCGGAACAGAGCAAGAGAAGACTGAAGCTGCAATTACACAGCTGGTATTAGTTCCTTGCTGTCCGCAAACGGCCTCCTACAACAGTTATATGCTGATGATGTGCAGGCCTATGTTCACTGCCTCGCCACTGACGCAGTGCCTTCTGTATCGTTGATGTCCCATGCCACTGACGCTCTCTCATCATGGATGGCTTCAAATCGCTTGCTTTTGAACCCATCTAAGACTCAGTTCATCTGGTTCGGTACCCGTAGACAATTGGCGTCCATTGATCTGCGTCTATTAGCAGAGACTTTTCCTCATATCTCTTTCTCTCTCACACAGTTCGAGACCTTGGAGCAGGGCATATTTTAACTGTATAACTAGTGGGACAAATGTCCCAGTAGTCTTAGGATTTGTCCCAGTAGTCAGAGCGATTTGTCCCAGGCAATGTATGTATAAAGTACAACTAGTGGGACAAATGTTGCAAGAATTTAAAGATTTGTCCCAGTAGTATAATGAGAAAGGTATGACATTATTGATTATGACCCAAGAAAAGTTGTAAAAGAAGGCGATGACTAAAAAAAAAAAAAAAAAAAAAGTCATCAACTTTTTTCGGAGATGAATTTCAAATTTTTTTTAGAAAAAGTCTTAAAGTTGGCTGATTTTGTCCCAGTAGTAAAAATTCCTTAAAATATGCACTGCTACGATACGAATACTGCTCAGTATGTATACACACATGCACACATTTATTAATATCAAGTTCTGTTATAATAAAATAAATATGACCTCACCTTCAATGCAAAAATTTTTTGTAACGAGTTAATTTCGTGGCATTTGTATAAACATGACGGATTTTCTATCAGCCGATAAAAACGTTTACCTACTCTTTCTCGCACCCCCTGAAATGCTATCTCGCACTCCCTGGGGTGCGGGCACCTCTGATTGGGAACCCCTGTAATAATTAGATTATAAAGATCATATAGCCTAGCTCGAACAGTTGGAGAAGTCTCCAAAAGAATCTGATAAAAGGAGTCTGTAAATGTTATGGTGGTTTGCGAGCTCTTAATTTATAGTTACTAATACTCTAATACTAGGCTATTGTGATTCGAGCATGCTGGAGCTAGTTTGTTCAGCATTTCTCATTTTTCCCGGCACCTACTTGCCCGAAAAACAGGAACGCCCGAAATTTAGGGGCGTGCTTCCTCTGACCCTCCGCCTCCGACGCCTGTGGTTACATGACTGTATGGACATAGGGCCTAATACAGATTAGAAATTTTATAAACGTACAGATCTGACGGATTGTCGCATGATCGATGTAGGCCTACGTAAAAACCGGACATAAAACAAGGAGCTAAACTCCTAGCAAGAGCGTCGACGTAGTTTCAAGAGTCGGTGACATTGACTGCTGGTCTTACTTCCTTATGGGAAGCACTTGAAAAATCGCTCTGTTAGGCCTATGTCGTCTTCTTGTGTCGTGTTTTAATTTTCATGTTTCTCTTGAAGCGGAGGTTTAGAAATTCGTCGTAGCAAGTATAATAAATTACAAACATCCTGCCAGCATGCACATGTGGAGCCATGTGGGACCCATAGTCTACATCTGGTCCATGCAGTTAGCCACATTGGTTAGACCGTAGCCTATGCGTCCCATGCAGCTCTTCGCGTGCGGATCGCGGTTCGCCTCCCGGTGGTGGCTTCTTTCAGAGACTTGAATCTCGATCTAGCACAGTCCGTACGCGAGGACCTAAAATGGAGTGAAATCCTTTCAAAAACTGGAGGGTGGTGGTGAAGGAGATCACCCGATGAAGTCATTGAAAAATGAGCAGGGTCGAGGTCATAAAGTACAATAGAAAAAGGTGGACATTTACATTTATCTGACCCGCATATATAGTGGGCCTACCCATATGGGTAGGCTAGACAATTTGGTCTTCCTGGTGCGGCTTTTGTGTGGCGCAGAGAAATTTCGAAGCATGGGCGGCGATCCCGGGGGTCGAGGGGACAAGACCCCACCTTTAAGAGTGGGGGACACACCATACAGTTACCCCCAGGTTTAGAAGAATCACCCCAAAAAAGTATAAAAAGTCACCTCTTTTTAGACCAGGTCAGTTCAAAAGTGTACCGTGTCCCCCACCTGTCAAGCAAGATCGTCGGCAGTGTTACGGAGATTTACATTACATTACATACATAAAGCTAAAGCTTATGGATAACATCCCATGAGCTATCCATGGTAGGGGGAGGAACTGCGCTTACGTCGCCAAGGATCTTGATGACCGTTCTTATTTTGTACAGCGTGGCTCAAAAAGACCCACCAGACAAATGACATTTCTCGACAACCGATAGAGATTTTTAACACATGTTACATAAATTTTACAGGGGAAAGATCTTCGACAATCCCTGAAAATTTAACTGGACAATTTTCATTTCTTCACAAGTTAGAGCTGATTAATTGTTATTAGATATTGAAAATTACAAGTGACTCCATTTTTCTGCATACTTTTGAAAATACGGAATAGAATATTTAAACAGCTGTAATTAATTTTGTGAAGCAATTACATTTTTTCCAGTTATATTTTTAGAGCTTGTTGAAAATCTTTTCCCTGTAACTCCTGAAATTTTGGTTTAAAAATCTCCATCGGTTGTCGAGAAATTGCATTTTGTTCGGTGGGACATTTTTCTGAGCCACCCTGTATACTATATTCGTGACTTCAGCCGACAATGCGTTGTAAAACAAACAGTGTGTTTGATGAGCGTTATAGTCTAATTGCTCATCGCTGCGACATTTGTGGTTATTGCGTCAGCCCTTCCTCGCCCTAACACCCTCTGCCACGACTTTCTCGAACGGGGTGTGGCTTTTCGAGAATCTTCCAACCTTCCGTGTCAACGCCTTTGGTCTGTAAATGTAAACGTAAACGTTTTTCTATAGCGACCGTAGACATATATGTCTCGACCCCGCTCATTTTCCAAGGAAACGATCGGGTGAGATCCGTTATCACGTCTGCCTGTTTGAATCTGTAGAAAGAATCAAGCGAAATTTACGATGTCAGACATCAGGGCTGAATATAATAGTTATACGCTAGTAGCCTAACAATGCAGTACCACGAACATGTTATAATGACCTTAGCAGTCGTTCGCTTTGAAAACTGATACAAATATTATGTTAAATACGTAGGTTGGGTTACTTGGGTAGAACAATGTTTTACTGTATGAACGCTACATCAAAAGTGAGCCTCTGGATCCGTCTTTCTCGGGCCGACCTAGTAAGTATAGGCCCTATAGTTCGTTGATTCACGAGCTCTCTTTGTATAAATTTCGTTTCTATTTATTTTAATAGTTAAACTGAACATTTATCTCCTCCTCTTCCCCTCTATCTGATAACCGGACTCATGACATCTCTGGATAACAACACTGACACGATGCAGCGATGAAATTTGCCAGTCGCAGCACCCGGACCCGCACTAGTCTTAATGCGGCCCTGATACTTACTGATTAGCTTTCTGATCTGAATGACACTAGTAGCATCGTTTCTAGTGCAGAGGGCTTCTCTTATTAGTCTATCTTGAATCGGCGCTATATGAATTCCTAATTACAATTACAATGAGTCGCTGAGTGGGCTAACAATCCTGAAGTGGGTCCCAGATAAAAAAGAACGTAAGGAAAGATAGAACCCATATGGGCCATATAATTTATGTATACGTTCCATATTTGCCTCACTTGCACGTTCATCAGACCAACAGCTGGTCCGCACCGTGCCACTTATGGCAACTATGGCCCCAAAAATTATGGGCTTAATCATTATGGGCCCGATAAATATGAGCCCAGTGATTATTGGCCCAACCAGCCAATTGGCTTAATGAATATAGAAAGGCAAACTCCATATACTCCGTATACAAAGCAGCCCTATTTCTCTTTATTAAAAGGCCTTAAACTGTGGCGCCAAATGACTCAATGTCTGGCGCTATATAAGTTAGTGAAGGAAGAGACATTCCTACGTTGCCATAGTACGGTAACTCTAAAGGCCTAAGCGCATGCGCGGATGGCATGGGCGACGATCATGGGGAACGGGGGACATGTCCCCCACCTTTAAGAGTGGGGGGGACACGCCATACATTTGTCCCACATTTTGAAGAAACACCAAAAAAGGCAAAATGCTAACAAATGTAATTGTGTGTGATGGTTTTCACAGACCAGATGAGGTAAAAATAAAATTTATAAGGAGAAGTGTCCCCCGAAAATTCTCAGTAAGTAGAAAGGAAGAAAAAATTCCTAAGAAAAAGGTCATACAATTTTGAGGAGAAGAATTTCTACAAAGTAAAAACAAGAAAAACTTTGTGCGATGACATGACGTTCAAGAAGGTCATCAATATTGGGAGATTGATTGGTGCGAGACCCGAAAAAAAGTTGTAAAAGAGGTGAATGACTAAAAAAAAGTCATAAACTTTTTTGGAGATGAATTCGCGGAAAAGTCATGAAGTTATCTAAAAAAAATTTGTTGTCGGTATGAATTCTTAAAAAAAGGTCATCAATCACAATCAGACCAAGGCCGACTTTGTCCCCCCCCACCTCTCAGACAAGATCGCCGCCACTGGCGGATGGCCTCACCATGTAATGGACTACGCTCCGCCACTGGGACCTTTCCACTAAGGACCATAATTATGGCATAGATGAAAACTCCACACTGCCGTAGGTAGTGGTGCCAATTCCAAGCCTGGATAAAAGAGGAGGGTGACGCTAATGATCTTCATTACGACGCAGTGTCATTAAGCAGTAATTACAATACAGATGAAAGGACAATGCTTTCCCGAACAGTTGAGTATAGACAGAATGAATAATAATTATGTTCCTTGACGCGTTGACCAGGACACGTTGCGGTCATATAAACTGTCAGCGTAAAGTTGAATAGATCCGCGTTACTACGAAACCCATTGAGAAAAGAATTATTGTTTATCCAAGCCAAGCGAGAGCGGCGGGGGTGAGACGCACCAGCGGCCTGTTCTGCGTCTCTAATAGGTGTGCACTTGACCTACTTAGACCTAATAAGCCATGGGGTCGCTCATGATTGGCCTACTTCTCATTCGGTGGCATCCGCGCGTGCGCGTGCGTCGCCGCAGCGGTACACAGAGACTGCCAAAGAGAGGGACAGACAGAAACATACAGAGAGAGAGAAATAAAAGAGTCCTATAGAAAAGACAAGGCCAGAGTCACGAGTAATCATTTCGTGTGTGTGCAGTTCACTAGTGTGCGGTTTTGTGCCACGTATGCATTATGCAAGCTTCGTGTAATGCTTCAATAGGCCAACGTTTAACGTTTCGCGTAACTTACAAGGCCTTTCGTCATATGCTCTAGAGGCAAAGTCGGGAAAATTTTAGGCCAAGAAAATTCAGATTCGTTTCTATAATTATATATACGAACATATATAGAGATCACACACGAGATCTTTATACAAGAGGATAAAACACGAGAACGTCTATACAGCTAGTCATTGCGTGTAACTTAAAACGTGCTGAAAATATATGGTAGTTTGTTTGCGTTAGGCCGCGATATAATCACTATAGGCAACAGGCTTATCGAGACGAATAGCTTTGCTGGAGGCCACGCTGAAGACAAGCGATTAAAGCTTTGTAGTGATCCGGTTGAGCAACTGCCAAGAGTAAACTGTGAGTTGAATGAGACGCTGAATTGCAACGCGTTGGGAATTGGAATCAAAGAGACAGACAGAGACAGAGAGAAATAGAGAGAACTGCTGACGAGGTATTAATTGCTGCATAAGTTTGTTAATTCTTCATTGAGGTCAAAAAGCGAAGAGCGTTGCATTGATTCCAATCAGCAGAAGTGATTCTTGTACTCGAAAATGATCAATCCGGAACACAGTCAACTGCTTTGGCCGTCGAGATCAGCTGCGATTGCTGAGCTTGTAGACGCAGTGGAGGAAGAGGATGAAGATCAAAAAGACCAGGAGGATGATGTCTTCGATCAAATGGTTCCCGATCAAGATCACCTTCCGTCTTCGTTTCTCGCCACAGCCGAACAGGTACGAATCAAGAAACTCGCAACAGACAACGTCTTAATGATGGAAATATACAGTTGAAAACTGGAAAATACGTGACCAAGAATGTGTTGTGTATTTATAAATGTGCGTGTATGCAGTGTGTGTATATATGTGTGTGTGTGTGCGTGTGTTTGGTTGTTTGTATATGTCTGTGTGTGTGTCTAAGTGTAAATGTATCTGCTATAGGCCTACTTTAGAAAATCTTTTTGCCTTCATCGGAAATTCTATAGCTTTGAGAATGTTGTGAAGTTGAGGGTTAACTTTTCGTCGTAGTATATAAAAATTGGCATTGCTCAGGCTTCGAATACCGGTTGGTCGCACGGTTCATTCATCCATCCATCCATCTTCATTCATTCATTCATTCATTCATTCATTCATCCATCCATTTTCATTCATTCATTCATTCATCCATCCATTTTCATTCATTCATTCATCCATCCATTTTCATTCATTCATCCATTTTCATTCATCCATCCATTTTCATTCATTGAATCATTCAGTCAGTCATTCTTTCGGAGTATTTATATAGTGCCACTTCAAGATATCTGTTCATTTTGAATCGTTTACTTAAGCTAATTGAGGACTAAACAGATCAGCATCGAAACGGAAGTAGATAATTATCGTTGCGAAATAACGAGGACATAATATTTTGTTCAGTCTAAATGCTTGAAGTTGCTGCAATCTGCATGCAAGGGCGTCACCGTATATACGACGGGCAGAGGCCATGCATACTTCACTCGAAAAAGTCTGGCACAGTTCCAAGCAGGGGCGTAACTTTGGTCTAAAAAGTGGGGGGTACCAATTTTTACATACACGAAGCAAGGCGGAGACTGCGATCTCTGGGAAGACACAGTAATAAAATATATATTGGCACTGTTCAAAAAGTGGGGGTACGGTACCCCCATTCCAGAAAGTGGGGGTTACGGGCAGCCCTCGTACCCCCCTACAAATTACGCCTGTGGTTCCAAGTACAGATCGAAAGGCCATAGGTAGCTGGACAGACAGTTGGCTAGAGAGTGGATGGATGGGGCTTGGAATGGGGCGACGTCAAAGAAAAGGGGAAAAAGATGAGTTTGGATATGCATACCTTACCTTATCTTATCTTAACTTACCTTGTTTTCCTTACCTTGCCTTACATTGCCTTCTTTACCTTACCTTATACCTTACATTATCTTACATTACCTTGCCTTCATTATACCACACCTTACCTTACATTACCTTATCTTACCTTTCCTTATAGATTACTTTACCTGACTATAACTTATATTACCTTACCTTGTCTCACCTTGCCACACGTTGCCTGAAGTAGGAAGACCGTGTGCGTAGGCGTGTGGGAAACACCGATATCTATATTTAGATATCGATGGTGGGAAAGCATTGGGCAGGCGCCATAGTTCAGTGTGCTTACAAGCGTGTGGTCGAGAGCGGCGCCTGCTAAGCCACGAGAGAGAGCAGAGCAGCGGCTTTGGCTGTGGTGCACAGGCGAGTAATAATTGGCGTGAGATCAGAGCTTTCGGATTTCCAGAAGCCAGAAGTAACGTCTGCTGGTCGTCGCTCGGTGCGTCATCGAGCGCTGACCAACAATTTATATGGCGCCATTATCTCGCCGCTCACAGTCATAATAACATTACATTTTCTCATCTGTTCATATGTAATAATTATCTCATCACCTCATCATTCTTTAAGCATGGGTCATAATATTTTAATTACTGGAATAATTAAGGGTTCTCATATACATGAGTAGTCATCGAAAGGGGCACAAAGATAGAGAGAGACACATACACAGACAAAGGCACATTTAAAGACAGAGGCACAGACAGAGACCTATGCACACACAGAGAGAGAGAGAGAGAGAGAGAGAGAGAGAGAGAGAGAGAGACAGACAGACAGACAGACAGACAGACAGACAGACAGACAGACAGACAGACAGACAGACAGACACAGAGACAGAGACAGAGACAGAGACAGAGACAGAGACAGAGACAGAGACAGAGACAGAGACAGAGACAGAGACAGAGACAGAGACAGAGACAGAGACAGAGACAGAGACAGAGACAGAGACAGAGACAGAGACAGAGACAGAGACAGAGACAGAGGAACAGAGGAACAGAGGAACAGAGGAACAGAGAAAGAGAGAGAGAGAAACAGAGGTACAGACAGAGACTAGGACAGAGGCAGAAGCAATTGTTATCGTTGTCATACACTATATAAGAAATTTCAAAACCCTGTTAAGAATCTAAGCGCCTGGCACTGCAGCCAAATCACGATCCCTGCGTCAAGTCAGAAGGGTTGCTCAGAGATGCCGTGTTTAGAATAAAACCCGGTTACTGGGAGACCAGAGAGTGAGCAAAGCATAGGAGCTGCTCAGAGGGTTGTGGTTTTGTAATTAATTAATTAATTAACTATGAAATAGCTTTAGATGAGTGGTTTGACTATATGTGGAGATGGACAGATGGAGGCAAGGGTTGTCATACGGAGCGAATTGTCCTGGGCGTAATTGTTATTACAACTGTAATTCAGATTTATATAGCACCTCTTCTAGAAGGACTCATTAGAGGAGCAGTCATGGTATTTCACGGTGTTGAGTTGTTTGGGTGTATACTGCAGAATGAACAGATTAGCGAGAGATCATGAGACTTGGGGCTGTCTGTAGACAGACGGACAGACAGACAGACGACAGACAGACAGACAGACAGACAGACAGACAGACAGACAGACAGACAGACAGACAGACAGACAGACAGACAGACAGACAGACATGTAGATAGATAGACAGACAGAAAGAAAGACAGACAGACATGTAGATAGACAGACATGTAGATAGACAGATATGCAGACAAACGGACAGATACACAGCAAGGCAGACACAGACACATGCACACGGGCAGGCAGAGGGAGTTAGACAGACAGAGGAGCACACAGAGAATAAACTATCTCAGTAAGTGCGCGCCTAATGTACTCAATAAAGTAAGTACCTACGGTAAATGAATTACGACCGGAAACACATCATATATCTACTGTACACTCTCCACACGTTGGCTAAGGCTATCATATACTAATTTATAATTATACCCATACGGTTATATACATGCATGTATGTATATATATATATATATATATATATATATAATATCAAAAGCAGGCATGCCTTTGAAAATGTCATGTATTATTTGTCTTAGTTGTTTTAGGTAGCCAATCTATAGACAATTTTATGGCGCCTTTTCGTACTTCACGAAATCGCTGCGCTAACGGGTTTTTCTATGTTGCTCATCTCTTATATTAGTGCTTACCAGCATAATAGGATTAAAAAAATCAGCCAGTATTAAGCGCAAAGCCTACGGAACTATATATATATATATATATATGTGTGTGTGTGTGTGTGTGTGTGCGTGCGTGCGTGCGTGCGTGCGTGCGTGCCTGTGTGTGTGTGTGTGTGTGTGTGTGTGTGTAGGTGTGTGTAGGTGTGTGTGTGTGTGTGTGTGTGTGTGTGTGTGTGTGTGTAGGTGTGTGTAGGTGTGTGTGTGTGTAGGTGTGTGTGTGTGTGTGTGTGTGTGTAGGTGTGTGTGTGTGTGTGTGTAGGTGTGTGTAGGTGTGTGTGTGTGTGTGTGTGTGTGTGTGTGTGTAGGTGTGTGTGTGTGTGTGTGTGTGTGTGTAGGTGTGTGTGTGTGTGTGTGTGTGTGTGTGTGTGTAGGTGTGTGTGTGTGTGTGTGTGTGTGTGTAGGTGTGTGTGTGTGTGTGTGTGTGTGTGTGTAGGTGTGTGTGTGTGTGTGTGTGTAGGTGTGTGTGTGTGTGTAGGTGTGTGTGTGTGTGGTGTGTGTGTGTGTGTGTGTGTGTGTGTGTGTGTGTGTGTGTGTGTGTGTGTGTGTGTGTGTGTGTGTGTGTGTGTGTGTGTGTGTGTGTGTGTGTGTGTGTGTGTGTGTGTGTGTGTGTGTGTGTGTGTGTGTGTGTGTGTGTGTGTGTGTGTGTGTGTGTGTGTGTGTGTGTGTGTGTGTGTGTGTGTGTGTGTGTGTGTGTGTGTGTGTGTGTGTGTGTGTGTGTGTGTGTGTGTGTGTGTGTGTGTGTGTGTGTGTGTGTGTGTGTGTGTGTGTGTGTGTGTGTGTGTGTGTGTGTGTGTGTGTGTGTGTGTATACATTGAATATGTGGTTCGACTTTAACAACTTATCGTCTACGCAGGGGACATGAGATTGAATGGAGCAACGCTGTTATTTGAGCGATGCAATATCGCTGTTCACGTGACATGAACTTCTGAGTATGCGATGAGTTAGTGTAAAGCGATGTCCGGAAATTCCCGTCGCCCATGGCCTAATTAGTTTAACCAATCAAATTGCACATGCAGGCTATCGAAGAGTAGTCTATATACTGGCCACCTGCCCTCCACTTATATGCCGAGGCTAAGAAAATTATTTCGCTAACTCGTGATGTCAGTAGGCCTAGATGTCTCTCAGGCGAGCTTAAGGGACTGAACTTCTTCTTAATTATATATATATATTCATTCATTCATTCAAAAATTTATATAGCGCCACTTCAAGGGAACTACTCAGAGGCGCTCCCAACTCCAGCACGGCGAAAGAGAGCATATATATATATATATATATATATATATATATATAATATGATGTTTTGTATATATAGACGGGACACGGTAGCCGATTGGTTAGAGCGCTCGCCGTTAAACGTGGAGAGTACGAGTTTGAGCCTTCTAAGTAGGCCTAAGGCATGCAGTTAGTAAGAACGTTGAGTTCTTCACCCATTATTGCTCAAGGCCTTCAATTCATGATTAGCCATTAGATAGTGGTGCTTAATAAATGCATAATAATAATGGTAGCAATAATAATGATATTATTAATAATAATAATGATGATAATAATAATAAATAACATAATGATAGTAATATATGCAATAGGGCCTATTTCATATACTTGTGATATGAGTAGGCCTATATAATTATTATTCGCAGTCCTGTAAATGTGCGAAAGTATGCAAAGTTCATATCCGTTTTGAGGTGCATTGTGGGATTGATGAGAGCGTGATGATAATTATTCGGCCCACGATGTCGCAAATAATTGGCTTCAAATGATTGTATCATTGTATGAGATAATGATATCCGTCACCACTTGATAACTTCCATGCAAGCGCGGTCTTTTCTGATGATGCGGTTGACTTATCAATTGATAACACAGCTGCTGCTGCTGATGTTGGCGGTGGGCTGGTGGTGCTGGTGCTGGGTGATGATGAGGTTAACGTGACCGTCCTTGACCTGTTAGGCGGATGCGGAGTGCATCGTCACGTGCAAGTGAACGGTCACGTAGCAACAGCAGGCACACATGCATACCGTTATGTTTTGATGTCCATAGGCAGCATGTACATACACAAAAGGGCATCGATCGGTTGGAGACAGAGGAACATGTCTCCCTCAAAGTGTAGGTAGATGAACTCCAATAGTAATGTCCCTTCGGTATTTTTGTGCTTTTTCATGCATCAGAGTTAGGACATTTTTACTTACTTACTTATCCACTTTGATTATTATTATTATTATTAAATTTATCTTTCTTTCTTTTTAAACTATTTATTTACTTAATTATATTTTTACTTACTTACTTATCCACTTTGATTATTATTATTATTATTAAATTTATCTTTCTTTCTTTTTAAACTATTTATTTACTTAATTATATTTGTTAAATTTACGCATAGTGAACAGTTACTCTGGATTTTCTGGACTTAAAGACCCCTATTAAAGCTATTATTACACCGTTTAAAAATTAAGTTATAAATTTAAAAAACCTGATGTTAATAAAAAAAAGATTAATACTACAAAATGTGGGTTAATATGTAAAAATGCAGCCATTCCAGAATAACCTCAGTTTTCTTTTGTCTCCTGACAAATTTTTGTGACGCCCGAGAGATCATGTTTACCTCGGCCAACAAAAAATATGTAAAAATATAATCTCAAGAAGGAAAATTGTGAAGAGGAAGTACGTTTCCCATCCGCTGTAGCAAGAAAAGGATCGGTGTAAATCATGCATTTTATTATTTAGGCTGCACCCAATCATATTATACACTTATGATTGGGTGCGGGACGTATCAATATTATAAAAAAAATGCATAAAAACGACAACGTCTAAATAATAACTTAATCATAATTTAAAAGCCCAATTTTCTGTCCTTGTATTCACTGTACACAGTAGAAGCTTATCTAAATTAACTTCCTATACAAAGATTTTCAACAATGACATTCTGAATTCGTAGGCGTAAAGGCATCCAAAGTGTATACGATTCATAACTCAACATTGACGAGAATTGCAGCATTTGCGCTTAGCCTAAACAAGTCATATAGGTCACACGATATATATATATATATACATATATATATTATGTGTGTATATATATATATATATATATATATATATATATATATATATATATGTGCATGCATTTAGGCATCTATTACGCGCCGCTTTAAAAAGGTGGCTTACTGTATAACGGCTGCGTGTAAGCTTGTGTAGCCTATGACGGAACGCCCACGCATCTGCATATTTACTTAATGCGACATAGCGGCGTCTTTCTTGGAAATTTCGGTCGCCTTGTTAAGAGCTCGGCGCTCGGCTCGATGAAGGAATTAGGACTGTCAGCTGATAGAAGGATGTCCGTGTTCTTGTACACAGGCTAAGTAGAAGCTATGGGCAACCGATAGCTTCATAATAGCGTTGTTTCGGCTCATTTTTGAAGTTTAGAGCATTGACATTTGGGCGGCACTCAGGTCTAAAAATATCGATGACAAGACTCGGTTTGTCTTGACCGTGCATGGTATGCATAGTTTTACTCATCGTGTATATTTCCCATTGCGTGCTTGTCCTATAAGGGAGGCCTGCTGTGACTTTCGTACATGTAGGCCTAGATAATTATTATGCAAATACTCAGGCATGACTTTCGCAAGCAATACCTTCATTTGAAATTTAACGATTTATGGTTTTAATCGCCTCAAAAATGTGTTTTCATGATTATGGGTTTAGGCCAAAGAGCGTTTGGGTTGCTCCTGAATTCTTCGGAAAAATCAGTTAGGCCTACACTTATGAGAGAGAGAGAGAGAGAGAGAGAGACAGACAGAGAGACAGACAGACAGACAGACAGAGGGAGAGGGAGACAGAAAGAGACAGACAGACAGACAGACAGACAGACAGAGAGAGGCGTCTTGCACCAACTTTCAACACACATACACGCACGCGCGCGCGCACGTACACACACATTGGCTGGATCAAGAGTGAATCTTTTGTGTTGCAAAAATGCGTTTAAAAAACTAAAAACAATGACTGCCTAGGCTTTTGCTATAAACAACTTTAAATTTAAATCCTGTTTTGACACAGCAAAGGGACGTATATTACCACGGTTGAGATGTTCTGTAAAGCGAGAATTGACGACGACTTTGTGGCTTTTGATGTCTGAAGGCTATTTATTATATATACAAGTATAGGCCTATGTTATAATAATTGCTGTGCATGGCATACAAATATATTGTTTATTAACAGCAGTTGATGCAATGCTTTGCAACTGCCGACAATGAATATGTGCCTTTTCTTTTCGTATAGAATCAACCCTGTATCGCCACTCGACGTCATCCTGCCCTGCCTCAGAAGCTCCAGCAACATCCTCGACGGAAAACGAGTGACCATAGCGATCTGTACCGAAGACACAGTGCCGCTACTATCTCTGACTTCTTCGATGGGCCTCTTCGTGAAGCCTCGCTCAGCAGCCTTGACCCGGCCGTCTGCGGCCTGATTGCCTCGAAGACGATCACAGAAAGCGAGATCAGCTCACTGAAACTTTTCAGCGATACAACCAAAGAAGATGCTCGTAGAGAAAGTGCTAGCGTCATCGAGGAAATCCTCAAAGACTTCAACCAAAATGGAGCGACGGACAGCGAACAAGACACACAAAAACAGAACAAAGAAGCGACTTCGTTGCTTGGTGCAAGGAAGGATCGCGAACTTAGCTCAGGCAGCACCCGATGGATGGGGAACTCACTAGTGGATGTTAAAGTCCAAATCGAGTCGGAAGCAGACACCGTTGATGGAATGGATTTCTACGAAACTTGTAATGGAAGAACGAAACACACACGTTATGGAAGGGTGGATCCGTGCATGGAAACGGATGAGATTCTCGGTAAAAGATCGGCCAAGCGTCACCAGAATCCTCCTGAAGGTGAAGAAGTAGAGCCGGCTAAG
The DNA here is from genome assembly GCA_963556255.1 of Allolobophora icterica. Taxonomy (NCBI): domain Eukaryota; kingdom Metazoa; phylum Annelida; class Clitellata; order Crassiclitellata; family Lumbricidae; genus Allolobophora; species Allolobophora icterica. The sequence continues at coordinate 35,429,990 of OY744610.1, read as the reverse complement.
AAATTTCTCGTCGATACTTCTTTTGATGAGGCTTCAAGTGACTGCGTTAATGACACCACCACTGGAGTCAAACAAACAAGAACATTTCCTAACACCAGTTGCTTTGGGATGGCACGCTGGATGCAAATGGAATTTCAAAACGATGGAAAATCCGAACATACAAAAGAGGAACCATTTCTGGCTTTTACTAGTCAAGTAATCAACTTACCAAGTTCTCCGTGCGATTACAAAAGAAATCTCGCTAGAAATCCAAATAGCGACAAGTTTGAAATTGATAAATTGAAGGAACGCCTAATAAAGAGCAGTGAGTTGGCTCTTGGAACAACGAAGGATCAGAGTGGCGCTGGATCTGGTTCGAAGTCGTCGCAAAGCTCGGGAAACAAGATAACTGGGAATGCAAGGACGGTGTTTGGAGGTCTCCCGCTCCAGGCAACACTGGAGAACAGAATCTTCGCTCATCCATATCCAGAGGTCGGTAGTTTTCCGTGGAAACCCTACCGACCTATTTTTCTCGACACCTTCAACAAAGAGGCGCGACAGACCAACAGACATAGCTCGCCTCCATCATTTCCAGCGTCTGATCTGTCCTCCTCGAAGCATTCCCTCCACAGCCTCACGGCTTCTCCAGCATTCCATGTCGACGGTGTCCATCCGGAAAACCTGTCTCTTCAAAAGTCTCGAAATGAATCGTCTCTGCCCATCTCTGAGCTTCATCGCGAGAAATCATTTTCCTGTAAAGATTTGTCTCAGCTAAACTTGCTCACCTCTAAGCTTTCTTTTCTAAGTCCTCCAATTCAGAAGAATACCCCGTCTTCTAATTTCTTCACCTCTGAGAGTCCACTCATGCAGCCGATCAGCTCTATCACATCTTCTCTAACTCTCGAACCATCAACAGCTGGATCGTCCCTCTATGATAACTTTTCTTCTGTGAACATCATGACTAATCACCCGTCTTTACCTTCTCATCCATATCCAGAGTTCAACAAATCCTCACCAAACAACTTCGTGTCCACCTTTCCAGCTGGTGACCTTCAACAGCGGGGAAAACATCTCCAGGCGTCACCACCATCGACAACTCACCAACCACCTTCGTACGAAGGTCACCTGGTTGTCTCAGAGGATGATTCATCCTCATCTTCGTTGTACTCGGAGACAAGTCGAGATGCTCTACATCCCAGCTTCAGCAACCAGCATCTGCCCGCCGTGACTCCGCTGACTCCAGTCACAAGAAAACCCCGAGTGACTCACCCAGGGTGTACGACGATCAAGTACAACAGAAAGAGCAATCCGGATTTAGAGAAGAGAAGAACTTACTTCTGCGACCACCCAGGTCATTACTTTTTCCTTAAGAACCCTTGTCAGAGTCTGTAAAGGCGCTTCAGAAATAGCCAGACACACATACACACACACACACACACACACACACACACACACACACACACACACACACACACACACACACACACACACACACACACACACACACACACACACACACACACACACACACACATACATACACACATATATAAATACACACATACATGCTTACATACACACATACACATATACACACATAAATGCATACATATATGCATACATGCATACATACATAGTACATACATACATACAGACATACACACACATACATACATACATACATACATACATACATACATACATACATACATACATACATACATACATGCATAAAAACATACACACATACATACACACGTACATACATGCATAAATACATATACACATACATACACACATACACACATGCGTACACACATACATGCATACAAGCATATACATACATACTTAGAGTGCATACTGGCACTGTTACATGCATGACTATATGGATAATGTCTTGACATTAATACTCTTACTAACAAGCATACTCTAACTGCCATCATAGTGTTGGTGCTGTTATATACGACTATTCTTGGACCAGTACTTGTACTAGTAATAATACTGGTACTATAGTATTAGGTAGTATACTTGGTATATACAGAAAGAGCTATCTTACTGTAGTATGTATAATTGCTGTAGTAAGTATATTAAATTAATAAGTATAGTAAACCGATGAATAAACTAATTAATAATTTAATGAGAATATTTAGAATAGGATAAGTATATTGCTACCAGTGATACGCTGATAGTAACTAGAATGGGTATTGTTATGTATATGCATACTTGACAGTGCATTGGCCCACCGCACGGATAAGTATAGCTATTGTTTTTTTTCTAAATGCAGGTTGTATGAAGGCATATACAAAGAGTTCACACCTGAAAGCTCATCAAAGGATTCACACAGGTGAGACGCCAGCAGTATAACATCGGAACTATAAACGTAAATAATGGGATACGGTTGAAACTGTTTCAATACAGGTGTGGAGCCAATGTTTTTGATTATGTGATGCTCCTGCCGTATCTGTGAGTAACTTAAAATGCACTTGTAAGTGCTTTGATACATATATACATGAAAAATACATGTATGCATATATATACAAACATACATACACACGTACATGCATACATACATACATGCATACATACATACATCATGATGATGATGATGTTGTTGTTGTTGTTGTTGATGATGATGATGGTGGTGGTGGTGGTGGTGGTGGTGGTGGTGGTGGTGGTGGCGGTGGCGGTGGCGGTGGCGGTGGCGGTGGCGATGACGATGACGATGACGATGACGATGACGATGACGATGACGATGACGATGATGATGATGATGATGATGATGATGATGATAATTGTTGATCAGTTGCTCTTATGTTCTTTTAATTATGTTGCAGGTGACAAGCCGTACCATTGTACATACAGTCAGTGTCGTTGGAGTTTCGCCCGGTCCGATGAGCTGACCCGACATCTGAGGAAGCACACGGGAGACAAACCCTTCCAGTGCACCCACTGCGACCGCACCTTCGCCCGCTCTGACCACCTCGCCCTACACGCCAAGAGACACCAGATGACATCCATATAACGAAACCACCGACCGCGTCATCTTCATTATTGTCAATCGTCAACATCTTCATATTTTTCTTGTTCTTCTCCATCGTCGTCATCATCATTTTCTTCTTCTTCCTCGACTTCTTCATCCTCAACTTCATCTTCTACATCATCTTCTTCGACTTCATCTTTATCTTCATCTTCGTCCTCATCTTCTTTGTTTTCTTTGTCTTCATCTTGATCGTCTACACCTTCTTCATCTTTATCTGCATTTTCATCTTCATCTTCAACATCTTCTTATTTTTCTTCTTCTTTTTCTTCTTTTTCTTTTTCTTCTTCTTCTTCTTCTTCTTCTTCTTCTTCATCTTCTTCTTCATCTTCTTCATCTTCTGCTTCTTCTTTGTGTTCATCTTCATCATCATCTTCTTCTTCTTCTTCATCTTCTGCTTCTTCTTTGTCTTCATCTTCATCATCACCATGATCATCTTTTTATCCCGGTTATTTCTGCACAGCTAATGGACATTCGCTTAACAGAAAAAAGAAACAAGTTTATATCTTGATCAGTTGCTAACTGGATACTTTATTTCTTGTTCTTTCATCGAGAGATCTTTTTACATTTGAGACAAAGTTATTACTAGTATTTTATAACCCAGTATTGACCTTTACTTAATATTTTAGTCGATGTCAAATGGTTTGACGTAGACACCTACGTGTTGTATTTTATGCAAAATCTCATATCAAAAACACAAGTCTTAAATTAATTATTGATGATGTGCCTGTGACATAATTTGTCTGAATGCACTGAACTATTTTGCTGTTAAGACCCACTTGTATATCTGAAGTCAATGCCATTAACTGTAGCTCAGTAGGCCTACATTTTACACTTTTTGTATAGTTACGTTATTCGTACTCGAGCCTGAATAAATATTAACCTATTCGTTGGTCTTCACTGATTCATTCTACATAGGTATACGATAATTACACACAGCGGATAATTATACTGGCTAATGAGGATAATTACGCTGGCTAAATAATTAGGCTGTTATCGGCCTTAGCCAATATTTAGGCATGCCCATTTGATCATTCATTTAACCGTTTCTTAGTAGGCCTAGTCATGGCAATAAACAATTATATTGTGTACGCAGAAAATGGAAAGAGGCCAACGTGATCATGATCAGGACCACCGGATGTTTCAAAGGATGTCGAACATTAGGCATTATTGTAGCATAGGGCTATTGTGGAAAACGTCTATTGTAGTAAAGGCTTATTGTGAAGATTCAAGAAGATACTAACCTTTCCCGTGATGAGCACCTGCTTGCCATAGTTCGGCTAAAACAGTGGTTTTCAAACTGTTTGGACCAGGGACCCTTATTTTTACTAAGCGTAGCTCGCGGACCCATGCATTTAAAACACAAGTTGTTGATCCTAAAACCATGCAGTGTTAATGAATATTTTCAGAACGCTCTCGCGAACCCCCGCCACATCCAAGACCCCCACCTTTAACATTGGGGAGAACACAGTATACAATTGCCCCCCCCCCCCCATTTAGAAGAAGTACCAAAAAAGGTGAGACATTTTTTCACCTCTTTTTGACCAGATTAGTTCAACAGTGTCTCTTGTCCCCTCCCCTTGACCTCATAAACAGCTATCCTCTCCCAGTGAAGAGGGACAGAGTAGAGAAGGTAATACGAAGGGTTAACAGTCTAAGAAGAAGGAGGAAAAGGAGAAAGAGGGGAGGAGGAGGAAGAGAAGAAGAAGAAGAAGAAGAAGAAGAAGAAGAAGAAGAAGAAGAAGAAGAAGAAGAAGAAGAAGAAGAAGAAGAAGAAGAAGAACAAGAACAAGAACAAGAAGAAGAACAAGAAGAAGAAGAACAAGAACAAGAACAAGAACAAGAACAAGAAGAACAAGAAGAACAAGAAGAACAAGAACAAGAACAAGAAGAACAAGAAGAATAACAAGAAGAAGAACAAGAAGAAGAACAAGAAGAAGAACAAGAAGAACAAGAACAAGAACAAGAACAAGAACAAGAAGAACAAGAAGAACAAGAAGAACAAGAAGAAAAGCAGTGCCATCCGCTAACCCGTCAAGAGACAGCCCTAGGTGTGAAATGTTAGCGACTTCATTTTCTTAGCCTCGGCATACAAGGGCGGGTGGCCAGTTCTTTCCCTCGACGTCTGAGCTTCGGACCCACCGAAAGTGTACGGTCAGTGTAGGCCTACACCTCATAGCTGAGTTGTTCAGGGGCGCAGGTTGAGCCGAAATCTGAAAACAAATTTCTGCCCTGGGGGCTGAGGGAGAATTGAAACCCTGACTTCTCGATTGGCAGTCCAGCGCGCTAACCATTGGACTAACGTGCAGAGTCTAAATGGACCCCTAAGTAAGATTACGGGTTATTTCTCGTTCTCTGTTTCATGATGCTACTGTTATCCTTATCCATGCCTTCGTAACAAGCAGGTTGGATACACCGCAGTTCGATCTTGGCTGGTTTGAAGATGTTAATTATTATTTAAGATTAATAATAATAATAATAATAATAATAATAATAATAATAATAATAATAATAATAATAATAATAATAATAATAATAATAATAATAATAATAATAATAATTTTAAAATAAAGAAATAATTAACTGAGAAAGAATGATGTTGATAAAACGCTATGCGAGGTGCCAGCTCGATAAGACAGGATGACGTAACATTCCCTGAGACATGAGATGGGAATGCCATCGAATCTGCATCGCTAGTATGGGCGTCGATGGGAATCTCGGTTACTTATTGTATCTGACTAAATGAACAGCTGCTCTCCACACAGTGCATATTTTAACGGATTTGGACTACTGGAACAAAGTCGGCCACGACTATGGGGGTCTGAGGGAGCGTCGATCGTAAGCTACCCCACGGAGCCCCAGCCGACAGCGCATTGTAGAGCTGCCAAATGAAGCCCGTTTTAGCAGCTTTATTTTATCAAGCTTTCTTTCCATTATCCCTATTTAAGTCATGCACAGAGTTTTGAAAATATGACATATTAAGTAGTTGAACCATAACGGGTTATTTCTCGTTCTCTGTCTCATGATGCTACTGTCATCCTTATCCATGCTTTCGTAACAAGCAGGCTGGATCACTGTAGTTCGATCTTTGTTGGTCTGCCGCTTGGATTAATTGGCCGCCTCTGTACCGGGTTCTTCGGTCAGCTGCTTGGCTCAATGGACGCATTCCAAAAAATATGCCATTATTTCTGCATACATGCATGATGTGCTGCATTGGCTTCCTATCCCGCAGCTTATCTGCTACAGGGTTGCTGTACTGGTTTGGCGCTGTCTCTCAGGCAGTGTCCCGGCCTATCTGTTTGTGCTCTGCCGCCCGGTCTCTGATTCAGTTGGCAGGCGTGCTGTTTTACAAGTTGCCGTGGATGGGGTGGGAACGCTTCTGAGTAAGTTTCTAGAAAGTGTCTATATTAAATTTCCGAATGAATGAATGAATATCACCAAAAGAATTTATTCAAATAGGCTAAGTCAGTGACAGGCTGATCGAGTGACTGATAGCTTTAACTTCAACAATTTTATTTTCCAATTTAGTTACCCAAAGAAAACAAGTAATTAACATTCTATAAATGTTTGCTTGGTGGGTGGACCCATAATATGGGTCCATCTACCAAACAAACATTTATAGAATGTAACTATAGTATTAGTCAGCTATTATGTTAGCCTACTGCTTTAGTGAAGACAGAGTCTGGGCACAACAAATTCCCAGATGGTAAAATCAGTTAGGCCTATATACTCCGGACGTTTACGCTACGCAGCTCTACGCGTAGAGTAGGCCTAGGCCTAGAGCTACGCCTCTCTACTCTACGCGTAGAGCTGCGCAGCGTAAATGTCCGGATCCGAATGTATGTCCTTCGCGTCTCTCTTTGCTAGTAAAGAATTTGGCTACGCATGGCCTGGGGTCAAAATATGCAGTACACAGTCTATTGAGTGATTTCAATAACCGATCATTTACGGTACCCAAATACATTGACAACGTTACCGTTCGTTCTCAGATTGTTGTAGTAAGAGAATAAAGAGATCACTCGTTCTACTTGCATAATTTAATATTGTAAAATAACATTAAAAGTAGAGTGTTAACTGGGACAAATCACCCAAACTACTGTGACAAATCCTAAAACTACTGGGACATTTGTCCCACTAGTAATGCGGTTCAAATGTGCACTGTTTCCACATCCAGGGGATCGTTGGTACCCATAGTGGGAGAGAAGGACAGGAAGTTGGAGGATGGAAGTCTAGTAATATAGTAAAGAGACTTTGGAAATCTATACAAGCTTCCCCGCAGTTGGATATATCAAAAGAACAACAATAATTAATCGATCTTTGGGATAGTTTCATAGGCGTAATTTGTGGGGGTACGAGGGGTACCCGTACCCCCACTTTTGAACAATTCCAATCAATATTTTACTATGTGCCTTCCCAGAGATCGCAGACTCCGCCGTGCTTCGCGTATGTAAGAAATTGGTACCCCCCCACTTGTTAGACCAAAGTTACGCCCCTGGATAGTTTGATTCCAGAAGGTCGATCCTCTCCCTGCCAGCATGCCCACATTGGAGCCCATACAGGGCCAATATTCTCATATGGAACCCACATATAGCCCATATGGGTCACACCTAATGCCCATGGAAATGCTGGCAGGGTTAAGCTGAGCCAGACAAGTAGCAGATAACAAACGGCAGAGTAGCCTAAGAACGTTGAAATCTCGAGCAGTTTTTGTCGAGAACAATTATTGATACAGGCCTTTACGGAGCCAAAGTTGTTGATACAGTTTCAGAGTGCAGGTTTCGACAAGAAGATAGGCCCATATTACCTGGTCATGACCTACATAGGTGTAGGTCTAAATTTATCTAAATTTAACCCCTTTTACAATCTAGGTCTACGTACGTGCTTTGTAGGCCTATATTTATATGTAGGCCCCTATGTTTCCATGACGTTTCGACGTGGAGTCATATTGGTTTTTCCTGACTAACACCATCAGTTAAATTAAGATACAAGAGTTATTTAATTTAATTGACACTGCATCGTAGTTTAATAAGTTGTGCTGTATATGGGCCTATAGGCCAACATATACATACATATGTGGGTCATTATCCGAAAAGTGCAGAATTGATGTCCCACGCTGGTTTTTTGAGTTTTTTCGATAATTTCTTCAAATTTTTTTGCCTATCCTTCAAAGAATGAGCAGATTAACATTTCCCATCATTGTTTTAGCTGCTAGATTTTGGAAATTTAGAAATAAATTACTAAATGTCTACAAAATATCATTACCATCCAATGTCCGAGACGGTGTACAATGCTTTAAATTCAGCTTTTACGCAAATTTATTCCATTACAACCTGTAACAAAGGTATATTATTTTGATTAATTAGTAGCTAGCATATGCAATAATTAAACATTTAGACTCATTTTCGTAACATTTATTTCTTTTTGGGCCTATTTATACTTGTCCATAGAAGTAAGCATCATAGCCATCTCAATTTTTGGGAAGCCTATAACTTTTAGAGAACGTGCTTACTTACTAAAAGAAAAACATCAGGAACAAGATATTGTCAACTATTAATGGAATCACACAGATTTGAGTTGAAATTCCTAATGTTTTATTTTTAATTTAAGTTTGTTGTTCCAAATTCCAAAAAAGTAAATTTCTGTTTCATTAGGGCCTACCATCTCGTGTTGTATTTCATGGTTTAGGTAGATTATAACATTGATAACTTATTTTATTTACCGCTTTTGTTGAACTGATTTAAATTACTTATCTGATAAAGTAATTCAAGTGAAAATATTTGACGGCTGTCACAAATTTCATCATTTTGTCATTACCATCCAGCGGTTGTTTTTCATCATTACCATCCGAATACATCAGATTTCTGCTATTTTCTCATGACAGTCGCATCTTGCCACGGATGGTAATGACGCATTGCTAAGAGTGAATTACATGTATTTTATTTGAATTATTTGATATAAAAATAAATTGCATGTAATTAGAATTTACTAGCAACTCTCAAAATGTTGTTCAACTTGTATCTAATGCATATAACATACAGTTATAGCTAATGCTGCACAGATTTTTTTCTGAAGCTAAAAATAATATTTCTTTTTTTGAATAATTTCGAAAAATGTCTTAATTTCTTGACACCAGACTAATATTTTATGTGAAGGAAAGGCCTGTTGTTTTCCTACTTAATGCTGGCATCATCTACTTTTAGGAAATTGCGATTTTATAAGCACCAGAGGAATATTTCAGGTCTTTGTGATTAAATATGATTACACAAAAAGGTCGGAATGTAATGAAAAAAGAGGCATTTTGACTTTATAAATTCTGAAAAAAATTAACTTATGATTACAAATATAGTGGATTTCTTTCAAATAATAGTTACAACCAATTTTGGGAAAAAAAATTTTTTTTTCGGAGACGAAATTTGTAACATTTCGGATAATGACCCATGTATCATGATTGTTAGGGCCTGCTGTGCGTACTTTCTCTGAGCACTTCTTCATTAATTGCCCTCGAAACTGCTGTATTTCACACAAGACTGAAAACAAACTCTGTCCTGGTGCAGCTCATACACCATCGGATAAGCGCCATCACCAACGATTACCACGCTGCACCATATGCTACCACTTGCCGGGTCATGCAGGTTTAACTGACCTCCCGACTGCTGACTTGGCGAAGAACAAAACAATCCCTGCTCTTGCGGACTTGGTTTGATATAACGTCGGTGCGTCCGCATCTGAGAACAAGGGGGCATTGGCCGCCTTGGATTTTGCACAAATTTTACAAAAATAAAATCTGTTGATTATTGTGATCAGTGCTTTTTTGATAGAAAACAGGTTCCGGAACTGAATAATATAGGTTCCGAAACTGAATAATTATATATGGAAGTGCTAAAATCCCGAGAAACGGGATTGGCAGTGGCGTAGCTAGGGGGGGGACAGGGGGGACATGTGTCCCCGGGCGCCAAGGGAAGGGGGCGCCAAAATGAGGGTTAAGATAAATAATTTTACTCTTACTTTTGATGCAGTTTTAACTAATTTATCACAAATGAATGTATAAGATTTAATTTTAGCGCCCCAAATATATCCAATTATATCCTCATTACTTACAAATAAGTTCTTAGGTATGATTTTGGCGCCCCATTGAGCACTAAGGGGAAACATGCATGTACTGTCTGTATTTTTCATATTTTATTTAATTAAAAAACTTAAAATTTCCATTCGATTATGTGGAAAATGTGAAATAGTAAAACGGGGGGGGGGGGGGAGGGGGCGCCAAATTCATAGTTCGTCCCCGGGCGCAAAATATCCTAGCTACGCCACTGGGGATTGGGGGTTGGGAAAAGTCTCAGTTAACACTGAAAACAGTTCGCAACACTTAAATTAAATTAAAATAACTAAATTATTGTCTTTATTATTAAAATAAATAAATTATTTTTTAGTAGCCGAAAAAAGGTGCCGGAACGCCGTTCCGGCACGTTCCGGCTGAAAAAAAACACTGATTCTGGTTATTATGACAGTCCCAACACGATTTTCAATGCGAAAGAACACTTATAATTATTAGTCTACTTAGGTAAAGTCCTTGACCATTATTTATGTTTAAAGTTGTCACGTGTTCTGTGTTCATTAATATATCTATATGCAAAAGCATAATTCTGCTCCCCTCCCTACAAAAATTTTGCACCCCTACAAAAATTCCTGCGGACGCTCATGTCGGAGCATATATATGCTAGTCTCCCGGCCGCGGCTTTTGTTTGGCGTTGAAAATTTTCAAAGAATCACGTCCACCTTCATTGTAGGCTTACTCTACTGTACGTCGGAGGCCTACAGTGGCTTTATAATAATAATAATAATAATAATAATAATAATAATAATAATAATAATAATAATAATAATAATAATAATAATAATAATAATAATAATAATAATAATAATAATAATAATAATAATAGTAATAATAATAATAATAATAATAATAATAATAATAATAATAATAATAATAATAATAATAATAGTCCAGATCGATAGGCCTGTATAAAAAGTTCAGCTTAGATTTTTTTTAAATTAATATTTAAGTCCCCAAGGGATCATATGTACATAATAATAATAATAATAATAATAATAATAATAATAATAATAATAATAATAATAATAATAATAATAATAATAATAATAATAATAATAATAGGCCTAATAATAATGAGATGGCGCTTCAGATTATTTAATTATTACTGTTATAATAATAATAATAATAATAATAATAATAATAATAATAATAATAATAATAATAATAATAATAATAATAATAATAATAATAATAATAATAATAATAATAATAATAATAATAATAATAATAATAATAATAATAATAATATAGATTTTAGTGCCATGATTCGTAGACAGTCGAAGAGAAATCGATGCAACGATTCAGAAGCACAATTGGAGCAGGGAGCTCAGACTGCTCAGTCCAGATCGATAGGCCTGTATAAAGAGTTCAGCTTAGATTTTTCTTGAAGGTTGTGAGAGTCGTAGAGATCCTGATGTTGGAGGGTAGATTGTTCCAGATTCGAGGGGCGGATGAGATGAAAGACTTTGATGCGGTTTTAGTGCGACACCGATGAAGGACAAGGGTCCGGGTTCCAGATGACCGCATAATATGTTCCTCGAGGGCATGTGGTTGTGAAGAAGTTCGGAGAGATATGAGGGAGTATTAATTTGTTGTGATGCAGTTATAGGTGCTGATTGAAATTTTGTAGACGATCCTTTCTTTGACAGGTAGCCAGCGGAGGGATTTGAAGCGTGCTTGCTGCTGGCACGATATGCGGAGTTGCATACAACACGAGCGAGGTTGTTTTAACTTTTCGATGCGTTGGAGAGAGGTTAGATTTGTTGATGATGTCCCGTAAAGAAGACTGTTGCACAGGGGCGTAGCTAGCTTTTCATGGGCCCGGGTGCAGAGGATCCGTATGGCCCCTGTTTGACCCTATTAGGCCTGTAGCCTTACGTTCTTAACAATATTGTTGTGGACTCGTGCGTATGTCATTCGCCACCTAGGCCTAATGCCTTAATCAAGGTCTTAGGTCACAGCCATACAAATGTTTTCGCTATTATACAGATAAATCAACCATCAAATATACAAAATTAGTTCTTCCGTTCACTAACTTCACTGTAGACCTACTATTACTACCATGGGCGTCCGGAAGAGGGGCAAGGGAGCCCTTTGCCCTCCAGGATTTTTGCGCATATTTTACAAAAATAAATTCCTTTGATTATTAAGATTATTACAACAGTCCCAACTCAATTTTCAATGGAAAAAAACCCCAAACAGTGGGGCCGCCAGACGCCAAAAAGTGGATGCAAAGTCGCAAACGTATTTAACTTAGATATTTCCAGTCATTTTGGTCAATCAGTGGTCATCATCATTTATGTGATAATGAATCATAAATGAAAATTACATAGCTCTACCACTAGGCCTACATAGACGAAAACTCTTAAAGTCTTGAACATTTACACTCACAGTGTCATTCTTTGCCGTCCAGAAATTCTTAAACCTTAATTATTTCACACAATTAGATTCAGATATTTACAGTTAGAGGTCCTTATTAGCAGTCTTGTTGTCCTCGAGACCAAGGTCTTGGTCTCGAGTGCACTCGAGTTCGTTTTTAAAAGTCTTGGTCTTGGTCTTGGTCTTGAGGTTCAAGGTCTTGGTCTTGGTCTTGGTCTTGAGGCTCAAGGTCTTGGTCTTGGTCTTGGTCTTGAGGTTCAAAGTCTTGGTCTTGGTTTTGCAAGTCCAAGACCAAGACTTTTGTCAATATGAACAGTCATTAATTTTAACAAACGGCAAGAATTTTAAACATTTATCCAACAATTACTCATATAGTAATTAATATTTACACGGTGTGAATGAGGCTTCACTGTTGTTTTGGACAATTATTTTGACTTCCGGTTATCTACCATGGAATGATTTCAAAGAGACTCATGATTAATTTGTACAGTTACATCCGGTTCTTGAAAAGCTGCTTTTTGTTTGCTGTTCGGCCAAAAAAATAGACTCAAATGCGTCTATTGCGTCCGCGTGCCGACGCCATTGATTATTTAGGTAAAGTCCTTGACCATTATATATTTTTTTTAGGTTGTCACGTGTTCTGTGTTCATGAATAGGTATTCAATGCAAAAACGTCATTTTGCACACCTCCTCCCCCCACAAAAATTCCTGCGGACGCCCATGAGTTCTACTGCTTTTTGTGTACGGCCTACAAAGACTAAACAATGCCATTTATATTTAAGCATGCAATACAACTCACTCACAGAAGAAACATGAATGCTGTAAGAATGAGACGGATAAATTACAATGTTATAATTTTAGTTATTGTTTCTCAATCGAATTTAACACGTGTCACGTTGCACACTTTTTCAGTTATAGCCCTAGTACTTAAAACAATGCCGGGGTTATAGAGTTTTCTTTCTAGCCGTTTGTTCAGCAAAAATGTCAATCATCTTCGCAACGTTGCTTATCCTTGACCGCTCATTCTCAATAGATAGCAGTGCACGATCAGAAAGCCTTTCCTGCATAATTATGACATTGTGCTTCTCAGATAATTTTTGATGATTTTCAATTTTGAAAACGAGCGTTCCCATGATGCAAAGTAAGGAAGCAGTGTGATTCTCGTTAACGTTAACGATAACGAAAATGTTCGTTAACGAACAAAAAATGATTTCGTTAACGATAACTATAACTATAACTAAAAAATATCATTAACTATAACTATAACTATAACGAAAATAACACTAACGAAAATTCATTGCTATTTTCGTTAATACGATAAAAAAGTGCAATATCAACTAACGTGAGAACGTGAAAATACAGCCGTTAACGAAAGCAAAATGATTCCTATGTTCGCCTTGGATGTCGGTGAATATGGAGCGCTGTGTATTCATGAAGCTGAATGGACCCATTCGTCAAAGCTCTAAGCAAATTATTGTGTAACGCGTCTTCATAATTCAGTGTGATTTTCATTAACGATAACGGTAACGAAAATGTTTTCGTTAACGAAAGCAAAAATGATTTCGTTAACGATAACTATAACTGTAACTAAAAAATAATATTAACTATAACTGTAACTATAACTAAAATGAAAAACCATTAACTATAACTGTAACTGTAACTAAAATAAAATCTGTAAGGAGAATCACACTGTAAGGAAGTAATGCAAGTGTGTCGACTGTCGAAATATTCGAACATAACAACACACAACTACTAAATCTGTCACCAAATGAGAAAGAATGGGAATTAGACTAATTGTAAAAAGAAACTTTCAACTGTGGTTATAAAAAAATTATCTGGTGTCCCTGTGGGCCCCAGAAGGTCGTGGGCCCGGGTGCAATTGCACCGCCTGCACATATGGTAGCTACGCCCCTGCTGTTGCAATAGTCAAGGCGAGAGTTGACTATCCCGCAGGTGATGATGTTTGCGAGGTTTTCGTGAGAAAAGGTCGGATGTGTCTATAAGAGCCCGGATATGGACGTTGGTAGAGCGGATGATTTCAGAAACTTGGAGATCCATAGACTTTTCGAGTCAAGTTTCACGCCGAGAATTTTTACACTAGTTGACAGGTTTATGGCTATGTTTGAGAAAGTGGGATTCAGAGGACGATGTTTGGCAATTTGTGATCTGTGACTAAGGAACATCCTGTACAAAAAACTTAATTAGGAGATACGACATGATCTACAAGCGTAGGCCTACGCACCGAGTTTATGTCGCTTGGACGGGAGGTGGTTGAATGGTTGCACGCTGGCGCGAAGATCAGAAGGGCGCGGGTTCGATATCCGCTAGCCCCGTAAGGTTGACAGCCTTTATTCGCTACGTGGCAATAATTGTAAAATGATCAGTAGGACAGATCGGCGCCTTGAATGGCTGCAAAACAGTTAAATCAAAGAATAGCCTATAGATAAACCGCAGCTACGCTTTATCTATTTTGTGTTTAAATTCGACTCCTGTAAAACTTCTTATCGTCTGTTTCTACTATAATCATGTAATATTACCAAGATCTTTGATATTACTGCGCACTTAATTGTCAGTTTGAGTTAATAAATGAAGATTATTATTATTACACTCTGCCCACTTACGGTGAATACACTCGCACCGTGTTCCATTGCCGCTCGTAGTATATTCCCATAGGCAACAATTCATTGCGTAGCCTATTGGGAGTGGACATGAAATGCATGATAAACAGTCGCTAGGTGGCAGACATGTCATTAACGTAATCCCTCTTGTAATGAAATCTTATCGAATGGGGTCAAAAATACGCAACCATGTGACGTTGTGGCCAACTTCAGTTTCTCGGGTCATTTGCAAACCTTTAAGGGTTTACTTGTTCTGGACGGTGTCCAGCTGAAAAAGGTTGTGGGCAACATGGCAAAGGCTATTATACCAAAGTTAGAGCAACTGTCATCGATAGTCATTCGTGTTCTTGGGTGTAACCCTGGCCTCCACACGTTACAAGGAACGAACACCTATTTAATAGGTAGTGGCAAGAGGTTCGTGACAAATCTTCGTTCACGGTATACAAAGTATGGGGTTGCGGTTAAGGTGAATGGGCGAATCGTGCGACTAAGCGTAGGAAGGAATGAGCAAAGAGGAAGGTAGCAGAGGGTGGGGAGGGGCGTGTGAGATTGGACAAAGTAGGTCATTACGAGTGCTCAAGAGTTTGAGGATTGGAAGCAAATGCGGTAACTTCTGAGGGAAAGTCTGAGGGCTGCGAGAGGAGCGTAAGGCGCAATACTAATTGTCTTGATGCACAAATGCATGCATGCATACATGCATACTGAACCGAAAACACTCGTGTTTCACAAATACTGTCCTGTGTCTACCTCTGATCCTTACCTATGTTGCCACTCTGTTTCTTAACGCCATCCACTGGACAGTAGTCATACGGGATCTGCCTGATTGACCCTTGCATCCTAACATGGAACCGAATCTGACCTTACCTGCCTATCGATTTTGTTTTGACTGAGCACCTGGTGAATAAGCTGGTTCTCACAATACAGCTTTCTTCGGATGCTGTGGAGATATTAAGATAACAATTACGTATAGATGTATCTATATACCAGATTCGATCAAAAGGCCCATTGTATGGATGTGTGGATTAACACCTTATCCGATCTGTGTTATGTGGCAATTGACTCTATTTCATTCTTACCATATAGCCCAATGACTAAGACTTACTACTATGCACTTTTCCCAGAGAGTGCAATAATAAGAAATTTTGTCGCACCTGACTGTGGTTTAGCAATCTGTTGCTGATGAATCTGTTTAAGGCGAATCTTGGTGGACACCGGTGAGGCCAATAACGATGAATATATCGCTAATCTTCATAAAGCCCTTGACGATCACAAGACTGGCATTCAGGAAATTATACTAACTCACTGGCATCCAGATCATGTTGGAGGTGTTTCAGATATCTGCAAAAATATCACTAAGGGTAAGGGTTGTTGAAAATAATTAATAATGTGTTGATCATAAGTAAGACTCTGTTGAGTGATTCTTGAAGTGGCGCTGTATAATTTTTCAACTACAATTGCGAAGTAACTTAGTTTGTATTGTTTGCATTGTATACATTGTTTGTATCTGACAAGCTTTATTCTTGCTCAAAATGTGCGTGGCTACGAACACCTATTTATTGTTTTATTGCACTGTTTTTTTACTTCGCCACTACCCATAATGCCAGTGGTGACAGGTAGTTCCAGACCCAAACGTAGATAAAGGAGGAGGGCAGCATCAATGGCCTTGGTAACCATAAGATGTCGGTAAACACTGGAACTGCTACTATCCTGTTTTAGGTTTTACCTGGATGCAGAAATCTTTGCTAAATGACCCAAACAGAACTTGATCTTTTTTGCATTGTTGTGCCTTTTCTGAAGTTCTGTCATCTATCTGGAACTTGCTTTTCAGTATCTGGATATACTTTTGCCTGTGATGCTATAAACACCTTTGACCAGCATTTGAAACTGTTCTCTTTTGCTGAGCTGGGAGCACCTATCGCAACGGTTCTCAACCTGTGGTCTGCGGACCACTGGTGGTCCGCGGCCATCTGTCTGGTGGTCCGCGGGCAAGGCCTACAATTTATATTTTTACAATTTAAAACATGCAAACAGACAAATTTTGTAAATTTTTGTTTTATTTAAATCGCCAGAATCGGCTAGATAGCAGCAGGAAACTAATAATACACGGATTTATGGCAAAAATTTCTTTTGTATTAATTTGGTTTTTGGCACAATTTTTAGTGGTGGTCCACGACCGAGACACAAAATTTCTAAGTGGTCCTTGAATCTCAAAAAGTTGAGAACCGCTGACCTATAGTGATGGAGCCCAGAGTAGAGCAGCTGGCTACTTGTTGTGGAAATGGCAATGCTTCGGACAGTGGCATACAATACATGGATGATGATGATGATGATGTCCAATATAATAACCAGTATAAGAAAGGTTTGCTTTGAAATTCTGTGGCATATCGATTGAAATTTGTTTTTATTTTGGGTTTATTTAATAATTTTTTTTGCGTTTTAGAGTTTGGTACAACGATCAGCAAGCTGAAACGAATTTCCGCCATTGATGAACCCCTGGGTTCAGATTGTCAATATACTTTCATTGAAGATGGTCACCGCTTTGTTACAGATGGGGCCACTCTGAAGTACGGCTTAGTGAAGTTGTCTTGACTGGTTCATTTATCAAGTCTTCTGAAAAGCTTTACATACATATTTATTTTATTTATTATTCCGGATATTTCTATAGCGCCTCTCGAAGTCAACTACTACTCAGAGGCGCTCCCAACTACAGCATTAGATACTGTGCTGGAATTTTCACGCCGAAGCGCCACGAGCAATTGCGAGTGAAGGACTTGCCCAAGGTCCATACGCAGCGGCTAGAGTGGGATTCGAACCTGCAACCCTCCGGTCGCAAGGCAATATATATATTATATATATATAATATATATTCGTTTATTTCCAATCACTGGGTTGACACACTGCAAACCATTACGGTTAACTAAAAATTAATTTAACTACCAGTGCGGGACAACATGGCTACTGGGGATTTTTATATAGGACCCTATAGGACCCTAAAGATAAAGTTTCTGTCATCCTTGAGGGGCAGGGAAAAAATACAGTGAATTTATCACAAAGGAATTATGTTTATATTTTTTAAATTTTTATTTGTTGCATTAAGACGAAGATTATTTTATTCTCTACTTTGCAATGTTGCTGTTTATTGCCCACTCTTTTCTGCTTTTAAATAAATGATTCTTGAAGCTTGCCAGTTTTCAAATTTCTAGTATTTTCGAATTTATGCTCTAATGATGTCGGTATTTCTGATTTTATTCGT
The DNA here is from genome assembly GCA_963556255.1 of Allolobophora icterica. NCBI lineage: Eukaryota > Metazoa > Annelida > Clitellata > Crassiclitellata > Lumbricidae > Allolobophora > Allolobophora icterica. The sequence continues at coordinate 35,411,610 of OY744610.1, read as the reverse complement.
CTGATGTTCTTTAAGTCTTCTCATGGTCCTGTGGTTCCATGACCTCCAAGTGTGCAGCCTTGTTAGGCTTTGTTTGACTGACTGAACGAACTTATCGACAAAAAATAGTAACAGTAAACTGCTCATAATTTTTCAAAATTTTCTTTCAACACTTGAAAAATCTGGAAATTGTTGACATTTCTCATATATCAGCAAGAAAGTATACTAGATGCTAGTGAATGAAATGGACAAAGTCCGAGTGTTTGCTTTCACTGATAAATTCGAAGATTTATTATCTGAACAAATCTGCACTGGCTGCTACAAACCTCAGATACATGATAGCATCCTGATTAGGTCCTAGCACAGGTGTTGATAAGATGAAATGGTTGCATTTCAGAGCTGTGTACACTCCAGGTCATACAGATGACCACATCGCACTCTACCTGGAAGAGGAGAATGCCGTCTTCTCCGGCGATTGTGTCCTTGGGGAAGGAACTTGTGTACGTATCTGAAATCTCAGCTGGATTCTGAAAGTCTTTATAGTTTGTCTTGTTCAGTGTCCACCTGCAAAAACCTTCAAACGTGCATACAACCAAGCTTCATAAACTGCTGAAAAGTAAGCAACGGAACAGTGCAATGGACTGATTGGAAGTGTAGGTTTGGTTACCATAACATGTGAGCAACAGATTCAGGTATTTGACTTTTGAGTTGTTCTAGGTCCAGGTTTTTTTCTGATTGTTGCTAGCTTGCTGGGGTATGATTTATGCATTAATATATATGTATATATATATATATATGTCACTTTATATAGCATATATATACATATATGTGTATGTATGTGTATGTATTGCTTAATGTAGCGTGCTATAAGTACCTTGCTGTTTTTCTGTGTAAGGATACACTCGTCTGTTAACTTCTGATGTGCAGACAGTTAACCAGGAAGTTTTCAGTAGCTTGTTGATTTCCCGAATTTTTTTAATAATGAGTAGCTGAACAATGGGTGCAGGCATTTTGCAGCAACTGTTTGTCAAGTTTAAAAATCCAGCACTTGACCTTGTTGGGGTGGACAACAGTCTAGTAATAACTTGCTGGACTGTCAACCCAGGGGTTGGGGTTCAGACCCCACCAGAGTATAAATTTGTTTCAAGGTTTCTGCTCCACCTGTGCCCTTGGTCAACTGAGCTACACTTACCACACACTGTCGGTGGGAAGATCAGACGATGAGGCCAAGGACTGGCCACCCGCCCGCATATGCCAAGGCTAAGCAAAATGAAGTCACTAACACTTCATACCCTTGGCTTTGCTAGGGCTAGCTAAGGTGCTGCTCTTCTGTATCTTACAGGTAGCCAAACAAGAGATTGAAAGATGTTGTTCCTGTTCTTTTTAAAGGTTTTCGAAGACTTGCATGACTACATGAAGTCTCTGGAAGTGATCTTAAGGCTGAAGCCTTCGGTCATTTATCCGGGTCATGGTCCAGTTGTCATGGATCCACTGGGGCATGTGACAATGTACATCAATCACCGCAACATGAGAGAGTCGCAGATCTTGGAGGCTTTCCACGCCATTGACCGTGACGGGACGCCTATGTCAGCAATGGATCTTGTAAAAGTAGTTTATGTGGTAAGATTACAAAGAGTGTCTGTTTGGGGTAAACATATGGCCATATTCATGACACCTTGCCTTGTTGTCGTATTACTTTTTTGGCAAGGCCAAGGATATGACAAATACCAAGGATACTGGAGATTCATTTTTACATGCTTATTATAACCCTAAATTAAATCACCTACAGAAACTACTTGTTATAAGACGACCTCGTTATGATGTGTTCTTGAAGCAGCTAATGAAGACTGTTATATAAAGGTTTGTTTTATAGTGAAAGGATGCGATATGTAGTAAATGGAGATGACTATGCTGTACTGAAGACAAAATGTTAGGATATACTGAAGAAGTGATGATTAAAATTGTTGAAGTTCTGATGAGTTAGCGTGTATTGCTCTGGACACAAATTTGGAGAGGTTTTCAAGATGTAATAATAAAGAGGTAGAAATGAAGTAGGTATTGTTCCAATCAAGTGCTTGTTTTTTATTGTTTTGTATCAGGAAATTAGTTTAAGCAGCTTAATAAGATTTTCATTGAATCTGTGCATTTATAATTAACTTAATTAATTTTAATTTAATGCTGAAAAGGATCGTTAGGTACCACTGTGCTGAACAGATCTGTATTGATCAGTGGCGTAGAAAGGTTTTTGGGGACCCTTGTGCAGAGCTTCGATGATGGGCCCCTTGAACCCCTTCGATTTGAAAAAAACCGCTGTGCGAAAAACGCTTGGCGCTTTTTGCGATATTTTGCTTGTTTCGCACCGTGAAAAATATGCAAATATCACAAATCGCACCCTAATGAAATAATAATTAAATAATTAGGCCTACACTTCAATTATTTTCTCCGATTTATTTTTATAAAAATTGTTATTTTTATTTCTCCAGGCTAGCATAAAAAAATTGAACTAGGCCTAGAGCATAATTAATCTAAAACATTGTTCCATCTGCCTTGACTGCTAAAATATGAATTATCCACTCTTCAATTCTGTCAAATTGTGAAATAGTTGGGTTGGTTGGTAAAAATAACGAAATCGTTTCTGCGCCTTCTCTTACACAAATATATCTACCGCTTTTGAAGTGTCAAGCTTTCTGGCATGTTCATTTCTATTGACAAGATTGCCAAGTCGCTCAGCCCCTCTTCTGACATTGTACTTCGTATATAGTTTTTGATTAGCTTCAATTTTGAAAATGATCGTTCACATGGCGCAACAGTCACAGGCAAAGTCAACAGGAACATGTAGGCAGTGCAGACATCATCGTTGAATGGCAGTGAATGTAGATGAGAGTCAACGAGTAACAGTTGTGCAATTTCGAAGATGGTTGATCATTTGAGCGTTTATTACTGCTAAAATTGATACTCGCTGCCAGAGGCCCTTCTGACCGCCGGGGGCCCTTGTGCTTTGCACAACCTGCACAACCCATTGCTACGCCTCTGGTATTGATTGTTTGCTTGTATCATTTTATCATTGTGTCTTGGTGTAATTAGTTTAAGCAGCTTAATAAGATTTTCATTGAATCTGTGCATTTATAATTAACTTAATTAATTTTAATTTTAATTTAATGCTGAAAAGGGTCGTTAGGTACCACTGTGCTGAACAGATCTGTATTGATTGTGTGCTTGTATCATTTTATCATTGTGTCTTGGTGTTTTTGTCTGTTGAAGGATGTGCCAGAGAGCCTTCATTTATCAGCTGCTGGAAATGTTACAAACCATCTGACCAAACTGATGAAGGACAATAAAGTTGGTAAGTAGTGGCACTGCATGCCAGCTGCAGTGCATGTTTCTATAACTCATGCAATGTGGACATCAAAGGTAAGGTAAGGTTGGTAATGTGAAGATCTTAGTTAGTTGATAGATAATCTGTTACTTGGCTCTTTCAGTAACAGTTGAAGACGTGGTCATGCAGCTCTTGCCGCTTTCAGCTGAAGTTTGAGCATTGCCGTTTGCAGTCTAAGCTTTGGGTTGTAACATTGCACCAGCTTATCATTAATATACTTTAATGCAATAAACTTGTAATATGTACTCTGGATGTAAAAGTATCTGAGAAATCGTGGTGCATAATAGAGATATTTGATCAATTTGCCTACCCTGCATTTTCTACAGTAGCAATTTCACTTTCGTAATGGAGTTCATATTTATCGTAATCATAATCGTAATCTCTAAACTTCTAAAGCGCCACTCGAAGGCCAAGCGCAGGACACCAGCCTATTCACGAGCGCTAAAATAGATGGAGTTCTTTCCATACTTAAACTAGACTGCCCTGATTTCAACTGCATCTTTCCAGTGCACTTTGCTCCTGTCCTTACTCTTTTCCAACCTCTTTCCACAGTTTGTCATATCCTGTTTAGTTTTAAACTACTTTAACGAAGCTGTTGATTGAATTTTGCTAGAAAGTGTCGTAGACGGTGAAGAAACCAAATGGAAGCTGAAAAGGGAACCAAGCAAATACTGAGAGCGGTCGAATGTTGTCATGCATCGGATGCTTCCAACCAACTTAAACATTAAGATAATTTGCCCAAATCAGTTGTTAAACACTTGATTGTTGTTCATTATATACTGTTACTCTTTTGTTACTCAAAACGAGTATGTAGCTGAAAGTAAAGGAAACGTTTTTATTGTCTAAAATTTAATCGGTGTGTGATTTCCTGAAGGAGTGTCGGCATGCACAATGTAGTTTTTATTCCTGTTTTATGTCTTTCAGACGAGTCGCCGGTGTGTTAACTGTTCTTGATGAATGAACTTTTTGTGTTGCTGGACCTAGATTTTGGAACTTTCTTCCCGGATCTGTTCATTCTGCTCACTTCTTTATGTCGTGTCATTCTTGGCTTAAGGCTTGTCTTTTTCAAATTACTTAGACTGCCACTTTGTCTTCGCAAACTGATCTTCTGGATATTGACCTGATTATGACCTGGTTTTGATGCATCATCGGCTGATACTTTTTGCATTGGACGTTGGTGCAATTGACGTTACTAATTAATTAAGTAAAACTGTAATGAATTTAGATTATCATATTGCAAAGTAGCATGCTAATGGTCATCTGTGTTCATTTGATTTATTACATGTAAGAAACTTTCAGCTGTGGTACCATGCCTCAGGAGTTTTACATCGTGGATAATCTAATCTGGAAACTTCGGTAGCAATGTTAACAAAGCACACGGTTGACTTTTATAAACAATTCAAGTGTCACCTTACCATTTTACTAGCTAATCTGAATGGGTATGCAACTAGAACCCTTATATGTGGGTCCAATACAATATCCATTGGCAAATGATTTCATATGTGTCTAAAAGTACAAACTAAAGCGTTAGGCTGCCAAAGATTAGGCCCAGTCTTTTTTACAAGCTAATTAATTCCCAATGGTTCCTTTCTTGGACACTCATCGAAACGAATTGAATTAGCAGACGATGGAAGACGCTACTCACCTTTATGTAGTCTCTACTAGATTAGACAAAAGTAAGTAGTGACAAGAAGTGAAGTGAAGTAGTGAAAAGAAAGGAGTGAATGGGTTAAATGCTCAGATAATGATAAATGTATGTTTCGTAATTTTGAAGTTTGAGTAGTGTACTCCGGCCAGCACAAACACAGATTGGGCTCCAAAATATGAACATTATATTGTGGCCTCTCACCTATATTTATATCACTGCATTGGCTGCACACAGAAAATCGAATAACTTAAGACGGCTAATTGTATATAAGACTACATTTCAGTTAACCATTCTATATTTTCAATGAAGTCTTTACTCACTTCAAAGACCTCTCTGCTGTCTTCTCTGAGTTGTCTGGGAGGGGATAGAGTAATGGTAACACTCGATACCCGTAACCCCCTCTAGGGCGGCGCCTTGCGTGGCTGCCAAACCGTGTGTTTAATTAAGATCTTGATTTTACTGTCGTGTTTCAATGTAATCTTACTGCGTACTTGTCAGTTTGAATTAATAGAGTATTATTAAAAAACCAGGTCTTCTGTATGTTGTCAACTAGGTCTTTTCTCTGTTGTTAACCAGGTTTTCTGACTTTAAATTCTAATTCTGACAGTACTGTGGACAAGTACGGCTCTCGGTAGGAGCGCCATTTCTGTTGCTGATCCCAAACTGTGGAACTCTCCAAAGTCTGTTCTAACCTTCAGATCTCGACTAAAAGCTCATCCTTTCCTGGACTCGTTTTCTCCGTAGGCTGCTTCCATGTCTTCACGAACTCCCTTCTTTGCTTTCGACCAGACTCAGCGATTTTGAGTAATAATGAGCATCCACTGAAGCATTGAGCCGGTAGTGGACTCGGAATAATATTGTGCCTGTGATTGCCATACAGGGGTCCCTCTGGTTCGCGCGTGGCCTCTAGGGCAGAAAGGGATTAATTTTACGTCAATACACAAATGTTCCACATGGCAAGCCCTCGCAAGGGTCCAAGTCCGACTCGGCCTTGGGCATCATGAAAGTGGTGCTATAGAAGTTCTTTGATTAGATTTCTGTAAACTGACGCAATCTTGATCTCGAATCTACGCCTAAAGTGGCGCATAAATTTGTTTGTCGTAATCATAACCTCGAGATTTCTACAGCGCACCAAAAGCCCAGACGTGGGAACTAGCTTATTGACAGGCGCTCAGTCAAAACAAAATCGACAGGCAGATATACAGGGAGAAAGGTCAAGATCCTAATTAGAGTCTAGTAGTCAGACGGCTACAATGGATGGTGTTATATCGGTTTTATAGAACGCGTATATTATGTGTATTTATGAGTTTTATGATTAGATATGGCGTTATATTAGACATAGCTGCGGATCTTAAAATCTGTAGAGACCGCCGATTTCTTGGCCCTGTGAAGTGGTTGCATATAGGTCTATCCTCTACAGGTTCGCTGTAGGCCTACAGTTAATCGTAGTCTATGTTCTAGCCAAGGACACGACAAGTTGCTTAGAAGGTGTCCAAAATAGAAATCTAGGTACTGTTTACAGCTAATTTTTGTTAAGTAACAACCATGAACGAGTCATTATAGTTTGTTATACCATTTTAAGTGCACGTTTTGTTATGCAGCATATCTTAGGGTCTGTGGTTTGGTCGTAACTGAGGATGCTGTATTATCGCCCAGACTGTATTGCAAAACAACAGTATAAAGCGGCAGTGTATGGCAGTGAAATTTTCGTGAGCGGCGCACTGCTTTCAGCTTAGACTCTTTGAGCCTAACTGACAAAGGTTGAGCGTAAATGAGAACAGATCTACTATTAATGAACCAAACTGACTAAGGATCTATTAGTAAACAGCTACTGAGATTCACTTTTTCTCTATATTAATTGACCAAGAACCAATACATATTATGCAATTTGATAATGCTCTCCTTACAAAGTTAAGAAGTTTTAAACCTGTCAGCTGGAAACATTGAGTGCCGTTAGCAGTCTGGAATAGGTAAGTTTTCAGCTAGGAGAGTTGCGCACAAAAAATGCGCAGGTACTATGAGGTACCAGCAACTGTCAATGGACTCGACCAAAAAGACGTGTAAGCTTACCAGGAACAACATGCTTTCCAGCAGATGTTGATGGAAGAGAGGATTGACATTTTATAGAGATACAGGGTGTAACCATGGAAGATCAGTAGACTGGCAGATGATTTGCACATGCTTTGTGCATGATAAATACCAACTTGAAGTGCTGATACACTGTAGGGAATGAAGCCTATGTAGGGAATGAAGAGTAGGTGTGATATGGTAGGAGCACAAAACCAAACCTGAAACCAACATCTTCTGTCATAAGAATATTGATCTGATTGAACGTTGATAGCTTGACTTAGCCTTTTGTTCACCAGGGTTATGATTATGACTTAAATTTATCCAGAATGTTTTTGGGATGATCTCCACCATGTGAATTCAAGTAAATGCCACTGGGTCCTTTTGCCATTTATTAAAGACAGTTCTGCTTCACCAAAGGTGGGTTGAGAATGTCTTCTTTTAGTGGTGCTATATAAGTTACTAATTACACTCTTGATTATGTTTCTGTAGGTACATAGATGATGATTCGCATTGGGCTGCTCGTCAGCAGTGGTGCCGCAGTTGCTGCACCAGGTCTGCTCTTAAAGGTTCATGCAGCTGGTAGTGATGGATCAAATCAGACAAAATTTCGTCCCTCACAGGTATGTAATGAACTGAAGTCGCCTTTGAATTGTGGAAAAGATCCACTGATGGCTTGAATTTCTTTCTGTTTAAAGTTTTTGAGAGGACCTTCTTTACTCACTTGAAGTATGATTCACTCTATGAACCCCAAGTGTAGTGATACGGGCAGATGAGTGATTCAGCACTTGCTTTGCAATGTGGAGTTTGCGGCTGAGCATTCTTCAAGCAATTTCTCTATACAGAAACCTTGAACAAGTTCTTAATTAATGCTCAATAGCTTGGCACCACAGATTGCTGGAGCTCTGTCAGTGGATATTGGTACTCTAAATTTTAGAATGCACAGGGTTTTGATGTTTACTGACAAAGGGCACACTGGCATAAACTGTGCCGCTGATCTTTTTCATCTGTTAAAATTTTCTTAGTTATTTGTTTTAGGGTGGGAAGCTTCATGTTTTTAATGTAGTTTTCTTAGGTTAATTTTGCCTTCTCTTAAATACATTTGGGATACAATTAATGCAATCTCTTCTAAGCTGCATTTTGCCATAATTTCATTTCTGACTTCTATAGCACTGTTATCATAATGCATAAAGCATTAGTTGATGGTCACGTTTTAAATAACTGCTGCTGAATATTAGTTTTCTTTTAAAAGTTGCCAGTGGAATATCACAGTTTTTCTTTTAACAGTTGCCAATCTACGGAGATCCAGAACCAGTGGAACTTGAAGTGATTCCTGAATCAGAGACTGCCTTTCGACAATACATCTCATCTGTCAGAAAATGGACATGGAAATATATGGAATCCATACAGGCATGTACTTGTTATATTTGAGGCTTCTAAGGACATGGTGATTAGGCCAATTTTTATTTTGCCTGTGGAAAATGTTGTTAAGGTATGAAATGTCAGAAATTTGAATTAGTTATTACAGGTTTTTGTTGCTCTATGAGCTTGACCTTCATCTTCTTAGCACATTGTACTAGATTATGATATTGACCTTACAAGGCATGTCCAGCTGTAGAAAGTCACATCTACAGTACTAGTACAGGCAGCTAACAATAATAATGTGTTATATGCTAAAAATTGTACTGTAATGCTTCCGCGAATTTCTGTGATGTACTGAAATGCTCAGGAAATAAATTTTCTTAGAGTTGCAAGGAATTAGTATAATTTGTCCAATGATGCGTGTTTTACTTTTTTAGCTTTTACATATTAATGTGCCTGTGTGTAAAATCTGTTGTAGCACTGACCACTTACTCTGGTTAGAATGACTGCTACTTTGGTTAGAAATGACTGCTTACTCTGGTTAGAATGACTGGTTTCTCATCTGCTGTTGAAAGTCATTTAGTTTCTTTGTTCTTTGTTGGTTCAGAGTACAACTGATAAAGTGAAGGAAAAATACGAAGTTGGAAAAGCTCACACGCAAGGTTTGTAAATTATTTTCATGTGGTTTAACTGTGGCCTCGATCATATATACAAGTTCTTGTATATGGTAAATTTTAAAAAGGATTTGTATGATTTTTTCAGCTGAAATGCACACTTACCAACAGCAGTCAATCTAAATAGCAAAACATTGTCTTTTTTCACTGGAAAAATTGTTATTAACTGTGGGTGCAGGGAACTTGTTGGCATTGGTTGTAAAACTGAAAATAATATGCCAGAACAAAACACAATTGTAGTTTTCATATATGCTTAAGTCATGTTGTAAATGGCTGCAATGATACGAGTTGGCTATAATTTGTAAGCTAGTTGAACTGTACATGCATATCTTGATATTTTCTGATGTCATGAGCCTTTTACAGACTTTTAGAATTCACTGTGTAATTGTTCAGGTAAATATCTCTGTGTTCGTAAACCATTTAGAAGTGCAAATCTGTATCTTTTCAAAGTTAATTTCCCATTGTTCAGGCATCAGTCGGGTCCTGCTGTTTAAATGTAACTTTGACGTGATTGGGTTGAGTTCTGTTTCTGACAGATGCACTGGCTTACATCCGAGAAGATTCAGCCGTCATACCAAGAGCGACAATCATAACCGTTGCTGGCCTTGGAGGCATAGTTGCGGGGTACAAAGGTAGTATGGCTTGATCTTAAAATCCACAGAAACTGAACCTTATAACACTTCTGCTGTTTTGCTTGGTAGCATAAACAGCTGAATTGTGTGGGAAAATTTACATTAAACTTTCATAGCATGACTGATACACATAGCTTGACTGGTCAGTGTCTTTTGCATTGACATTCAGGCCCTTGTACTTTCAGTTACAGACTTGTGTCATTTTTATGAGCAGAACAAAAAACACAGTCATGGGTCTTTGAAATGAAACCTTCTTCCTTACCATGGTTTTAAATGTTTCTGAAGACTTCATCTGTGCTAGAACCAGTGGACTTTTCATACTTATCAAAAGTAAACTTTCCAGCTTCCTTGTGCTTACTGTATATCAGTATTATTAGTAAACTGTATAACTAAATTGTGTGATTCCTACAACTGTAGTACAGTGAAATTAAATTCATACTATTCCACAATTCTTCAACACCAAAGAATACCTGCCTTCAAGGTGATACATGATGATATGTTTATAAAACAGGTGGTCTACTTAGAAAAGCAGCCTATGCATCGATTGGCATGACTGCTGCTGCATCTGTATGCTATCCAAACGAAGCAGCGGACATCACCAAAAGAGGCTGGCACGTGGTCCGAGACTTTGCCCGCAACACCTATGATGACTCTGTTGGAGGTATGATGTTCCCAGTGACTGAATTAGCAGGTCGTCTGAAGATTAGTCTATTGTATGACATTGTTGCATAGTATATCTTACAAATTTATATAATTCATAGATATTTTGCTTATTTTACCAATTTTTTAATTTTAATCCTGTTCTTTGATCCTGTAAAATATGAAATAATTATAAAAAGGACCAGGATACAGATCAGTTTTGTTCTTTACAGTACTACAAAATAAAGACTGAGATTAGTGGAGTCAAATCAGACATCTGTGGTTGAGATTAGGGGAGTCAAATCCGACGTTAGTTGATATCCGATTCATGATGTTTAATCAACATTGACTAGTCATCATTTAATCATCATACAGACTAGTTGTCATTTAATCATCATAGAGTTACATTGCAACATTTGTTAAATGTTGAATAATGTTTCCAGCTGAATTATTTATACATTTGTAAACGTGCAAGACACTGGAAGTGTGTGTACTTGCTACTGTTAGTCTGCAGCAGATGAATTTAGACATCAACGGTTAATTGTTTTAAGATTAAGAACAGGCACAAACTCCATACTCGTCTTCAAATATGTGACCTGCATTTTTCTTTGACTTTACAGGTTCCAAAGGAAAGAAATCTGAAGCTAAAGTGAGTGAAAACTGTTGTATAACAAATTGAAATGTAAACTCTGAAGTTGCTTTAGAACCTGGGTTGTGTAGACTGTAACTGCAATTCTGCATTCTACTAGAGTTTGGAGTTTACAGAAATGTAAGGTGGGATAAGGGAATGAATCGCTAACACACCAACAGAAATCGACCAACAGTAAAAAAGAGCCACAGTCTATTCTAATCAGTTTTATAGCACTATTATCGTAATGCAGAAGGCATCAATCAGTGTTTGCATCCAGTAAAACTAGTCAAAAATTGTAATACAAGGGGAAGTTTGAATTTTCCAATAGGTCAATGACCTCTCTGATGTGCTGCAGTTTTCCAGTTCATGTGAATAGTAGCAGCTTGAAGCAAGTGCCGGCGCACTTGCAATGTAAAAGTACATTGCCGTGTATATATCTACTGCTTACGGTATAGTACTAGTGCATTTGCAGTGTATTTAGTTATATTAACTTGTGTTTTATAAATATTCATATAATAACAATACTGATGTTGTATGTCCTGTATAGAGTTTGACCTTTGTTCATTTGTAAACACACCCAGAGGACAATACATGCATAGACATTTCTATCGAGTACAGTAACTGAAACGTACAAGAAATTATTTCAGAAGCCGAGCGTAGCAGAGGTTGCCAAGCACGAAGATAAACCACAGCCAAAGCAAGAGCCAGCGCCAAGTGAGCTGCCATCAGCACCAGCGCCAAAGATGGACTTTGGAATGTCGAAACCAGAGGACAAAGACTTGTATCCCACCCGAGGAAACTAACTCCTCGTCTGAAATTGACGGACTTGGAATGATAATTTATAACCAAAAACTGTGAACACTGATAATTTAAGTTGTAACATCAGTTAATACTACAAATGTTTGTTTACTGACCGTAGACTTAAGTTCCTGAGGCTAGATTATCATGTGAACAACTTGTCCACTGCCCTAACGCTAATGCACTTGATTATCATAATAAACTGGAAAGAAACTGTTTTATGGCACTTTAGTTAAAATGCAATGAAAATTCTATCTATAGCAGGTTCAGATCCTGGCCGGACTAGACAGTTAATAAATTTGCATACAAGCCTTACTGATTATAATTAATTTGAATAACGTAGAATGGTGGGCGTTTGTTTGCTGCCTGTGCTACAGAAAATGAATATAAAAAATGTTCTCAAAATTGTCAGTACTTGGCCCATATTCATCAAGCTTTGCATTGCCTGCTGTGATAAACTTCTACAAAATCATTACTTTACAAAAAATTAAGGATCCTGATTTAGCTACCCTGAATTGCTTGTGAATTAAACAAGTATATGCCAACAATGAATACCACGAGATCTGTATTGTTTGTCACTGGATCATTTAGTTCGAGTGGACTAAACTTGCCTGGACTACACTTGCCTGGAGTACAGCTGTGGCTAATGTAGAGTTTAATAATAATACTTGCACATGCAAAAGACACATTTCCACGATGTGGCAGCACAGTTCTAACTTTGCCGAACAGTGTATGATATGATGAAAGGCTTTGTTCTCTGAAACTGTCATTATCTGCACAAAAGATGACTACTGAGCCAATGAAACCAGGAATGTTCATTACTTCCGAGATTCGGTTGTAGAATCGAAGAACGAAATTCCCAGCAACTCTTTAGGGAGATATTCTTGATGCACTGGTCCCTTGATACTGGGATTGTACTGATAGCCTTTACTGTAACCTGTTAAATAACCATAGTTGGTATGTACAAAGAAGCTTAGGAAATGTGTACCTGTGGTATATGCAGTTTTGTTCTCTGCAGTCAGAGCTGTTAAAAAATCAGAGCTGTTAAAACATCAAAACCCACCAAGTGACTAAACTTTTACTTTGATTTTCTGATGAACAAGTTCTCTTACAATCATTACTTTATAAAAGCATATCTGAATAGTTACTACTGTCAACAGGTGCTTTACAAATTCCCAAATACAATACAATCATGATCAAATAATGACACTAGAATGAGTCATGATCTTTGATAGGTCTTTTGCACACAATTGCCTGAATGTGTCTTTCGCTGAGCAGTGGGATTTATTACCGGCACTGGCTAGGAATAAAGCAGCAAGTCGTTCTAACCCCCATATCTACAACCAGGCATTCCTAGCCAGCCCAAGGGACTAAGTGAAGGAAACACACACTTCTTTTAAGCTTCACCGCAGGATATATGTGACTGGGGATGCTTCCACTTGGAAAACGAGCTCAGTCTCAACAGGTAAACCACGTACAGTAGGTCATGAATTGCTAAATATTTGTGTCAATGTAAGTATTGGGAAGTGTGGCCCTTGGAGTCGAAGAAAATTTCAGCCATATTTTATGTAAAACATCTTTTGCAACTAATAGAACTGTTCATAAGAGAGTGCAATACACGAACTGAGACTAACATACCAAGGTCTTTCATCAGTTTCGTTGGAGCATTACGAAGATGTAGTGGCACTCCAGGGAGCGGTCCAACATGTTCTTTGATACTTGCTCTTGCTCGGCTTAATGCTACGTACGCCTCATTGGACTTTGATGCACGAGCCAGATATGTAACACAGTGAGCTAAATTCGTCTGGAAACAATGAAAGTTTCAGCCATCAGCAAAGATAGGCAACAGTATACTCTGCACTGCAATCACCAACATGTGCCAAAAAATAGATATTTAAAAAATACAAATGTCATGGAATTGCTTATTTCTTCAATTTTAGATTCTATTTCTATTGAGCCAGCAGTATTAATGGGTGTTAATGGATTTTTGCCTTGCTTGTCCAATGGATATTGAAATCTTGGCTTTATTCTAATTTAGGAAGTTGATCCCGAATACTGCATCAGGCTGCAAGATTGTGTCTCGTACCGAAACCATATCACATCTGCTCTTCGTTCTCTACACTGGCTTCCTGTCTGTGAGCATATCCGTTTCAAGCTGGCACTCCTCACGTACATAGCACTTGTAGATCATCTGCCATCCTACTTTTCTTCCATGGTCACACCTTGCAACTCTGTTAAAGGTCGCTCCTCTCTTCGATCAGCATCTGCTGTTAAGTATGCTGTTCCTAGTACATGGCTTGTCTTTGGCCGGCAGTCATTCAGTTGCTGGTCCCTCCATCTGGAACTCTCTACCTCCTCATGTTTGCAACGCTCTTAGTGAGACTGTCTTTCACTCTAGACTGAAAACATATCTCTTCCAGTCGACCTAAGGATCTTAAGTTTCCTGGGTTCAGTGAACTTTGTAAGGAGGGCATTATCAAAATTACAGTTGTATTGTATTGTATTATATAGACTTACCGCACATTCTGGCATACCAAGAAAATGACAGGCCTGAAATGTTGACACTGCTAAAGGCAAGGCATGAACATCTGCCAGACCTACAAAGAAAGTTTCAGAAGAACGTTAACAGCGTCAACGTGTATCACAGGATGAAAAGATTGCAGAAAACAATCTTTTATTATTCCCTAGTCAACTGGGCATACTTACTCCAGTCCCATTTAAGTCGTTAAGTCCCAAGTTATGTAATACTGGACTTATGGAATTTTTTGCTAAAGTTTAAAGAAAAGTCATCAGACCGCCTCAATTTTCTCAATACCATTTGACTATTTTGTCACTTTGTTCGATAAATACCTATTTAACTTGTTCTTAGTATATGATCATCTTTTTTGAAGCACAAATGTGACTGTATTTTGTGGGCTTTGTATCAACCTTATTTTTAACAGCTGGGATTATGCGTACTAGTATGTGTGTGCTTACAAACACTTGGCCATTTCCAGTCTCCTGAATCATTACTTGATCCTGAACACTTGTAGCAGATTTTAGAACACTTAGATGTTCTCTAAAGGTCCTACAGAAATGCCCAGACACATAAACATTAAATGTGCATACCAATGTCTTCACTGGCGCAAACGACAAGTCGTCTGGCTATGAACAGCGGGTCTTCTCCTCCCTCGAGCATTCGCGCCAACCAGTAGATGGCGCCGTTGTCATCTGAGCCTCGGATTGCCTTGTGCAGTGCAGACACACAGTTGTAATGCTCATCACCTGTCCACGCACAAAGACCCTAAACAACTATTCTACATCATGTCCATTATTTCTAATTTGTAAGGCGCAACTTCAAGGAAAAACTCGTCAGTAACGCTCCCAACCCAACAAGGAGAACCCTCCTTCAAACAGAATAGATTTTGTGCTTGCGCAACAGAGGAGATAGGCTGACTAGCTCAGCTCTAGTTTTATGAGGAAGGTTATTCCAGGCCACGGGACCGAAAAAAGCAAAGCTTCTCTGCCGAGTTGTAGAGGAATGAACCTAAGGACAAGAAGAACACCCTGATAGGGCAAACGAAGGGACCTAAGGCCAGGAACAGACGAGGCAGAGATGCATAGTGAGCCAATATAATATGGGGTAATTCCCACCATGCAGTTTCACATGAAAGTTAAAATCGTTTCACAGATACATTCAATTTTTATGACAAAGCTCTGCAATTGTACCATATCAGTTACACCTGTAGCAAGAGACATTATATAGTTAATTATGGAAAGCCAAATAACACACACACTGGACAATGCCAGTGTGTCTTTATAACACTAAAACTTCAGTTACCATTTACAGTAAATAATGTAGTGTTTACCGGTAATTATTGTAGTATGTCATCTATTTGTACAATATATGGCAAATAGTTTACTTGATCAATGTGAAAAACAACACATGTTATGATTTTTTAATGTGGACTCGTTACAGTTAAGAAATGTGGCACATGGCCGTACCCGCCTTCAGCTCCATGATGTTGTATGCACCACCACCTTGGCTAGGATGCTGTACATGCCTCCCCGTCTGGTGGAGCTTCACTGGGATGCAAGCATGGAATCAACTCCAAGCAACACATGCCTTCATTACCTCCCCGAGGACTCCCCAACATTTGAATGCCAGCACCTACCTCTTCGGGGCTGTTCTGATGGACTCGGGTCAAGCCCTGCACCAACTACTATATCCAACCAAACCTACTTACTATTCCCTCTGACCCATGCCCATGACCACATAATTCCCTCAGCCGATAGCCTGATGCACAAAACATTTATTGTTAGAATGTTAAATACATTTTAATTGTGTTTCTTAGCTGTCTGTCACCAAAGTGCAATTAGCAATTGGCTGATAAAGAATATACTTACTTACTTATTTAAATGATAAGCATTCACTGCCGATATTTTCCCAAACACATCTTAGCATTAACTGGCCGTGTTGCTAGAGCAATCTGAAACATACCTAGTCGATCGTACTGCACGTGTGATCGAAGAAGACTTTCTCTGGCCTCCTTCTCTGAAATGATGGTAGTGCTGCTTGCATTCATACCGGACTTTGCATCGAGAAGATTCTGAAGGCAGTTTAGAGCACATCTGGCATCGCCATCACACATCTGTGAAATTACGTCGATCACCTTTGGTTCCAGGAAGGCCTTGAACTGACTATGAAAAGACAAACCACGTAAACTCACACACACACACACACACATACACACCTAAATACACACCTACACAGACACACACATACAGTCCTACACACATACACCAACATATATATACATACTAGTCTATATCTCCTTATAATACTGTCTTTGGTAGCCAAATCAAGAACCACTTACAGTATAACAGGGTTCTATTATTATTATTTTTACCAGTTATTATTATTATTATTATATGAAGATTTCCAAAGAGAAATTATTATTAACTAAAAACACCACAAAGTGCTAGTATTTGCTCAGCTTACTCAGATGATGTGAACAGTTCTGTTGTGAAAATGAGGTCATTTCATAAATCTAAACTAAACTTGGTATCCGTGTCCCTGAACGTGCCACACCAGAATTCGTTATAATGATTGCTTTATAATAAAGTTCAGGTGTACACACACATATAAATTAGCTAAAATGACTGCTGGTTGTTCTCTTGTCCCGGTTCTTCTCTAATAAGTAGAAGAAAATATAAAGAAAATGTGATGGGGTGTGTTTCCAGACTTTTCATCATTCAACGAGGTCTTCCGATTACCTTTCTCTGATCATACCTAAAACAACAACCGTTCTTGGTGAACGAACTTATTGGTTGCTGGACCTAGATTTTGGAACTCTCTCTGTGTGTCTAATTACAATTACAATAATTACTTTAAAATAAACTGAACATTACAAACCCACAAGAACCCATGTTGTTGGTCTTTCTGCCATCTTCAGACAAGACTCCGATGTTCAATTCCACAAGCGTTCTTCGAAGTATGTTCTCAATGTTCTGCACAGAAAGTTTCTCTAAGACAAAGACCTGGCATCGGCTGAGCAGTGCATTGTTGATATGGAATGATGGATTTTCGGTTGTAGCACCAATCAGTACAATTGTACCATCTTCCACATGGGGTAAGAAGGCGTCCTTTCCAAAAACAAAACACCTCATCTTTTTATTAGATTTTTACACAATAATTCTACATGGAGCCACACGTATTAAGAAGTTCAACAAGAAACCAGAGTTGAAACGCAAGCAGAGTCTACCAGGCCTGCAACTGTTTTTTCTAAATAGATAATATTGCATATATAGCATACAGGAATATGCGTGCATTGGTATTTGTATAAAAGAAAAATTTTTACATCACCTTTAACTTACAGCTCCCACCACCGAGGCCACAGCACTATTCCATAAGGCCGAGACTGCATGACCAAGTAATAGCTAGAGTGGACAGTCTAATGAGGAAAACATTCTTGACAAGAATGCTCTATATTGTATGCACTATATGTAAAACAAAGTGCGATATAAGCAGTTGGTAGTAACAAAGAATATACCTACTTACTTACTTACTTAGCTTAAAATTGGCGACTTAATATTGAAACTGCACCTGAAAGTGAGTGTTACAGAACTGTATACAAGTGGTAGTAAAAATGAAAAAAAAGAAGATTCCAAACTTAGAAAGCTCATGTCTAGAGTCATGACACAATGCTGAAGTGCTCGCATGCAAACCAGTTGAATTACTCAGTTAATCATAATGAATACAAATCCCAAAACAAAACATAATTAAAATCATTTTTTAAATCTCTAAGCCATTAACAGCTTAGTAGTTAAAGAACATGTTTACCTAGACCTTCTATATTCTGACTAACCTGCTGGAGTTTATTAAAGCGGTGAATTTCATCAAAGAACAGAACGGTTTTTCTTTTAAACGAAGACTTCTCGTTCTTTGCAATCTGGACAGCTTCCTTAATGTCAGCAATTCCAGACATTGTGGCAGAGAGTTGGACAAACCGCCAAGAAGGCAATTTACGACAATGCTGGGAGACGATTTTTGCAAGGGTTGTCTGGAAAAACAAGCTGTCTTAAACAGATTTTGAATAATAAATAAGTGCTGTTGAGAATAATCTCAAGCTGAAGATTTCATGCAATGAAGCTAAACCACAATCAAACAGAATCATATTCAAAGCAGTAATGTGAATTAACCTAGATAACATTAGATTATAACCTGCTGTAATTCTTTTATTTTTGGGTAAATATTAACATTTTAAAAGCAATATTTCATTAATTGTAATGATATAATTTAATGAATTTTAAAAATATGTTTATCACTTTTAGTAATTTTTATACAGGAAATGCATTCCAAGTTTCACTAATAAAATACCATCTGCTTAACATCAGTCTATCTTTTATTATAGCTTTGAAAACTCATAATTTCTGGTGTCCTTCAGATATACACCACAGATGAGTAATTCGGTTAAAACAGTTGAGGTAATTAAGCTGACATCACCTTTCCACAACCGGGCGGACCCCAGAGTATCATCGAAGGAAAGGTTTGCAATTCTAAAAGCCTTCTCAGCATTGTGTTGTTCCCAACAACTTGTTCTTGCCCTACGAATTCGTCAAGAGACAATGGTCTCATCTTTTCAGCAAGTGGTTGTATGACGCTGCTACCACTGCCTGAATTCACATTCTGAGGGTTCATTTTCATAGTCTGCGTTGCTTCACTTGCAACTGATTCCATAAATTTTGAATTTAAACCATCAGATTCCTTGGCATCAGTCTGTAGTTTTGGTCGTTTTGAATTAAAACTTTTAGTTGAGGTTATGCTGTTTTCATGCTCAACATCAAAACCGCTTTTTTGTTTTCTTGATTGTTGCGACAAAGAAGGCCGAGTATCTGTAGACAAATGGTGTACACTTTTAGGCATAATGGTCTTGCTCGACTGACCGCCTTTTGTGTGCATTCCAGTCGCTTTTGGAGATTTAAGAAAACTCCATTCATCTTTCTTTGATTCCAATTCTCCTTCTCGATCTTTCACATCTTTAGTTACATTAAGATGACTATCGGTAGCAGACTGAAAAAGGTGGTCGACGCTACTAAATTGACTGGTGTCAACTGGTTTGGTTTCAACTGGTTTGGTTTCATTCTCCGACAGATCTGATGAGGGAACTTCAAACGACTTCTCAAATTCATCGTCATCTCCTAGTTCTACAGTATTTAAACATTCGTTGACATGAGCATTGATGGTAGATTCATCAAAATATATGGAACACACTGGACACTGAACACTATTTGAAACGTCTTTACTTCCAGGCTCCATTGCCTGTATCTGCTCCACCGATCATAGGTTAACAGAATTGATGGCAGGCTCTCGGTAACAAAACTGCCATATTGGAAACTGTGTAAAAACCAAAACAGATTAAATATTAGGTGTTTTGCTAGGCCATTCGCATTTAGTTATTGAGCTCGTGACTAATTAACAAACACTGCTGATCACATCTTCATAAAATAATTAACTGTTTTCTGCAACTATAGCAACTAAGTTCTACGAAAGCAGTATCTTGTCTTAGAGCTCAGCATCACATACACATTATTGTACTTTATATTATACAAACAACTCAATCCGCTTGCACTCGTATTGAAAACCAGGGCGCGCATTACAGGTTTATGGACACCAAGTAAACAGAGTGCGTTTCTAATTTACAGAGGCACGAGGACATGAGGTTTTAGCTATATTATTTACGCTTTGCCATTACTGTCTTAGTTTCCGAGATATGATCAAGAGTGTGAAATGACCTTTCGTAAATTTAGTGTACATTCACTAATATGTGGATTAGTTAATGCCGAATCTTCCATGTCCGCATGGAGCACTTTTTAATGCCACCTGCATACTAAAGGGAGGTACATTCCTAGCTTGGGATGCGTTCTCGGAAATTATACCACAATATAATACACGATGTCACGATATAATATTATACTGTAATATCATATAACATACTTCATATTCAGTATTACGGAAAACTACATCACCTAGTCGCAACGTGATTTACTAACCGTAAACAACAGACATATTTTATAGCGCAATTATTAAACGCGGATAAAACCATTGGCAAAACTCAGATTACATTACTCGAAACAACCTTTAAATAAATCCGAAGCTACCTATAAATATACAAAATACTTTTATTTACACTGGAATGACTGTCATGTGGCTATTCCTATTTTAACGAGTATTTTGCACCAAATTTCAATCAGTCAGCAAGTGTTAGTCGACCATATCTATTATTTTGAACTTTGGCCTCTTAATTTAACAACATTTTATCTAATGATTATTTAATATATTTAAATTATATTTTCAGCATATCTTTTTAAATAATTAATTTTAAAATACCTTTAGGCGTTGTTTGTTTAAGCATAAAAATTTCTTGAATATTCCCGAATGAGTCACACAGTGCCGTTGATAGGGCGAGAGTTCATTTCATGGTGCAGACTAACATGTCTGGCATGTTAGTCTGATAATTTTCTTTATTGTTTGCCAAGTTAATTGTTGTATTTCTTCCGTAAATCCTGCTACTGGTTAATATTTGTGAGACGAACATCATCCAGTCGAAAGTTTAGCCGAAGGTAAAGCATGACATAAATAGGTTTCATTCTTGGCACGGAGCAGATTGTTCAGCTGTTCAAACTTCAGCTGTTCAAACATATGCTCGTACTAGTTCTTTCTGGGGTGTGCATGGGAGGCGTAGTCACTGTGAACCTCAATTGAGCAAGTGTTTTGGTATAGCGGAAAAATTTAGGCTAACAATACATGGTATTTAATAATTTATTGTGACTTCTATCGGACCACACCAGAGCTGTTCATTACCTAGAAGATAAAGAAGAGCTGTCCCTTAAGCTAGCCCAGAGGTAGCCGTAGGTATGAAGTATCAATGGCGACTTCCTTTTCTTAGCCTCGGCACGTGATGGCGGATGGCCAGTCCTCTCCCTCGCCGTCTCATCTTTCCACCGACAGTGTACGGTCAGCGTACTCGTGGTGCTCAGAGTTACCTAACCACATACATATTCGATTTGATAATTCCTACCGGAGTCGTCCCGAATCTGCGAAAACACTGAAAATACACAACAGCCTGATGTCCTGAAAACATTTTTTAGATAGTGCTCGAAATCCTGAAAAATATTCAAATATTCCCAAAATTAAATTGTTATGTTTGAAGTATAACACCCTGTTTAAAAATGAATCAATTGTTGAAGTTTGAAGTCTGATACATGGCATAAATCGATTTCGGGGATCTGGCCGAAATTCGTTTTGAGGATTCGGGTTTTGGAGATTTGCTACGTGCCCATTCCTACCCATCTTGTTTAGGGGCCGATTCAGACTTGTAAGTCTTATTTTTTATTTTTTTTTATTTATTCCGGATATTTCTATAGCGCCTCTCGAAGTCTACTACTACTCAGAGGCGCTCCCGACTACAGCATTTGATACTGTGCCGGAATTTTCACGCCGAAGCGCCACGAGCAATTGTGAGTGAAGGACTTGCCCAAGGTCCGTACGCAGCGGCTAGAGTGGGATTCGAACCTGTAACCCTCCAATCACAAGGCGCCGAACTTACCACTGAGCCACCACACCCCACAAAAATACATGTGGGGCGTGGTGGCTCATATGGATTTGTATTGATGGACTGCGATTGTGTTTTATCTTGATACACCGGAAGGTAATCTATCGTTTCAGCGTCCACGATTATTCACCCATTATAGCACAAGTTAATTTAAATGTTAACCTGTCTAGTTTTCGCACACCAAAATATAACATTGTAAAATAAGCATAAAACAACCAGAAACAAAATTTTTGAGGAAGAAGCATGAAAAAATTAAGAAGTATCGTAATCGTAATCTCCAAACTTCTAAAGCGCCACTCGAAGGCCAAGCGCAGGACACCAGCCTATTCACGAGCGCTACGTCAGATCAGAGGGGGTTTCCAGAGAGTAGTCCAAAAGAGGTCCAAGTCCGATTTCCAAGTCTATAACTATAACGTTGCTGGTATTGAGGTCGTTGGTTCGTTTCCTTCAGGATTTGAAGAGCATTTGGTGTGATAAACCCATTCTAAGTAAGAATTGCATTGTAAAACTGGTGGTACATCTATTCTGTAAAGGTTCATCTGTATTTTTCATTGAAGATGATGAAACGATAGGCTATAATGCTGGAATAATCTTGGGTGCTATAACAATGGATTACCAACCTGAAATCAAGAACATTGAATTAATTGCCGGACAATATGTATTTTGTATGTTTGATGTATGTGGATATATATAATGGCATCGTTTATTAACCTGTCAAAGCCAAAGAAAAACTGTGTGGCTGGGGTATGCTGTAAGCATTTTGTGAGCTGCTGATGTCTTTGCACCCCATGTACAGTCATGCATCCTAGTACAAGGACATGTTTTGTAATATCTCAACTTACACTAGTATTCATATATATTTACCTCAGATGGTTCGCAGGTTGAGTTAACCCAGCTGGCTTGGCATTTCTAGGGCAGTTGCCCAACCTACTACTAACCTTATAGAGTAAGTTAGGATTTTAGTATTCATATTATTTATCTACTTTTGTTGTTTTTTACCATTGTTTCTGACAGTTGAGGATACGTCGACACAGAAAAGCTGAAGTGATACGTGGCTGATAATTTACTGTTACATCGTATTACTTGCAACTGACGAGCAGAATGTACGGAAGTCCTCAGATGTATAGCCAAGCCCCGAGATCATCCTTTCCATTTGGCATATCAAACAGAACAGGTACTTAGACTTTGAGTTTAACAAGTTTTAATTGATTTCTGTTATGAATATTTTCAGATTGGTAACACAAGTGCTCTTTGTTCTGAGGAAATTGGTAGTTAATATCTTTACAGTGAAGTTTTAAAATGTGGGAATGTAGCCAAAAGTGCCTCTTCACTGCACTGGAGCTTTGTGGCTGGCATTTGACCCAGTAATCTAACTTAGGTTTTTGGGATAAGTTCACAGATGACTTGTTATTGAATGACTAACTTTGAACAGATGTCTTCAGTTCTATTACTTTAATTACTTTAACAGTTTTTGGAGTTTATGGAGTTTCTTGGGCAGCCTAACATCGTCTGTTGAGGTTTGTTTGGAATTTGTAAGAATTAAAGAATTGCAGACGTTGATTGAGAGCAAAATTAGCGTTAGTGTACTAATTCAAAACTCTGTTACTTAACAAGTTTCTCCAGAAGACATAGGTCGATAAGCAAATTTGGGTTTGGCAGAAGGCAGTCGGTGCAGTTGCAAAGATGATGTCTTTATGCGTCTGTAGGAATGATTGCTCGAGGTGGCTATAACAATCGTTTTTTCCGGCGTCCGCAGACCTTCATGGACGGGCAGCAGCATGTACCGGTTCTGCAGTCCACAGCGACTTACCAGAACATCGGCAGCCTGTCATCGTCTGCCGAGGTGTTTTCCACCGTGGCCCCAGCTGAACCTCAGGTTCAGACTACCACCAGCCTGGTTGCTGACACCACTGGCACAGCGAGTGCTGTCTCCAACCTTCAGAATGGCACTGATGGTGGTGAGGACATGACTAACGACTCCGCAAAGGATAACAATGAACAGCAAATAATGGCAAACATAAAAGAGAAGACTCCCATGTGCCTTGTTAATGAGTTGGCCCGTTTTAATAAGGTGAGACTTGGTATGCTTTTCTGTTATGATAGAGTGCTTAGGATTGCCACAGAACTAGAATTCTGGTTTAAAATAAGTCCGTAGGCAGTGCATTATGATCGAAGATTGAGTAGTTCTGCCAGTTAAGTTTTTATTGTCTACTTGTAATTACTCTGTAGACTATTGGTGTCCAACCTTTTCGACATGACGGGCCACCGAAAAATTATTGTTGAAGCCGAGGGCCGCGCCAGTAAACACAAAAGCAACAACTGAAATTTATTGAAAATTATTAACTGTGTTAAAATTTACTATGGCAATAATTATGCAATAATCAGTGAATAATGACATGTAGCCTATGTTTGGCATGCTTTATAATAGTTCAGAGCCAAAAATTATATTAATGAATGTTCAAGCATGTTTTTAGTGAGATATTTTGCTTTGAATTGTGCTTGCAATTTTTTTTGGGGGGTTGGTATTGAACATGGGCAGGCCATTTAAAATCAGCCCGCAACACGAGTTGGACAGTATGGCTGTAGACTTTCAAAATTTACTTGAATGTTTCAAGCTGTGTCTGGAATGCCCTTCAGAACTCAGAAGGTTAGGGTTCTTGACTGAATCCAATTTGACAGCCTTATTTTTTCGTTCCAAATTTTCCGTAAGATTTGTAAGAAATGCTGTTTGTTTCAGATACAACACCAGTACACGTTAACAGACGAACAAGGACCAGCTCATAAGAAGGTGTTTTTTGTGAAACTGAAGCTTGGGGATGAGGAGTTTGCTGCAACTGGCCAGAGCATCAAGAAGGCTCAGCATGCTGCAGCAAAGATCGCTCTGGAGCAAACCAAGTATCGGAAGCCGCCTCCAAAATCGCATCGGCCTGGAACTACCAGTGAGCATCTGCAGTAGTCTCGCATTTTTCTGCATCAGTTTATTTGAGCAGTCAGTCGTCTGACATTTTGTGAGAACTGATGCAAGAGTTCAAGCGTTTTAAGAGAGCTGGTCTTAAATTTCTTTTCTGTGGTGGTATTTCTGCAGCACCTTGTTTTAGTAACTGTCATCTGATGTTTTCTGCTGATGTTCTTCTGATATATCATTGAAGTATAATCTTGAATGTTTAATACCTGAACAGCCCAAGAATGAGTGATTATTTAGAACATGTTTAAAAAGAAAGCTTGTATGTTGGTGTTAATGGGCTTGGGAAATGTTATTTGGATGGCAAGCATATATTTTAGTGTCATTGCATGTGGGAGATGTTTTCAGTATATAGTAGTTCAGTAATCTTGGCTTCGTGGACATTTTCTGGTACCTTATGAGTAGTGCTGGTAGCAGTTTGAACATTTTCCAGTTCATCTGTTCTGCTTTTCTGTTTCTCGGACCCTGTGAATGTTGGTGTTGTTTACATGTACCTGCAAAGGTGGCTTTGGAATTTGGCTTGCTGTTTAAAATTTTTTTGGTAAAAGTGAACACAGAATTATGTCTTGTGTGTTATTGCAATGGTGACGCAGAAGTTATCCATAGATGGCGCTTGTGTTTGTGTCACTCTGATTGGGTGTTTGGTTTTGTTTCTTTCTGGCATGCATGTAGAGCCAGAGAATCCTAGTGTGACTCCAACTGTGGAGTTGAACGCACTGGCGATGAAAAGAGGGGAGTCGGCTTCGTATCACCCAATCGAACGCCCTCGACCCGTCTACTATCCTATGTCAACGTACAACTTTCGTGGTATTTATAACCAACGGTAGGCCTCTCTGGTCTGTCATCTTTTGTTACAGAAGAACTTTCTGAGTAAATAAAAGTTTTCAGGTGGTGGTTTAGTTCGGTTAGTTCAGATGTTGTTAAGTATTGCTTGGGTGATTTAATGTTTACTTTAAATTATATCTTTCATGCTTAAAAGTTGCGGATACATGCTACCATGTATGAAGTGTGAATTGGAAAATGTTTCACATTCTATTTCATTATGGGTTTTAAGTTGATGTAGTTTTATATGTGTGGCTGAGCATAACGATGTAATTAAATTCTGTGCTCATTGACCTAAGTCCTTTTTCAGTAGTCTTTTTAAATGCAGTCTTTTAATACTGGCATAATTGTGATTATTATGATTTCTGTTGTTGAGATTCGTGAGGTAGTTCATGAGCTGATCCTAATTCTACAGGTTAAGTTTTGTAATGGGAGCTGTGAACTTTCGCTTAATTAGTATTGAATTTTATAATGAAAATTATGTTTATCGTATGCAGGGCATTGTATGATAAAAGTGGAATTAAACTTGAGGTGGTGGTGCTTTGTGTTCTACAGATACGCGTATCCTCGGCCTGCGAACAGGTTCTGCATATTGTTGAAGGTGGGTCCGAGGGAGTTCATTGGTGAAGGTGCTACTCTGCAGGCTGCCAGGCACCAAGCTGCCAGCCTGGCATTGAAAACCCTGCATGATCTGCCTCTTCCTCAAGCTGCACTGAAGGCGAAAACAAAAGAAAACAGTGACTCGACTGATGATTCTACTGAAGGTTAGAATAGTGAACTTTGTTTTTCAGTAAAGACTCAGATTATGAATGAGGATTTTAGTGGTTTACTAACATTTGTATGCTTGTCACCACCGATACCATATGGTACAAGATCATAATCGTAATTTTACATTTATGTTTCTCCTGTACATGAAAACTGCTTCGAGGTTTTCCTGACCTTATTACACAAGACCACAATTAGACAGAGTGGTCTTTCCATCGGTGGCAAAATAGAGGCAGGGAAAGGGCAAGATGCTGACATTGCAGGTTGCATGGTAGTCTCTTCCAGGTTAACATTCCATCTATCCCAAGCAATGTCCCTCGATATTGCTTTAATTCTGTGGAATATGCTTAGCTGCATATGCTTGGGCAGCATTGTCTTAAAGCTTGCAGATCACAAGGTGGTCTTGAATACTCTGAAAATTGTTTAATATTCCAGCATTTCTGTTAATTGTTGCCATCTGTGCATTAATCGGTGCATTTACCAATTAATTCATGTTGGTTTTGGTAAAGTTCATTGTCTCAACCCCATAGCACGTGCTTAGCAGCAAACATTAGTTTGTGTACAGCGCAGCAAGAGAGGTTCCTAGATGAATTTAGAAATATTTTGTGTACTGGCGTCTATTGTATTTTAAAATCTGTGCTGTTTTTTGTGTCAGATGAGGAGAGCAAAGATGCCCTTAAGTCTGCAATAAGTCTAGTCCACGAAATTGCGCTGAAGCGTAATTTTTCCGTAAACTTTGAGGTACATGATTCTTTAGTTACATTTATATGCACTTTGTGCAGTTGTATGCATTTAAGAATTTTCTATGGTCTTTGCAAGCAAAATTCAGATACAAATAGTTCTGTTACTGGAACATTTATTTAACACTTTAACAACGAACTGCATTGGTTTCCCAGTTACTTATAGTACATGCTCGTCGTTGAAGTGTTAAATTGCAGTTGATAAACTCTTTAATTGAAACATTTATTTTTACGCATGATAGCAGTTGGTAAGCATTCAGGTTACCTCTAAGGTTGAGTAACAAGTTCAAGCATTTTGACTTGTGATGAATAAAAATGTGGGTGCCAGAAAGGTGCCAAAAAGCTGATAAATAGAAATTATCGTAAGACATGGTGTGACCGTTATTACCTGTACGCATCTTTGATCAATTTTGAGATAGTGTAACTGTGTATGGAATTTCTGTTTTGTGTTCATCTTGTATAGCTTAGGACTTTGAGGCTTTGTGATCATTCTGTTGCAGTTTGAGACTGAAAGTATTCTGTATATCGATGAGCTATTCAGTTTTAATAGTTTTTAAAATACTATATTCTGTTGAGTCTGATGAGGCTCGACTATGACCATCCCGGGCCTAACATTGCAGTTTCATGAACAGTGATGGTGCCTGTTGTAGGTTGCATCTGAATAGGCTTTAATTAATCCGGATATGCAAGTTTTTGTGTTGATGAGCTTTTAAAAGTATCTTTACATCTATGTTGCCAGGTGACTAAGGAATCTGGTCCTCCTCATCTGCGAAACTTCATCACTCGTTGTACCTGTGGTCACCTGGGTGTTGATGGTGAGGGCAAGAGTAAGAAGCTGTCGAAGAAGGCAGCAGCGGACAAGATGCTGGAGGAGCTTGGCACACTGTCTCCCCTGCCGCCTCCTCCAGCAGACAAACCTAAACGCACTTTCACAAAACCGAAACAGAACAAAACGCTGATCAAGGTTTCTTATTATTTCACTTGACGATTAACTGTTTATTAGGATTGGGTCTTGGTCAGACAGTTGGATCTTTGTCAGTTTGTGTGTTTTTGAGTTCTTAAAACTAAAACACTTGAAGGTCTACAATGCTGCCAGTTGTCTCATATAGACTTTTGACAAAATGGAATTTGTGCAAGTAGTTTGATAAGGCAGGGTTAGACAATAAAGCCCTCCATCAAAAGCAGTTATGATCAGTGGTAGATGACTTAGGTTATACAATCTTTTTCAACTGAAGTACATTCTCCAATGGAAGTCAAACAACTGGACTTTCGAAAAAGGATTTGAGGCATCATTGATTGAAGTATTCAACCATCAGAAGTGAGAAGAGCTCTGATGATGAATAAAAATTGTGACATTACCACCAGATTTCTGTTAACTTACACATGTGTATGATTCTTTAGTTAACTGTAGATGTCTTCTATTCCATAAATAATCTGGATGGCTAGAACACCCACACATAGAACAGAATTCTTGGTCGTACAAGTTGGTAATTGTAATTGTTATTATTAAGTTCTATGGTGCCAGTGTTTAATGTACAAGGTATCAACCGATTGTGCACCAAAACCAAGCCGTTGTCAAATCAATATCCGATTATCCGTACGATAAATCCATTCAAGGAATAAAATTGAAAGTAATTACCTGTATTTGTTTAACTAGTTATGCATGTTAAAATATGATACATTTCCAGTTTATTTGCGTGGAGTGAATGTGTGGAACTTATTGCTATTGTTTTGAAATAGTTTATTCTACTGTGGATTAGTTGCAGAAAGCAAATCCGGACTATGGTGCTGGTATTAACCCCATCAGCCGTCTAATTCAGATTCAGCAGGCAAAGAAAGAGAAGGAGCCAGTCTACTCACTGGTTGCAGACAAAGGTGCTCCTAAGTTCCACGAATTCGTCATGCAGGTGAGCGGCTGGTAGGCTGCGTCCGAATTTGAATATTATGGTTTCATAACAGTTGGTGGTTGCACTCTCATCAGATTTGAGATGACTGTTTTGTTGGTGGTTCTTTTTCTGAGCAAACATTCAGCCTTGTTTTGGTTTTGACTGGGAGTTAGGCTAGTTTATTTTCTGGAGGTGGGTCTGTGCTCCCAAGCAAACTTTTTTATCAATGAATTTGTTTTGCTCACAAGCAAACTTGCGAGCACCTTTTCCAGTGGCGTCTACCAATGGGGGTTGGGAGAACGATCTCCCACAGTTGCCAAAAGTTTAACATACTGAATATAAACTGGTGAGGTTTGTGAATTTCCAATAATATATTTAATTTATGTATCATGTATGTTATCGAAAACACGTGTTGTCTCGGGGTAATTTACAGTTCCAAGTGACTTCTGAGTCAACCAGAGTGGGAGTTTGTTCTCTCATTCCAGGTGGGGGGTAGATGCCTTTGTCTGCAACCACTAAGTAGACTGGTTCCTTTTCTTTGCCTGCTTGAGTTGGCCAATTGGCTGCTTTTAAACTGTTCCAAAACTTGGGACTGTTTTGGACATCATTTCTGCTGTTTTGGACATCATTTATGTGTTTATCTTTTTTTATTAATGAATTTGTTTTGCTCCTCTTTCTTTTCCTCTGTTGACGCATGGAAAAATGCATGCCTGAAAATGGATCTGGGTCATCTAATCGTAAGAAGTCCGCAAGTGTAATATATGAACTGTTTTGTAACCTCAGTGTTCTAGATTAGCATGCAATTGTTGACAAGATAACTTTAAATAAACATGGAATATTAAAAAAATGACAAACTGTGTAGTGTATTGCTTTTTGAAAATATCCAATTCAGTTATTGCATTCTTGTTGGATTGTGAAATATGGAGGATGGTAAAGTTATGAGAAAGCTCTGTGTGCCATTGGGAATGTTCTTGACGCTGTGACATGTAGTCGCTTCTTTACATGTAGGCAGAGTGGTACATAAAAGCTTTTTGACTTTAAATTATGATTAGTTACAAAGTGCTATATATTAATTAGGGCTGTACCGAACATTCGCTTTGTATTCACTTCGGGGCCGAATAGTGGGCCAAATAGCTATTCTGTATTTGGCCGAATAGTAGCGGTCGGACGAAATACGAATAATCGTCACGTGACATCTGTGTCTGCATATGCGGCTGCTATAGCGAGTGGACTGAAGTAACTCTCATTAACATAATATATGCTGTGGTTGCAGCCAGGCGTTGCCTACTGCCTTGATCGCGGTAATGCAGTATCAGTAGTCTCATTCTTTGTGTACAGTGAGTGAACATTAACATATTTTTAATGTTGTTGGTAGACCTATTTTGTACACTATTCGTATTCATATTCGGCCGAATAGTTGGTCCAATTATTCGTATTCGGCCGAATAGTGAAAATCACCTATTCAGTACAGCCCTAATATTAATGTTTTGCTATATTACATTATGATGACTGTTACAAGCCAATCTAATGAAGAGGTTGTCATCCTGTGTAATTCTGAAGGTGACAGTTGGTGAGAAGATCTGTTCTGGCTCCGGTCCAAATAAAAAGCTAGCTAAGCGGAACGCTGCAGAGCAGATGTTGCAGCTGCTTGGCTACAGTCGACCTAGTCCTCAGCCGACAAAACCTGCCATCAAAATGGCAGAAAGCAATGTTATGGTTGGCGCAGGCGGTGACAAGAAGGTCACTTTTGTCGATCAAGATCAGGCACAGAGTCAAGGTGGGAATTTGCCTTATATATTCCATGCACTGTTTTGCTTACTTACAATATTTTTTTTGTTAATGACATTTAGCATTAGGTAGGCTAGAACACTTCTCATTTTTTAGAGTGGTGCTATGTAAATAACCTTAATAAATAGAGTAAAAGCTAAGTGTAACCATGGTAGTAGTGTTCTATATTATGCTGTAATATAATGAGTGTAATATACTGTAACACATGTATCTTGTAAAGTAACCAAGTAGTGTAGTATACTGTGTATGCATTGAAAAATTTATCTAGTGATTTTAAAGGCTTCTGAAAGACACGTTGTATGTGAAATGGATGTTTCTGTGTCGGTTCGAATTATTGTGCATGATCGATTATGCCAGCTGTTGTTATGGGATGTTCTGTATTGATGCTGAAAACGGTATTTGTTGCAAACTCTTTCAGCATGCCAGGTGGTGCCGGGTGTGATCGTTGTTCCTGGTGGAAGTCAACTTTCGATCCTTGGACAGAATGGATCTTACCCGCGGGAGGGTCTGTCTTCTGGACAAGCGCGAATGGAGTTCTCAAAAGAGACTGCAGCTACCATTGTCAGTGAAGTTTTAACAACGGGTGAGAAGTTCGGCATTGGTCGTTAGAATCGTTAGGTAGACTGGGAGTAGATTGGTTTTTCTGTCCTCTGTTTATATGTTTACTGTGATTATTTTATGTGTTTTCTGTGACTTGTATCTTTCACTCTGCTTGTTTATGTTATACAATGCAAAACAGTTTGACCTTTGCTGTACCATGCGTTACAACTGCATTTGATTTTGTACACACGACTATAAGAACGTCGATGGTGCTGAGCAATTGTTAGTAAAGGACTTGCTCAAGGTCTCTACACGGTTACTGTATCAGCGGAGGTTTGAGCTTGTACTCTCCACGTTACAGGCCGAGGGCTCTAACCAGTCAGCTACCGTGCCCTAAGGTTTACCACTAAACCTATATTGATCTACAATACATATTACATAGGCTGCCAGGTGTTTGATATTTGAATCTGCCTTTTTTCCAAGTGATGCCCCTCGACATTTAGTTAATTCAAGAGAACATGCCATGGATGCTGTATAATGTTACTTGGCAGCCTTTTCCAGTATGCGGTTGTAACAAAGCTATATAACAAGTTTAAGTTATAAATGATGATTGTAACAACTGACATCTCTATAAGGAAGCCAAGAAATAGTTGCTGAAAACGTTTAGCAGGTAAATAAGAATAGTAGGGGGGCTCGATAATGTTGTGGTTAGCGTGCTGGACTGCCAATCAAGAGGTTGGGGTTCAGATCCCGCTAGGGCAGAAATTTGATTCGAGATTTCTGCTCCACCTGCACCCTCTACTCGGCTATATTGAGTACACTGATCGTACTCTGTCGAAAGATGAGATGGCGAGGAAGAGGACTGGTCACTCGCCCTTGTATGCCGAGGCTAAAAAAAACGAAGTCACCAACACTTCACACCCATGGCTGCCTCAGGGCTAGTAGCTTAAGGGACTGCTCTTTAAGAATGATGTTTGTGTTCACTTAAAATTTGAGAATGGGTTTCTCTGCTGTTGAAGGTTCCTCGTCAACTGCAGAGCTGATGATGAAATCTGGAACAACGACGGCAGCTGGCCCATCTGAGGTCAACTCGATGATAGCTCAGTCGCCTATCAGACCTGGAGCTCAGCTCTTGTACTTGGCTAGAATTCTTGGGTTCCAAGTCCAGTTCACCAACTTCCCAAAGGTTGCTAAAGCAATATTTTCTCATCAGATTCTGACATACTTGGAGAATGTCTTTGGATTCTTTAAATAGACTTTTTCTAGTTGTGTTTGTAGGGAGGGATTTTTAGTGGTGGATTTTGCATTCAGAAGGAGAATTAAATAACAAAGAATCTGCTTTTGTTTTATCATCTTTTACATTTGGTTGCAGTTTTCGGAAGTGCTGCAACCATTACTTGTGCTAACAAGTGACTCGAATAAGTGAGCAAGCAATGCATTTGTTAACATGCCATATGTTCCCCTGCTGAATGAGGATTGATTAATCATAGGTGTGGATGGGTCACAGACAATAACAGCAGGATGATGCAAATAGGTCTTAAGTAAGTAAGTAAGTATATCCTGTATTAATCCAACTGATAACCTCATTTTGGTTTGCACATGTATATCACGTCCAGGTTAAAGTACTAAAGCCTATATTCAGGTGGGAAAATTATTCTAATTATGAAAGATTTGCGAGCCAGACTGTCAGCAGTCGGGAGAACCCGATTATGAACACGAGGTCGCAAAGTATAACCAGTATGCTTAAGAGGGGGTAATAGCGCATGGAGCACATGTGTAGGACATGTAAGGACGGCCGTGAAAAGTTTGGAATCAGCAGTTCGGATCAATTGTTCGAAACCGTTTGACAAATATGTCTAGCGAGATATTGTTAATGAGTAATGTGAAAAGGAGACTTGCGGATGGGTGACGCAGAAATACTGATTTCATGGATGGATGAATGGCTGGAAAAGTTTTTGTTTGGAAATATATCAGTATATGATGACAGCATCTGCCATGCTTTCTGTTTATGTGTAGGCTTACTTGGTGTGGCAGTGTTCAAACAGTTTAGTTTATTTAAATTTGGATTTAGTTTTTCTTCCACTAGTTATCAATTTTAGTAAAATGGTACAGGCTGTGGTAAAACTAGGCAGTTCAAGCAATATGCATATAATTTGGGATGAAGACATGTTACATGCAATTTCAAAAGCATGCAAAGTCTTTAATAATAATAATATGAATAATAATAATAATAGCATCGACATGTAGCCTGTCGAGAAGATATTTTGGGGCACCGGCTAGCAGAGTGTTTCAGTGGTTGACCTGTGAGACAATGAAACAGACTTTGTACATCAGTTTTGACCCACTGCTTGAAGTATTTGCTACCTTGATAACCTCATAAGCTGTGAATAAACCTGTTGCTGACAATAAGTTTAAGCTGGGATTGTGGTTGAATTGTATACGTCTGTTGGGCCCTTGTCATAATGCATGAAGTATCAATTGATGGTCGCTTCAAAAATCATTGTGCACTGGTAAACCTGTGTTGAAACAGTGAGTTGTGAGCTGTCCTGTTGTATATGTAAGCTTGGCTTAAAACTAAACTCAAGAGATCATATGAGTTGTTTAAAATTTCAGGGTGGAAACAAGGTGGAATATTTGTCGCTTGTTACACTGTCGACAAACCCTCCCCAGCACAGCCATGGCTCCGGCCTCACAATAGATGCTGCCAACGACAGTGCTGCACTTGAGGCGCTGAAGACTCTGGCAGAACTTGGTCTGGATGGAATGGGTTGCAGCAACAACAGCAGCATCCCTGGAGAGAGTGGTGATGGAACACGACGAACTGTAAACAGGTAATGTTCAGTTGTTGTTCAACAGGTATTATTGTTTAACAGGTATCCTTGTTTGTGAATTCAACAGTTTCACTTTATTGCCAATCGATTTATGCCTTGTACTTTTTAATAATGATGCTATAGAAGTATTGTCTTTAATTGTCATTGAACCCTGGATTGGCGGCATCACGGACAATTTTGTTCTATCGGATTCCATTTGTTGCTTCCCTCCATAACTGATGGAATAATGATTCAATCCACAGCTTTTTGTTATCAGTCCACGTAATTTTTAAGGTCTTCCTTGAGCTATTGATTGAGGAACTGTGCCTGGGAAAATCTTCTTCAGGCATTCTCCACTCTTCTGTGGCACATGCATGAAATATGAAAGCTTCCTGTGTTTGATCAATCTGAGCAGACGCCTTTCTACCTCAGCAGTCTCCAAAACACTCTGAGCAGAAAACAGTCTTCAGCAACTACTTTTTTTCTGGCAGTCCACAATACCTCGAGAATCTGCTACATACACTTCATTTCAGATGCATTAAATCTTGCTTTCTGATCCTTCATATTGGCCCAGCTCTCACAGCCATAGAAGTATTTCGAGTATATTAATCCTTTTCAGATAAGAACTGTAAGAAGCTAATGATATGTTTTTGTTATCAGTGGAACGAGCAAGTCGGACACACCGGAGAAGCCATCATTCTCGACTGGAACTGGCATCTCTGGTAACCTTCTCCCAGAACAGATGTAAGACAGGATATGGTATCACACCGATAAAGTCTTCAAGAAGATGCTACGTCAGCGATATAAAACTTCTTAACCCTAGTAACCCTACGAAATTTAGAAGTCCAATTAGAAGTAACTTGTTTGATGTTGCTTGTGAAGATAATAGCACTTTTGTTTTTGGTTTTAATTAACAAAAACTTTCGGTTTGGTTTGTGCCATTTTTAAATGCACAGTGTGTAAGAATTTAATTTCTCAAACCATGTCTTGCATGTTTGAATTTTATCCATTCCCTTAGTGGACTTAAACAATTGCTTTATTTTAGTAGACTTAGAACTTGCCAAGGAACTGGCCAACCTTGTATGGTGGGGTTGAAATGGGTGGCTGTGTAAGTAGTTTTCTTAATCTTTTTTTTGGATTATTTGTTAGAGCCGGGTTAGCATGACCTGGCTGTTGACTGATATTCTGTTATTAATAATTCATTATCTGGTATCATTTTAAAGGATGGTGAAAGTTGGGGTTAGAAAAGTCGTTAAGTTTTATTGCACAGAAACAATCGGATTCTAAATTTTAGTCGGTTTATATGTTAAAGATTTCTCAGAGAATGTTTGAAATTTATTTAAAGCTACAGTTTTACCACTTGATGTAAGTTTTAATTTGTTCATTTGAAATTTTAGATTTTTTTGCAAAATTTAAGAATTTTTATTTCTATTAAAAGAGCTTTTTGGCACTGTCACATTGCCGACTTGTGAACATGTTGCATCAAGTCGGCAGTGTCCACATGTTTGCCGGGTATAGTGTTTTGATTACATACAGAAATAGCTTATCATGAGTTGTTAAAAGGTCGTCTCCATACAATAAACCTTGTACAAATTGGAAACCATAGCAGGGACAGTGCTATGAGGTCTTCAGTTTTACACTTTAACGACGAGAATGTACTAAAAGTTACTGGGAAACCAATGCAACTCGTTGTTTAAGTGTTAAATACCTGCACAAATGTGCTTGCAAAAAGTTGGTTTCACAGCCTATTTGTGCAGCGTTGTAACGTACTTTAATATAGTTTTGCTGTATTGGAACGAGCACGAATAATATTTATGTGCCAATTCTGTGTCTCAAGAAAGACGGAAGATTAAACCATGGTCTGGCGTTCGTTGTACACTATCTCGACCACTGACAACCGGTACTGTTGGCATTCTTATGCCATTCTAGTGCCAACTGAACCGTTACATGTGCTTACCACTTTTTAGTGTTCCGAAGTCTGACACTCTGCACTTTGTTCACGTTTTCTTGTCTCTGAAATGAAGGATTGTCTACAACTGTTTTGTTGTAACTTTTATTTGTGATTCAGGAATTTGATCAGTTGACGTGTGCAAAAGGAATTTGATGTCATTCGAATTTCAATTCTAGTTGTTCCTATTTTGAACGCACGTTATGAGGAGTACACAGCAGCCTGGGTACTCGTTATTTGGTGTGTTCCTCGTCTAAACAATTTAATATAATCTGACATTTGTATGTTATTAGAGGAAGAATTTTCGGTGACACGCCGTAATGCCCTTTGTACCCGTATAATTGATGAACATTTTATCAGTGCTATTTAACCATTTTTTCATACTATTGTGAGAAATGTTTTCATGTTAGAACGAGCTGGAGAAGAAGCATTGCAGGCATTTTGCACAATATATCCCTTGAGGATCTGAACGTTAACGTATTGTCATTAAAATTAATGTTTGTTTGAAGTTGGAACGGCTCTTTAGATACATTCCGTGTTCGAGAGCTATCTTGTAGATTTTCATTTTGTCTCAGAGCTATCTCTTCAATCAGTCTTGTCACAGAGTTTCTGCTTGTGTGTTGAAAGTTCCTACATTTTGACCTGGATTTAATGGCAAGCTGTTTTCTGTCATTCATGATTTTAGCTCAGAGTCCTCTAAATATAACGAAATTCTCGTGTATTTGCAGTTGTTACGTATAAACTTAAAAGTCTAAAATTTTGACTCGTGGAATTTATGGCTTCAGGCAGTGGTGTGTCTAAGTCCATCTTTTCATTTGAGGCCAATTAACTCTTCTATGTTTGTCAGTTTGCAAAGCAATTACCTGTTGGGTTGACCGTTATTACCTGTAGTGCTTACTCTAAGTGATGAGTGTTTATCTGCATAATATGATTGATCCTCTGAGTTCATGTGGAATGAAACTGTGGTACTTGTACTTGTTTTGGAGAAACTGTATATAGTGATACAGACTGGGTCAAATAATATGCACTCCTAATGTAAAACAGAGTATGTGTTGTGTAAAGAATGGGTACTGTGAGAGTTCGGTGAAACAATCGGCCAGAAATAACTGACCTGTAGTTTCACCCCACGCCATACTGCACAACAATAACTGAATGCAGTATTTCTCCAGTGACTTCTGTAGAACGAAAGCCTGCAATGATAGGACTCTACAACCCTAGGATGGGCAGATGACCAAGAAGAAATTAGAAACAATTTCATCGGAGGTATGCTTTGTCAGAGCTTTCGAAATGCATGATCCAGCTTTGGAGTTTCAGGTAGACTGTAACCTGTGGCGTTCCATGTCGCACGTTATCCGATTATAACATATTATATGTGTTGTGTAACATGAATGTGATTTGTTAGCATTTAGTTGGCTTTGCTGCCTGATGCCTGCAGGGTTTTGTCTGCTTCTGAATAACTTAAAATCTCTGGAGGATTGGAAAATGACGTTTGTGGTCAGCATGCCTTGCATCACATAACTATTGCAATCTCTTTGAGCTGATGAAGGAATGTAGCATGGGGCCAATGGGATAGAGCGCTCGGCCTGCAACATAGAGAGTATGGGTTCGAGCCTTCACTCAGGCGGTCACTGTGTGAGGACCTTGAGTAAGTCCTTCACGCTCGGTTGCTCAGCGCCATCGATGTTCTGTTGTATGGTCGTGTGTGCACTTGTGAACTTTGGAAGGAGTGCAATATCAAATACAGTTCTACTGTTACAGAAATATGTGGTGCATGGGAATGAGTTCAATACATCAGGTGAATGGGACCAAGTTCAGTGTGACATGTGGTGTTGAGTACAACATTCAGTGAATGGGAATACAACTGTAAGCCAACATTTCTAAAAGTACCACTCGACGATTTAGACATGCTCCCGACCCAAGTCATTGCCATCACTAACAAATAAAATGGTCTTCAGGCATTTCCGGAACAGGGGAAGGGAAGGCTGAGGTGCGCATGCCGCAATTCCTGTGGAAGACGGTTCCAACTAGAGGGCCAACATGGGTAGAGTACAACACAGGTTTCTGAACACCTCAAGAGTGGGCTGTGAACGCGTGTGTTTTACATCATCTAGACTTCAGTCTTCAACTGTTGCAAGCGCATTTCTAAACTTCATTATGTGTAGTTGAAACTGTAGAAGTTCGCAAACGCAGTGCCATGACTTAATTGTTCTAGTGCGGTCACTACTTATTTTTAGATAAACTGGCATAATTTGTCGTACAGAAGTAAACGAGGAAGACGCAAGCAAAAACTATACTTGAACTCCCTCCAGCAATTTTCTCTTCTATATATTTACACACTGTTTACAGGATTTGTATGCACACATACCTATATTAATATCCATGTTTATTCATTTATGATTTATCTGTATATGTATGTTCTGTAAAATTATTTCTACGTTGAAGTTAGTCTGAATACAGTTGACATTCTATGTTATTTATGTCTGGGGTCTTGCTTTACTCTTCTGTGCTGTTGGTACATCAGTGTAAGAGTGTTAATACTTTTCGCTTGTAATGATTGGAAGAAATTATTTGTTCAGAGTCGAGAAATTTATTAATGTCTGGCTTTCATATGCTTGGAAAATATTATTTGCTACGATGTGCTTTGGCGAAGATTTTATGTGGAGAAGCGTTTCTCAAGTCAAACAAGAAAGAAATGTTCAAACCAAGCATGTTGTGATTTAGAAATGCTTTACCAGCTGTTTTCATATCATGCTAGTTAGATGAGTTCTACTGCTTACTGTCGTGTAATTGTACTTCTGCAAGTCTGAAGGTAACTGGTCCACAAGTGAAAATAAGTTTGGGCTGACGTCATTGCAATTGTTTTAAGTCTTTCATTTTGAGTAAACATAAAAACACATTTATTTCCCTCTTCTTAACCTCCTTCTTTCTGCCAACTTGTCTTGATAACTTGTCTGTGCGCTCTGCTCAGTCGCTTGTGTCATTTCGTCCTCAACTTAAAACGTGCCTCTTTCGTATTACTTATCCACCATCGGCTGCCTCCAGTGGCGGCGATCTTGTTTGACAGGGGAGGGGGACAATTTTTGAACTGATCTGGTCAAAAAAGAGTTTTGAACTGATCTGGTCAAAAAAGAGGTAAAAAAATTTATTGACGTGAACTGATCTGGTAAGAAAAGGTTAAAAAAGGTGCGCTCACACGCGAAAAAATTTGATGACTTTTTTTGGTGTTTCTTCAAAATGTGGGGGTCCGATGCATGGCATGTCCCTCCACTGTTAAAGGTGGGGGTCTTGTTCCCCTCGACCCCCATGATCGCCGCCCATGGCTGCCTCTCTGTCTTGCAGACCGATCTTCTGGATATTGACCTGATTACAGCTTGGTTTTGGTGTGCCATCGGTTGATGCCTTGTGCATTAGACACTGGTGCAGTAGAAGTTACTAATTACTATTACAACTGCAGTATGAAGTAATTGATGAAACAGACACAATGCTCCATGTGCAATGTAATTGTAAATCCCCAAAATGATTCGTTGCCACCCAGAGCTGCATCAGTTATTGACTGGCTCTGTATCAAATCAAGTCGGCAAGAACCAGTTTGGTCAGTTTTGGTAAATGCCATTCTGAATGCCATTCATTCAACTGCCAGGTCAGTTGAACGAATGGCATTCAGTGACAGACTTTCGGAAAACACATTATTTGACTATGGTCCCCTAGTAGCACTTTACAGAGTCCATTGTTTACACGTTTGTACAAAAGTTGCAAGGTTTACAATGGAATTTTGTACAGAGTTCATCATCAGCTCTGCAGTTGACAAGGAACCACACCTTAAAAAGCAGATAAATGCATACTCAACTTTTAAAATGAATGCAAACATATGACCATCTTTATTTACCTACGAAAAGTCCTAAACGACCATTTCTTGGCTCCCTTATCAAGATGTTAGTTGTCACAAACTCGGTCTTTGGTTAAGTCTTGATGTAGCACTGTCATGGGCTCTTATGCATTCTATGCTGCTGCCCCAAGGAATTGAATCGCCTGCCAATGCCTGTTCAATGCATGAACTCTATCTCTTCCTTTAAGAAATGCTTCAAAACTTGCCCCATTTCTCACTGGCTTTCAAGCATCTGGATGTCGACTGTTCTTCATTTGACGGCTGACTAACCGCGTCTCGGATTCGCATTTCTGTGTGACTTTGCACATGCTGAAAATGTTTGTAATAATAATAATATATTCTTTGTGATAACGCCATGTATGACCGGATCCCTTAGTAGCAGTATTCGGAGTCCATGGTTTACATGTTACGAGGTTTTCAATGGAGTACAGAGGCCCTATATGGCAAAGGCAAACTGATGTCAAG
Source organism: Allolobophora icterica (assembly GCA_963556255.1). Lineage (NCBI taxonomy): Eukaryota > Metazoa > Annelida > Clitellata > Crassiclitellata > Lumbricidae > Allolobophora > Allolobophora icterica. The sequence continues at coordinate 35,371,098 of OY744610.1, read as the reverse complement.
AAATTATCACATAACCACAAGACTTAAAGCACTGATAGATGTAACTGCTATTCTCATTCTCATATAGATTTTTTTGACTGAATTGACAGTACAAATATTAATGTTACTAGTAATTTCACTTCCAAATGAGCTGAGGATTGTGTTTGTTTCCTGTCAAAGATAAGAAAGACGTGGATGATGATGATGATGAGGATGTGTGCTGCTCTGCAGCTATTTTCCTAACATCAGTACTGAAATAATATAAATCGCTTTAAAAATTGAACAGCTTTTGTGTCTTTTGATGTTACAAGTTACAAATGTTATGTTGGTAGAAGCTGTAGGTGGTCTGAGCAAACTGTCATTCAGTTGAGGCATTGAGAAGTGAATTCCTAAAAAAAGTCTTTAACCTGTTTGAAAGAGTAATTCGTACAGAAAAGGTGTTAAAAGTCTGGCGACTGACATCAACTTTTTTTTAAAGATGAAATATGAATTTTTTTTAAAAGTCTGAAACTTTTTAAAGATGGATGAAATTACCAGAAAAAATCTTGTAAATTCGTTGGTCCCCCCAGAAACCTTGTTTCCCCTCCCAGAAGACAGGGACTAGATTAAACACTGGACTTCAGCCTTGATCTGTTTTGGCTTGACAGTCGACAAATTTCTCAGTTTGAGTCTTTATGTGCGACGTGATTGTTCCCAATTTGAGACTAAATAAAAAGACAAGAAAAAAATTTGAGAAAATGAGAATCCACCCACGAATTGATTGTACCGAGTATCTGTTATTAACATTCGTGCCAACTTTCTTTAGTGACTTAATTATATTGTTTTTGAGGTATGTATCAATTATATTGTTTTTGAAGTATGTATCGCTGTTCATTATCATTCTCATTACATTTGCAAGTTTCAGCGACACTATAGAGCAGTAGGTGCATGCATGTGTATCTTTGTATGTATGTTTGTATCCTTGTATGTTTGCATGTCCATGTGCTTATATACGCAGACACACACGCACACACATACGCCTGTGCGCAAACACAGTGCCGTTGAGAGTTACTTAGAAGGTGTATTAAATGTTTAGATATATACTAAGGTTTGATACATATATAATTATATATTATTGTGTGTTCTTTTAAATAATAAATTATGTAACTTAGTGATCAGACTGAAAATGAAGTGTTCTGATAAGCAGTAATGTGTTTTCGTTAATAAGCAAATCACTAGGAAATACAGTTTCTGGATTTACCCATGAAGTACATTTAAAACAATAATTTAAGTGTCAGTTAGCATTCAGCAGTAATGTTAAAGGTGGAGTGAATCCATTTTGAGACCAAATCCATCCAAACTCAAATCTGGGATGAAATATATGCTTTAGGCCTACACCACGTAATATTACAGATACATACGTACATACATATATACACCTGTACAGTGTACATACAGCTGTAGGCTGGTTTACACATAATACATGTATGTGTCAAATTTTCAATTGAAGATGTGCATGGAACCGCTGTTGGCCTGGACGCCGTCATGCCCCACTGTAAGCTTAGGCCCATAGGCGTAATTTACGGGGTGTACGAGGGTTACCCGTACCCCCACTTTTTGGACTGGAGGTACCGTACCCCACTTTTCATACCCATTTTTTGTCCATTATTATTTTATCTGATGAAGCCCTCAAGATTCAAAACAGTTACCGAGCATTAGCATCAGTGTGATCACCATCATCATTCTCGTTGTTATTATTATTATTTTTGTCGCTATTATCATCATCATCATTAAGTCTATAATTTTTATTATGCTTGTAATACAAACGATGCCGTTATAATTATTTAACGGTCGCGAAGCTGAAACAATGCAAAATTTGGTAGCCTACCCCTCACTTTCTAGACCAATAAAGGCCTATTTTTTTACGTCATTTCAATTATGAAACACGTTTTTTGTTAGTAAATATAAATTTTAAGAATAAAGGCCCTTTTTACGTCACTTTAATTATAAAACACGTCTATTGTATTACCGGTAGTTTTAATTTTAAAACCAAAGGCCCATTGTTACGTCACTTCAATTACGAAAAGTGTATCGATTGTTATGGTAATTTTACATTCAGAGAATAAAGGCCTTTGTGACGTCACTTCAGGTATGAAAAAGTCGGCCGTTGTCAAGTTTAAATTTAGAAAATAAAGGCTTATAGTTACGTCATTCCAATTATGAAAACGTCTATTATATTAATTAGCTCCCTGGGCAACTCTCAGTCGAGTAGATCATGCACTAGGTCTGACTATTATGGTTGAAAGAAAAGACATTTCTACTCGGGCACACACAAGTCTAATCCGGTATCCCGAACAGCTTCTCCGTAAAAGCCTCCACCTGGAAAATCTATTTCGGAACAGATTCTCCTTCGGCGGGTCCGTTTTAGAATAAAGTCGCCCCGCAGACTAATTATTCTAAAAGGAAGTCTTCGGAGGAAGAAATATTTCATCCTCCGTTAAATAATTATTATCTTCCCGGGGAGGCTTTGTTCTGTTAGAGATACTGTATAAAGTCACATTTGTTTTAAAGGTAATGATAAGTATGTGGATTTTCAAACTTTATTTAAAACTAGTAATTTTCAAACTATATGTTACGATAATGACATGAAATTTGTGAGGGTGATTGAAAAGAAACACTAGGGGAGACATTGCCTCAGTCCGGGGGAGACTGTTTTGGAGAGACTTCATCTTACGACACTGGTAGGCCCTGTTTTGCCCAATTTAGTCACTGCAGCAGTGTAGGCCCCTATGTGCAGGGGCGTAACTTTGGTCAAAAGAGTGGGGGGTACCAATTTCTTACATACACGAAGCAAGGTGGAAACTGCGATCTCTGGGAAGGCACAGTAATAAAATATTGATTGGCATTGTCCAAAAAGTGGGGGGTACGGTACCCCCAGTTCAAAAAGTGGGGGTACTGGTACCCCTCGTACCCCCCACAAATTACGCCAATGCCTATGTGCATTTGTGTTCTTTGGCATTTCTTGTAAGTCGAACGCGTATATTTTTTATAAGCAAAAATATTCACAGTTTGTGCAGTTCGCCGCATGCTAGGGAAAATATTTATCTTGTAGTCTGCATTTGTTGGTTCTTGAGACGACTCAGACCAACGGGATTCTTCTTCTGGGCAGAGTTACGACTTCTTTCGAATGTCATAACCTCTCTTTCTCTTTCATTGTACGAGTAGGAGATGAACACCTGTTCCATCATAAGGTCAAGAGATGCAAACGCCTTCTTCCACCGGAGTGTTACGGGAAGTAGTGGTGATGATGGTGATCGCGGTGGTTGTGGTGGCAGTGACTACCACGTAGTGATCCTAGAGGTGGTGGTTGTGGCGGTGGTGGAGGGAATGGTAGTCTTGGTGGCGGCGGTGGTTGTGGAGTTCTTCCATGAGCCTATGTTCCCGTTTTCATCGTTTCACTAGCCCTGAATATATGCTCAGTGCTCACCCATTTGCTCTCACTTGTTGCTTTCCAATCTTCACTTCTTCTGCTTCGGTTCCCTCCGCTCTGTAGACGGCTCTCAGTCTTTCATCCAATCCCTCCCTAAAACCTCATTTCTCTCCTCCCTCTTCTTCCCAGATCAGCATTCTTGCACGCACGGATACATTGTCTCTCTTTCTGCCCGCTTATCTATGTGTTGCATGCTTGTATATCTGCTATGTATGGTTGTCTGTATGTATGGCTGCCTGTTTCACTCCCTCTATGCCTCCATCCATTCCAGTCTTACTTTCCGCCTGCTTCCTTCTCACCCTTCCTACCTTCCTCCTTCTCTTCCTGTATGCCTGCCTCCCTCCCTCCCATGTTCAACGCACTTACCCCTCATGCATGCACGTAAGAGCCAGACAGTTAAACTGTGGAAGATCGATTGCTCGGTTGGTATCCATCTAACGTGTCTTGCAGGCGTCTCAACTCTCAACGGACTGTCGTCTGTCTTTCAAAAGAAGCACTGGCTCCCTCTGCTGACGCTAAACAAGAACACTGCGCTCCGTAATCGCCGGACGTGTCGACAAACCGCTGATTTTCAACCATCTGTTTTTGTTAAAAGAAATACATACATGAATACATATACATACACACATGCATATATTATATATATATATATACTAGGCCTAATTACCACACACACACACACACACACACATATATATATATATATATATATATATATATATATATATATATATATATATATATATATATATATATATATATATATATATATATATATATATTAAGGGCCTATATGATACGATACAGACATGCAGCTATAGACCTATATCGTGAAGGGCGCCATTTCTGTATGCTTGGACGCATTGGGAAGCGATCGAACGAAGGGTAGGGGGTATTGGTTCCTTGCGAACTCTTGACGTATAGCGTCTGCCGTCAGCCTCTTAGCAGGTGTCTGGTGATTTAAGAAGAGGCTGGAGAATGGCGATCGAGGGTCGAGTGGAAGAAGCTGGACAGTGGATTCGGTGTACAGAAATGGGCGGAGGAGAGGAATTCACCTGGAAAAGAGAAGTGTATGACCCTCATTGTCAGATGTTGTTCTCTGTCTGTGTGTGTGTCTGTCTGTCTGTCTGTCTGTCTCTCTTAAATGCTCTATCTCTGTCTGACTGTCTATCTGTCTGCTTGTCTCTCTTTGTCAGATGCTGTTTATGTCTCTCTGTCAAATGCTATCTCTGTATCAGATTGTGTCTGTCTCTCTCTGTGCCAGATGCTCTCTCTCTCTCTCTCTCTCTCTCTCTCTCTCTCTCTCTCTCTCTCTCTCTCTCTCTCTCTCTCTCTCTCTCTCTCTCTCTCTCTATCTCTCTCCGTCTTTCTGTCTCTTAAATGCTCTCTCTGTCTATCTACATTTCTGTCTGTCTGTCTGTGTGTGTCAGCTGCTCTCTATGTCTCTGTCAAATGCTCTCTCTTATCAGATTATGTCTATCTCTCTCTCTGTGCCAGATGCTCTCTCTCTCTCTCTCTCTCTCTCTCTCTCTCTCTCTCTCTCTCTCTCTCTCTCTCTCTCTCTCTCTCTCTCTCTCTCTCTTTCTCTCTTCCAGATTGCCAGATGATCTCTATCTATCTCTCTGTCTCTGTATGTCTGTCTGTCTGTCTGTGTCTCTGTCTCTCAAATGCTCTGTCTATCTGTCTGTCAGTGGAAGAGAAACAGACTACGTCTGAAGAACCTCAGACGCCGAAAGAACCAAGCGACAAGTGGTCGCAGTTTATACTCTGCAATTAATTCTCCTTCTTCTCAAATTTCCACTACTCTTCCTCCTTCACTTCAGCCTTCCCTCCTTCTTCCTCTTCCTCTTCTTCCACCTCATCTTCTCTTTCTTCTCCTATTCCTCCTCACACTCGATCTTCTCAAT